>CM044003.1:80971455-81348955 GCA_024085815.1 Flaveria linearis
GTGATCAAATATTCAACGTATCATTACGTAGAAGTAGACAAGTTTATGTATACGTAAAAAAGTTACATATAGGTTTACGTATACGTAAGTCTATATACATATATGCAAGCGGTTTTAAAATTTTCTATATAGTCAATACCAACATCATACATCAAGAAAGAAACAAAATATTATTATCCATAGGATAGTTTCACCAACGACATCATCTTCATCGTCGTAATCATCTTTAAAAGAATGAAAAACAAACCTTAATAAAACACATTAAGTGTGTTTTAAACTCTTAAAGATCACCAAAAACATGTATGACTTTGAGTTTTTTATTCTCATATATTTTATGATATTGAATCTTGTGAAAAGAAGAACACATAATGTTTCAATCATAATCTTCTACCAGGGGACTTGGGTTTGTTTTCATTAGTGAAACCATCAACTACAAAACTAAACAAAAATTAAACATAAAAAATTAATATTTGATTACAGGAGGTATCCCAAACATCAAAACTGAAACCCTCATCTTCATCAACGCCATCATCTTCATCGCCATTGTCATCTCACCTTTGGTTCATCTTCATCATCGTCATTTTCATCTTCTACTTATGTGCGGCATTGTCATTTTCATCATCGCCATTTTTAATCTTCTAGTTGTGCGCAACTGATTTCAATACGTTTTCTGTTAGAAGGTGAGGATTTGATGGGTTCATAATTTAGTCAATTGATTTTGTTTAAAGGTGAAGATTCGATGTATATGAATCTCAAATCCTTTTGGATTATAATATAGTCAAAATTTATTTTGAAAGCTACCTTAATTAAATGAGTTAAAAATGAAAAAAAAACACAACTATTAAATAAAAGATAAAATTACCTTATTACCTTTAGAATATATTAAATAAGTAATAAATACTATATCAATCAATGGCTAGAATTAGTTCTCGTAGTTCTCGCGATCTTTAGAAGTCCTGAAAAGATCCTAACCCTATATATATATATATACATATGCGTGTGTGTGTGTATATATATATATATATGTATATATATATGTATATATATATGTATATATACATAGATATATATATACACATATATATACACACACACATATATATATATATGTATATATATATATGTGTGTGTGTGTATATGTATATATATATATGTATATACATATAGATATATATATATACACACACACATATATATACACGCACACATATATATACATATATGTGTATATATATATGTATACATATATACATATATGTGTATATATATATGTATGTATACATATATACATATAGGTGTATATATAGGTATACATATGTGTATATATATGTATACATATATATCTGTATATATATGTCACACCCTCAAAATCCACGTCAATAGTTACTCGGATTACAGTCAATAGTTACTCGGAACGACTCTATATGCCATCTTTAAAATAAAACAAACCAAAGTTCAAACT
This sequence comes from Flaveria linearis, assembly GCA_024085815.1. NCBI lineage: Eukaryota > Viridiplantae > Streptophyta > Magnoliopsida > Asterales > Asteraceae > Flaveria > Flaveria linearis. The sequence continues at coordinate 80,972,918 of CM044003.1, forward strand.
TTAAAACTATGCGGAAGCGTTTTGTAAAGTTAAACAACCTAAAATACTGAAATGCATAAATGGCAAAACATGCGCCAACCAACTGTTTAAAAACCCAAAATGTAAAGACAAGCAAATGTGTTTATAGTTTAAGTCTTAGAATGCATGCTCGACCCGTGCGATGCTCCTATTGGCAAGCTGAGTTATCGACCTGAGAATAGCACACTAAAATGTCAACACAATGGTTGGTGAGTTCAAGAGTTTGCGTTAAAACATAAACAGTTTAACAGTTGTGATATATATAAGCAGTGTATTGTAACAGATAGCTAGTCTATTAACAATAAATATTAATTCATAGTGATTTCGCAATTGAAGCTGACTGTGATAGTTTTTGCCTCCTGCCACGACTTACCATGTCGTGACAAATGTTCATAGGACAAATTGCAACCGGTTGACCTTGAGTCACGCAGGTGGGGCTTGTCAGACCCAGTAGTACTACCCAAGTCTCCCCGCTATTCAATATTAACAATTCGAAAGTGTGAGGACTTTTCCATGGTATACGACACTATATTAATATTATACATAACTTAATACATAAAGCGTTTGTGAAATTACCAGTATGCTATCTCCCCCAAAAGAGATTAATTAAATAGTGGGGCATTAACTCACCTGATATGCTTAATGAGTACTTAGAGTTTGCTTGGAAGAAAAGAGTGGACAGTCAACCCTCAGAGGTTACCTAGATCATGTAAGTACACGAGTACGTGTAAACAGAGAATATGTGGAATCCTAAGTACACTACAACCAAAGACTCAAGGTTTTAGAAGGATAGACATGTTTGACCTAGTTGACCCGTTTGACCCGTTGGTGACATTATGTGTTGTAAACCATTTAAACAGACATAATCATGCATCATACAAGGTCAAGTCATGTATAACCTACTCATATGACTCATAACTATGAATTATCATAAACAAGCCAAAACAGATAATGTATCAATTAATCATCCATACTACCAACAATGCATTCAACATGTCCATTACATTCCATATACACCAAGATGATCAATTTCCAGTCCCGAACATGATGTCCTAGTTGTTAATCCACATTCAACAACATACATGATCATCAAAGTACATAAATCACACATAACCAAATGGACATTCCATACAACCTATTTAACAGGTACTATCAATTTAGAAATCATCCATGGACATACTAACATGCTCCTAATGTCCCAAACATGCTCAAACTATCATCATTCAAACTTTGTGCAAATAAAGTTTCCCTTTTGGGAAAGTGCATCCCAAAATCTACTAAACACCCAATGTATACATAATTCATTAGTAATATACTATTTCAAGTTCATAACAACATCTAAACATGATCAACAACATCCAAACATCATAATTCATCAATCATCATAAACAAAAGTTTCCACTTTTGGCAACCTATGAACTATAACATTCATTCCAAGGTTTCTAGCATTCATATCAACCATCTAGCACCAAATCATCATCATAAACACATCCATAACATCAATTCACCAACAATTCATCATATCATGCAAAATAAAGTTACTATTATTAGTAACCTATGAACAACACCTTCAATTAATCAATTTATTGCAAGAGCAATGTATTCTAGCATTCATACTATCTGATTAACATCATAACAATCATCAAACAACATCAATTTGATCAATTATGAAATTTCCCCAAATCAAGTTTCTAGTTTGACCTAATGTGACTAAAACATCAAAATCCATAGTAAAACATGAAATTGACACCTAATCTAGCATCAATACAATCATACTAACATAGAATAACCATCAATTTCATATCATCATCATTAACTTTCGGATCTAGGGTTCATCTACCTCAAAAGCTTTGAACAATATGATAAAACATACCTTTAAATGTGTAGAATCAAGAATTGGACTTGTAAATCACTTTGTAACACTTGGAATCAACCAAAATCGAGTTGTTTATGTGCTTGGAAGCTTGAATTCACAAGGTGAGGGTGTGGGAGTGGTGTTTGCGGCCGAATGGGGTTTGGGGGGGATTAGGGTTGTTAATTTTGTTAAGTTTTAGTTTTAGGAAGTTACACTATACCCCCTTTATTTATATTTTATAAAAACTACTCTTTTAAACACTTTTTAAAAGGTTTAACTTAATAATACCAACATTATGAGTCAACAATAATAATATATCTATTATTTCCACTAGTCACAAAATACGTAAATTAAATATACGCATTTCCACGTTACGCGATAAAATTCACCGTTAATATTTAAATCGCGTAAACACATAAGCATAACATAATAATCATCTAATCCACTAGATTATTATTAATTTAACATTATTAATTTTTATTAGGTCACCAACGTTCAACGACAACTAGTGTGTGCTTACGACACGTATATGCAAGACTTAACGGAACTAACGAAGTTTGGTAACGAAAAATTACCGGATGTCACATTATCCCCATGTTGAAAGAATTTTCGTCCTGAAAATCACGTTACATGGTGAGAGTGTTCCATCACTGGTCTACTGCATTGGCACACAGAAATCAAAATCTAGTGAGTTTTGGATGAGTTGTCACATCATCCCCATGTTGAAAGAAATTTCGTCCCGAAATTTAAATCAATACCTTCGTCTGCAGGCATCGTCTCAAATAGTTGAGGATACTTAAGATTCATTTGATCTTCACGTTCCCACGTGAATCCGGTCCACGTCGCGAGTTCCAACGAACTTTGACTATGGGTATCTTGCTTTGCTTAAGTGTTTTCACCTCACGATCCATCACCTCGACTGGTTCTTCGATAAAGCATAATTGTTCATCCACTTGAACGTCCTCTAGTGGTACAATTAGTATTTTGTCAGATAGACACTTCATCAGTTTGAAACATGGAACACATCATGGACTCCACTCAGCGAATCAGGTAAGGCTAGTCGATAGGCCACTGGACCTATTCTTTCCAATATCTCAAATAGTCCAACATACCTCGGATTTAGCTTTCCTTGCTTGCCAAACCGAACTACGCCTTTCCATGGTGAGACTTTCAATAAGACCTTGTAGCCAATCTGAAACTCTAAAGGTTTCCGTCTCTTGTCAGCATAACTTTTCTGTCTATCTCGCGCTGTAGCCATACGGTTCCGTATCTACACAATCTTCTCAGTCGTCTCATGTATTAGTTCGGGACCCGTTAGTTGACTATCACCAATTTCAGCCCAGCAAACCGGTGATTTACATTTTCTCCCATACAAAGCCTCGAAGGGTGCTGCCTGTATGCTAGTGTGATAACTGTTATTATAGGAAAATTCCACCAATGGCAGGTGAACTTCCCAGTTGTTCCCGAAATCAATCACACAAGCACGAAGCATATCCTCCAAAGTCTGTATGGTACGCTCACTTTGGCTGTCAGTTTGTGGATGATAAGCAGTACTCATATCCAATCGTGTACCCAAATATTTCTGCGGTGATTGCCAGAAGTATGACGTGAACGAGCATCGTGGTCAGAAATAATTGAGATCGGTACACCGTGTCTCGAAACGATTTCCTTAAGGTACAGTCTGGTTAGTTTCTCCATCTTATCCGTTTCCTTAATTGCAAGGAAGTGAGCAGACTTTGTCAACCGATCCACAATAACCCATATTGTGTCACAACCAGTATTAGTTCAGGGTAACTTAGTAATAAAATCCATGGAGATTTGTTCTATTTCCACATTGGTATCTCGGGTTGTTGTAACAGTCCGGATGGTTTTTGGTATTCTACCTTGACTTTTGAGCAGGTCAAACACTTGCTCACATACGTGGCTACATCCGCCTTCATATTAGGTCACCAGTAGTGCGCCTTTAAGTCATGATACATCTTGTCAGATCCAGGATGTATAGAGTACATAGACTTATGTGCCTCACTCATAACGAAATCCCTTATATTTCCAAAGACAGGCACCCAATGTCTATCCATGAAGTACCGAATTCCATCCTCTTTCACTACTAGTTGTTTATCCATTCCCGTAATGACTCAGAACCAACATTTTCCTCTTTCAAGGCTTCTATCTATGCTTCCTTAACTTGTTCAGGCAGATGAGTACTGATTGTAAGCTGCAAGGCTCGCACCCACCTGGGTTTAGTTGTTTCTTTCCTCCTTAAGGCATCGGCAACCACGTTCACGTTTCCAGGATGGTACTTGATAGCGCAATCATAATCTTCAGAAGCTCCACCCAACGTCGTTGCCTCATATTCAACTCCTTTTGCTCAAAGATATGCTGAAGAATCTTGTGATCGGTGTAGATAGTGCATTTGGTACTATACAAGTAATGTTTCCAAATCTTTAAGGCAAAAACCACTGCACCAAATTCCAGGTCATGGGTGGTATAGTTCTTCTCGTGAACTTTTAGTTGTCTCGAGGCGTAAGCTATTACTTTGTCACGTTGCATCAGGACACAACCCAATCCTTGAATGGATGCGTCACAATACACCACGAAATCATCCGTTCCCTCTGGCAGTGCCAATATCGATGCACTACAGAGTTTCTGTTCTAATAGCTGAAAAGCCGCCTCTTGACTTTCACCCCATTTGTATGTCGTTCCTTTGTGGGTCAAGGCTGTGAGAGGTTGTGCAATCTTAAAGAATCCCTCTATGAATCGTCGGTAATACCCTGCTAACCCCAGAAATTGCCTTATCTCGCTCGGTGTTTTGGGTATAGCCCAATTCTTTATCGCTTCAATCTTGGCAGGATCAACATGTATTCCCTTCTCATTAACAATATGACCTAGAAATTGCACTTCTCGTATCCAAAGTCACACATGGAGAATTTAGCGTACAGTTGCTCATTCTTCAATAGTTCTAAGATTAATCGTAAGTGCTCTTCATGGTCCTACTTGGTCCTAGAGTATATCATTATGTCATCGATAAACACAATGACGAACTGATCGAGATAGGGTTTGCACACGCGATTCATGAGGTCCATGAACACTGCAGGTGCATTAGTCAACCCAAAAGGCATGACCAAGAATTCATAATGACCATAGCGAGTACGAAACGCAGTTTTGGAGATGTCTTCTTCTCGGACTCTAAATTATGATAACCGAATCTCAAATCAATCTTCGAATAATAGCTTGATCCCTGAAGCAGATCAAACAAATCGTCGATACGAGGTAGAGGGTATCGGTTCTTGACTGTAACTTTGTTTAACTCCCTATAATCGATGCACATTCGAAACATGCCATCTTTCTTCTTAACAAAGAGGACAGGGGCTCCCTAAGGTGATGTGCTAGGTTGAATAAAACCCTTATCTAAAAGCTCTTGAAGTTGTGATGACAACTCCTGTAGTTCGTTCGGTGCTAATCGATAAAGTGCCCTAGCAATCGGGCTGCGCCGGGAGTCAGTTCAATTTAGAATTCCACTTGACGATGAGGTGGTAGTCTAGGAAGATCCTCTGGAAACACCTCTGGAAAGTCTCGTACCACAGGTATATCCTCCATTCTCCTTTCCTCCGGTTGCTTATCGGTGACGAGTGCCAGAATAGCCAAACTACCTTTTCACAACAACTTTTGTGCTTTCATGTAAGAGATGATGCCTATCACTGTACCACTCCTATTGCCTCTGATTGTAAGGATTTCATCACCAACAGGAATTCGTATGATTTCTCGTGACATATGACTTCCGCTTCCTTAATAGAGAGCCAATCCATGCCTATCACAACGTCGAAACTTCCCAGTATAACAGGCATAAGATCTATAGTGAAAGTATGACCATCAAGCTCTATCTTACAATCTCTAAGAATATGTGTTACATGCATCTGTTTACCGTCGACCAATTCTACGGTGTATTTAGTTTCTAAGGCAGAGGGAATATCACTTAGAAGACTACAGAACTTCAAGGATATGAAACTCCTATCGGCTCCAGTATCAAACATTACCGTAACGAAACATCCATTGACAGAAAACCTACCAGTAATAGTTGTAGGGTCGTTTATAGCCTCACCTGAGCCAATGACGAAGGCTCTCCCCTTGGCTCCATTGTTGTTGCCACCATTCCCATTGCCGTTGCCATCATTGTTATTGTTGCCTTGGTTGTTGTTATTGTGACCATTGCCATTATTGCCATTACCATTTTTCCTCAGTTGCGGGCAGTTTCGCCTGTAATGCCCTTCCTTCCCATATTTAAAACAACCCTGGGGAGTCTCCTGAGGTTGTTATGGCTTCTTTACCAACTCACCACGACAGTCCTTGGCTAAGTGTCCCATTTTACCGCAACGCTGACATTTGAAGTTGTCACACCTTCCCACATGGTGGTAGTTACACCGCGTGCACCTCGGTTGTTTACCGCCATAACCGCTTGGTCCTTGATTGTTTGAAGCAGTCTGGTTGAAGTTACGGTTGTTTTCGAACCTCCGTTGTTGTTGTTGCGATTGTTATTGCTAAGGTTGATGTTGACCGCTGGACGATGATGATTTGTTGTTGTTGGAAGCATCCCATTTCCTCTTGTTATCGGGCACGCTCGCCACAGCGCCCCGTTTCGGTAACCGTCCTTGTTCCACGGCTTCGTTGGTCAGCTTGTGAGCTAAGCGAATAGCTTGATGAATTGTAGCTGGGTTGGAGGCAGTCACCACGCTGCGAATCTCGGGCACCAATCCCCGAATGTAGTGCTCCACCGCTTATGCATCTCATTTACCATTCCTGGGCATAGAGTGGCCAATTCATGAGTTCTAGTAGTATAAGCCTCGATTTCCAATCCCTGCATTTTCAATTGCCAGAACTCCATTTCTATCTTTTGTACTTCACTTCGAGGACAGTACTCCTCGGTCATCGTCTCCTTAAATTAATTCCAGGGGAGTTCATCTGCCATGACTTGCCCTAGTTTGTAACTGTGCATTCCACCAGGACAACGTGGCACCTTCCGAAGTTCCAGTGGCGTATTTCACCTGGTCGACAGGTGGGCAGTTGCACGTGGAGAAAACGGATTTCGTCTTCTCAAACCATCGTACCAGCCCTACAGCTCCCTCAGTCCCGCTGTAGGTGTGTGGCTTAAAGTACATAAAGGACTTATAAGTATACGCTGGTGGTCCTGCTTTAACACGATAAACATTGATCAGATATCCTATTCGATTAACTATGGCATTTGATGTAACTTTCTATTATCGTTTACCTGCTGGCTGTCCCACTTGGGCAGCAGCTACCGTTGCTTGAACTTGTTCGTTTATCAGGGCAGCTAATTCGGCAGGGGTCATGTTGATAGTACCGCCGCCTTGATCACCGCCGCCACGTCCACGTCTGCGCCCACGCCCTCGACCACGTCCACGTCCTCGGACGTCCATTTTTTTCACTTTACATTCACAATACAATAATGAGTAACATCAAACATATTTATCTCATTGAGATGTAGTAAACAATAAGTAAATAATGAATCATCATAACCATAACATTCATAACAAAAATAATAAACAAAGGTAAATAAATTGCAAATGAGTCACAAAATATTTATCAATGTCAAAATTTGAGTTTGTCGTTCGGGTGGGGAAACAGCCCTTCCCACATAGGTTTCAAAAGAAAGAAACGCTACATAGTCCAATTCATTTAATGAAAATAAAATCAATCAACGATATTCGACCCGTCACTGTCATCCTCCATCTCCACGGGTTCTTCTTCAGGTTCCTCTTCAGGTACCTCTTCGGGTTCCCCTCCTCCTCGGGGGCCTCTACAGGAGCCGGAGTTAGGGCGACCTAAAGCACCGGCAACTGGGCTTCTAAAGTAGCAATCCTATTGTCGGCTGCTTCGTCGTGCTGTTCTCGAGCAGTCATGCGTCCACTAAGTGCCTGATAACCGTCCCGCATGTGGTAACACCCCTCCAAGGTCTTACCATGTTGTTCCTCAAGTGTATTCAGCTGGTGTCGTAGTTTGTACACCTCGTGCTGTAGTTTACAAATGTCACTCGTGAGTCGCCTGACTCGGTGCTGCTCCGTATCTAGTGCTGCCACCAACGCGGCAATCACTTGCTCATTGGACTGCACCGTCCGTGGGAGTGAAGGTAGTGGTTGTTCGGTGTTAGTTCTAGTTCTAGGTCTTGGTATAGGTACACGTTCCCTATACATGATATGGTCCACGAACTCAGGATAGAAACTCCAGTCTCGCGGAGGGTCACGCTCCATCAGGGCAAAAGGTTGATCCCAGTCAAACTCTCCTCGTGGGTAATCTAAACGAGGTCAGTCGCGTCCATTGTCGGGTACTAGTCCAGGAGGTGGGGACTCGGATCGAGTGGGTGATGCCGGTCACTTACCAGGAGCTCTAGATGATGACGCCATGCTGCAGAGAGTGTGATGTGTATGCCAATGAGTATACAGTAGAGAAATCAGGAAAAGTAACTAACTAACTGTTTGCGGTTATAGTCTAGTGTGTATGCAACCTAGTTCTCTATAACCAATGGCTCTGATACCAATCTCCGTTAGTTCTCTATAACCAATGACATCCCTGGGAAGTTTTCACCTGGGCAACCAAAAGCAAATCCGTGAGCTCCTCGTGGCGAAGCGGACAATATTGTTGGTGTGAGAGGCCGGGTGTTACAGAATGGTATCAGAGCCAGTCCTGTGATGTTCGGGGTGTGGGACATACCTCACCAAGGATGGTGACTTCTCGGGCTTATCGAGGACGATGAGTCCAAACAAGGGGCGCTTGTGACACCCTACACATATCCCACATCAGCCATGGACAGGAGAGATTTCTGGTTCATAAGGAATGTTTGGCCTCTAATATCAACAACGTGTTTTGGGCGTATTGGTTGTGGGTGAGAGGAGAACTTCATAGTTAAGCGTGCTCAGGTGGCAGCAATTCAGGGATGGGTGACCCCCCTAGGAAGTTTTCACCGTGCAACCAAAAGCAAATCCGTAAGCTCCTCGTGGGCAAAGCGGACAATATTGATGGTGTGAGAGGCCGGGTGTTACAATATATATATATATATATATATATATACATATATATATATATATATATATATATATATATATATATATATGTATATGTATACACACACACATAACACCCGTTAAATAATTCTGTTAAATGAGCATAAAACTACCATTTTACCTTCTAATAAAAAACTTCATCACTATCATTTGTGCCTTTTTCACGAAACAAAAAACTCATAACACTACCACCATGTTTCCATAGCAGACCTGCAACCAACTCCGGCTACCACAACATCGGCGTCCACATTCTTCCTCAATTTTCTTCTTCCTCCTACCTCTTTACCTCTCTCTGTTGATACCTACATATATATACATATATATATATATATACATATATATATACATACATATATATATACATATATATACATACATATACATATATACATATATATACATACATATACACATATACATAGATATATACATATATATACATACGTATATATATACATATGTATATACATATATATACATATGTATATATATACATATGTATATACATATATATACATACGTATATACATATATATATATACATATATAGATATATACATATATATATACATAGATATAGATATACATAAATATAGATATACATATATATATATGTGACAACCCTAAAAATTGAGGTTAGCTAAATTTAAGATCTTTACGTATTAACTAGTATTTGATTAACTCGTTATGATTTGTGTATGTATATTTCATATGTATAAGTATGTTGTACGTGTGCATGCTTGCATGCATGTGTTTTATGTATACATTTTTACGTATGCATGTATAAGATATATTACCAAAATGTTATTTGGTCAAAAATACTTCAACATTACAAAGATCGAATATACCATATTACAACTCAACCAAATAACACAATCCAACGAAACATCAAAACAAAATTAAGCAAACCGTAAACACCCAAACACCAAACTAAGCCACAAAACCGGTCCATTAGTCACTAGATTAACACCAACTTGGACCGAACCAACTTTCCCTCATTCTTTCTTGGTTGCTAGCTCAACACCAACCATGCACATCACCACGCCACCTTGCAAACCTATCAACCTAGTGTCTAACTCACCCTAGTACATCATTACATAAACACTAAGCAAAAATCTAGCCTAGACACTTCACCCTATAAGTCATCATTATCATAGGGTTAGGTGTCCACCCCTTAAACCACCACCCCACAACCACATGTCCAAAGTCTCGATTATTTGAACTCCAAAACATTCAGACAAGATCTCTTACAAACACCATAACCGCCACCTTCACTTTCTCTCTTTCTCTTGGTTTCTATCACTTCAAACACAACCACACCAACCGAATCAGTACAATCTCCACTCTCTCCATCTCTCAGTTTCTTTGAAGCACCACCACGCTATCGACTACAACCCGCAATCCACTCTCTCCATCTCTCGGTTTCTTTGAAACACCACCACCCCATCGACTACAACCCATAATCCACTCACTCCACCTCTCGGGTTCTATATTATCATCACACCCCATCATTGTAAATTCTCTAGCTCAAACCCTCGGTCATAACTAAGCACAACAATCATCACACTCTCGGTTTCTATCACATAACATCATTGACCAAGCATTCATCATCTCCACTTCAAGAGAATTCAAACTTCCAAGGATCAAGAACTTTTGTTTAGGGACTCGGAACATCAAGAATTCCCGAAGCTAATCCACCACCTTTCTCAAATAAATAAGGTATACTCCTCAAATCTATTACTAAGAAATTATATATATATGTGTTTAACTAACGCTTATGATTAACTCTTTAGCTAAATCATCAAGGTTTCTTGCAAACACTCATAAACCACATGATTTTCATCAAAAATTAGTATAAAAAGGGTTCAAAAACAGAAAGTTAAAACATTTATAAAAATCAAGGATTTAATACAAATAAAGGAGTTTAAATGATATGTAATCTTGATAAAATAGGTTTATTATTTAAATGTCTAAGATTGTGGGAACAAACATTGAAGATTTGTTAGAAAAATTATGAAATAACAATCTGCAAATTTTGGTGTAAATATAATAAATAAAATAATTTATACAAATTATTTAAAATAAAAGAAAGGAAAATATCAAATAGAAGAACCGAACCCGTTAACATTCTAGAAAAATTATATATGATTCTCATGTACTGCAGAAGATCAAAAATTAATTTTGGAATTTAGTTCCTTTTTATTACTAAGATATGTATTTTTATATGACCTGTAAAGGAAAAATCGAAAGAAATACTTAAATAGTATCATAAATATCTAAAAATTCACTTAAATTATGATGGTTTGAACCCAACATAATATATTTCATAATATTTGGAGCTGTATAGATATTTTTGCTAAATTTTGAGATTATTCGAAAAATTACAGAAAAATACATACTGTGAGCTAGATATCAGAAAATTTATGAAGTGATATGAATTATTGGAATAATATTCTGGACAAATTTGGAAATTTATGGACGACGGTAGCTATTTTTAATAATTTATGGTAAGTTTATAATAATTTTAACAAATTATCTAAAATGAATTTGAAATTGGAATTTTTACATGATTAGTGATATTATTTGATGATGTTACTATTAAACTTTTGGAAATTTTAAATAAATTACTTCCATCTGAGGTTCTGAGAATATTAAAGAAAATTTCGTATCTAATTTGTAATTAATTTATAGGTTATCGCTGGAAATAAAAGGTGAGACTCATAGCCCCATTTTGGTATCTATAAAGTTTTTGTGGGAAAAAACATACTGTTTTATGATTGATGCATTATTATGAGATTTTTGAGATACACTGTCATTTATTATACAACCATTAATTTGGATGTGGAACCGTTGGATAATATAGGTAGCGCTACTTATGAAAATATTTCCTGCACCAATAGGATGAGTGTTGTGATGCTGTATTATTTGATTTTATGAATTATGTTATGATAGTTATGAATTATCAGATTATTAAGTGAGGTTTGGTTGTATTTAATGCATCAAAAATATTTTGTTTGGAATTAAACCTATGATCTCGCTAACTTTATGTTTACCATTTTGAGTATGCTTTTTCAGGTAATGATGACTAGTAATATAGAATTTTCTTTTGATGTTTACAATGGCTGGGGAGAAGTGGTGGGAAGAGTTTGTGTGAACTTGACTGTTAACATCTATGATTTCAGTGTCACAGTGGACGCACATTTCCATCGACTCTGAAGATGTAGTAGCTAAATAATATGCTTATAATAGGATTATGTCAAAGTTTGATTACTTATATATGATGTAATCCTAACTTAAGATAAATTAATGTATTATGTTATGTTATGATATGTGTTGATGTGTTAAAATTGACTTCTTATAATCGATGGGGTTCTAAACAAGCGAGTCACATCCGAAACGCTTCACGCATTCGCCGGGATGTGACAGGTGTATCAGAGCCATTGGTTATAGAGAATTAGGTATTATAAGATGCCTAGACTATAACCATAAGCTCAAGTATAATCAACAATATATGTGATAAATACATATATACATGGTATGACTATATGTGAATTCTATGATTATATGCATATCTTTAATAATTACAATAAAAATATGTGACATATAGAATATCTATGAAAATATGTGACTAACTGTTTTGTCAAAAATTATAAAGAAATTTTTGCAGCTATGAATTCAGATAATTACCACAATGAGACTGATCCTTCGAGTGCTCAAACCTAGCAACCTTAAGGAAATAACACCTGAACCAGAACCCCGGCAACAACATTAAACCAAAATTCTATGTCCGACGTGCACAAGTAAACATCGGGGGATATATAATTAAGACCCCTAGGAAAAAAGATACGATGTGGAGATAGATTTCTGGCTAAGCAAGTTGAAGACATAGAAATACAAAATTCTGATTCTTCCGGGAATAAAGGAAAAGTAATTAAAAGACAAAAGCTGAATGAGGATCAAGTGAAGACAGCTCAACGGACCCTTAAAAAGCTCAAGAAAATACAATAAGGCATCCGGAAAATCTAAAGGATATTAAGAAATTAAAGACACCCAAGAAAAATATCTTTGCAAAGATATGGAATTGGATTCGCAAAAACTAGAAGTTTTCTAGTCTAACTTGCCAAAATAAAAGAATAAAGAACTTAACGATATATGTATATCTTTTGTGTTTAAATGTCTATCTGTTATGTGTTAGATAAGATTTGTGTTAATTTTTTTTACTTATTATACTAATTATAACTAACTATAGTGAATCATGCCGCCAAAAAGAAACACTCAGCCTGTACGAAGAACAGCACGAGTTGGACGACCTAGAACCCGACTTAGGGAAGAAACACCCGTGAATAATGACACAAATGAGAATGACAGGATTTCTCAACTAGTAGCTCAAGAAATAGAAGCTACATTACCTACTCTGATAGCCTAACTACAACAGAATCTGAACATTGGAACCACATCACACCAAAATGAAAGACAAGAAAATGTTAATCCAGAGGACTGACATGAGGAGGAAATCTTAAATGGAGTCACAAAAGATGCTCTTACAAGACTTTTATGTCGTGCAGACGTCGAGAATTTGATGGAAGAGGAGGAGCCGTACAAGCCCTACATTGGTTAGATGAAATTAAAGCAGTCTTAGAAATTAGTAACTGTGCCGACAATTATAAGACACTGTTTGCTTCGCATTCACTTAAAGGAGAAGCACAATCCTTATGGAAAATGGAAATGTAAACTAAAGGTATACATGTCATGAATAATATAAGTTGGGAAGAATTCAGAAACATAGTAATAGAAAAATACTGTCCTTATAATAAAATAGAGAAATTAGAAACTGAATTCTTGGCATTAGAGATGAGAGGAACTGCACATCGGGAATATACCGACATGTATAATGAACTATCCAGATTAGTGCCACACCTGATAATCCCTAAACCTAAAAGGATAGGAAGGTATATTTGGAGATTAGTACCGCAAATAAGGGGATTAGTTAAATCTGCAATGCCCAAAACCTTCTAGGAGGCTGTAAGCTTGTCAGGAAGTCTAACCGACGAAATGATAAGAAATGGATCAGTAAGCAATCCAAGGATAGGGGAGAAAAGAAAGTGGAATGATAACCACATAGGAAGGAAATTTGGAGAAAACCCTCAGAAGAAAATGACCTGGCCCGCACAAAGAAATTTCCTAGGAGCAGCACAAGAAAAGAAAACCCAGACGGAAGGACGACCATGGTGTAGTACCTGCCAAAGATATCATCACGGAAAATGCATGATATTAATTTGCTATAATTGCAAAAAGAAGGGACACATATCCTGAAATTGCAGGAATCCCACCAACCCCAAACCTGTCTGTTACCAATGTGGAAACGAAATTCATTTCGTTAATGAATGTCCACAACTGAAAGGTAAAGCTCCAGCTACCCAGAACAACCCTCGTGGGAGAGCTTTCGTAATAAAAGCTGAGGAGGCTCGCCAGGAACCAGAAGTAGTTACGGGTATGTTCCTTATCAACAATCAGTACGCAACAGTATTATTTGATACATGAGCAACTCGTAGTTTCATTTCGAAAACATTTAAATCATTGCTTAATCAAACCCCTGAGAAATTAAAGCACAAATTCATGATAGAATTAGCTGATGGTAAAACAATTGAAGTTTGTGAGATTATTCCTAACTGCATCTTAACCCTAGACGACTATTGTTTTGACATAGATTTGATTCCTTTTGAATTAGGAGGTTTTGATATTGTTGTGGGTATAGATTGGTTAAGTAAGAATCATGCTGAAACTATATGTGGTAAGAGAATGAAAAAAAATCCCTCTGATTAAAGAAAATAGAACTCTCTGTATATACGGTGAAAAGCCTAGTGGTATTATGAAAATAATTTCCTGTAAGCAAGCATAAAAATGCTTAAGAAAGAAATGCTTAGCTTTCCTGGCTCATATAGTTGATACAAAGACAGATAAGGACAACCTTAATAGTGTTCCAATTATAAATGAATACCCTGATGTTTTCCCTGATGAGTTACCCGGATTGCCACCCCCTGGTCAAGTAGAATTTAAGATAGAATTAGTATCAGGAACAACCCCTATTGCTAAAGCACCATATCGTTTAGCACCAACAGAAATGGAAGAGCTAATGAATCAACTACTGAAATTATTGGATAAAGGATTTATACGTCCTAGTGTATCACCTCGGGGAGCACCAGTTCTTTTTGTCGAAAAGAAAGATGGAACTTTTAGAATGTGTATTGATTATAGGGAACTCAATAAAGTTACCATAAAGAATGGGTATCCTCTCCCTAGGATTGATGATTTATTTAATCAGTTGTAAGGATCTAGTTATTTTACTAAAATAGACTTAAGATCTGGATATCATCAGTTAAGAGTACAGGATGAAGATATATCAAAGACTGCATTTAGAACTAGGTATGGACATTATGAATTTCTTGTAATGTCATTTGGGTTAACCAATGCTCCAGTAGTATTTATGGATCTAATGAATAG
Source organism: Flaveria linearis (assembly GCA_024085815.1). Classification (NCBI taxonomy): domain Eukaryota; kingdom Viridiplantae; phylum Streptophyta; class Magnoliopsida; order Asterales; family Asteraceae; genus Flaveria; species Flaveria linearis. Next base: position 80,988,365 of record CM044003.1, read on the forward strand.
AGTATGCAAACCTTATTTAGATAAATTTGTCATAGTATTCATAGATGACATCCTGATTTACTCTAAAAATAAGGAAGACCATGAACAACACTTAAGGTTAACTTTGGAGTTATTACAAAAGGAAAGGTTGTATGCAAAATTCTCAAAATGTGAATTTTTGGAAAGGGAAGTACAATTCTTAGGACACATAGGTAATCATGATGGGACACAAGTTGACCCAACAAGGATTGAAGCAGTAAAGAAATGGGAAATTCCAAAGACACCAACTGAAATGAGACAATTCTTAGGTTTAGCAGGATATTATAGGAGATTTATAGAAAATTTCTCAAGAATAGCTCAACCTTTGACAGAATTGACCCAGAAAGATAGGAAGTATGTATGGGGAGCAAAACAAAATGAGTCATTTGAACTCCTCAAAAATAAGTTATGTAGTGTCCTATTTTAGCATTGCCAGAAGGAACAGATAATTTTGTAGTATATTGTGATGCATCACATCAAGGTTTTGGATGTGTTTTAATGCAAAAAGACAAAGTAATTTCATATGCATCTAGACAGCTTAGAGGTAGTGAAAGGAACTATACTACACATGATCTGGAACTAGGAGTAGTGTTTGCACTAAAAATTTGAGACATTACTTGTATGGGACTAAATGTGTAATTTATACGGATCATAAAAGTTTATAACATATATTTGATCAAAAGATGTTAAATATGAGACAAAGAAGATGGGTAGAGCTACTAAGTGACTATGATTGTGAAATCAAGTATCACCCAGGAAAAACAAACATAGTAGCTGATGCTTTAAGTAGAAACAAAAGGGTTAAGCCATACGAGTGTGTGCCATGAGAATAGAATTATGTTCAGATTTTTTAAATCAAATTCAGGAAGCTCAAAAAGAAGATATGTTGAAGATAAAAGGACAATTAAAAGATATGGAAGAAGAAACAGATGGAATCCTGAAATTCAAAGGAAGAATTTGCGTGCCAGACAATAGCATGCTTAGAACAAATATCCTACAAGAAGCACATAAGTCAAGATATTCTATGCATCCAAGAAATAATAAAATGTACAAGGACTTGAAAAGCCAATATTGGTAGCCAGGCATGAAAAGGTCAGTGGCAGAATTTGTGGAAAAGTGTGATATTTGTTCAAGAGTAAAAGCTAAATATCAAAAACCTTTAGGATACTTGTAACAACCAGAAATTCCAGAATGGAAATGAGACCACATTACTATGGACTTTGTAACCAATTAGCAAGAACCAAAAATGGATACGAAACAATATGGGAAATAGTAGATAGATTAACTAAGTTAGCACATTTCTTACCTATAACAGAAGAATACAAGATAGAAAGACTAGCCAGAATTTACGTGAAAGAAATTGTGTCTAGACATGGAATGTAAGGCCCGATCCCGAGACGCTTACAGCTGGTCGATCATCGCACAAAAACATACATTCTCGTTTATCTTAAGTAAACATTGCAGCGGAAACATTCAAAAATGACATTTCATTTCTATATAAATGTTTTTGCAAGTTAATACAACATTCATCTTAAAACATCATTTGTTCGCATTACAATGCAAAAACATTATACAAAAAAGAATGCCATCCAAAAGAGCTGAGTAGCCGCCCTGTGCCATCCTCAGCAACATTACCTGCCAACTGGAAACACATAAAAAGTCAGCGTGTTCTAGTTTTAGAATTAAAACATACTTTTCTTTCGTTAAAACCGTTCTTTACTTTCATGCGATCACACATCATACGTACACATAGGTAATATCATTATTATCTTCATCATTCACTTTCTTTTACTTCTAAATTGATCCTGTCAAACTTTACCCTATTCATGGCACACAACCATGATTACTGAGGTCGAGTGACAAGGATCTCGTTTCGTACAGTGTTATTATATTTTGTCCGTTCATTTCTTTCGTTCGTTCATTCTTTAACTTTCGTTCATTCAACGTACGTCATTACCATTCAGATTCGTTACTTTCCTCCACATTCGTTCATAAATTCTTACTTTTATTCGTACGTTCACTACTTTCGATGACATGTACATTACCCCGAACATTGTGCACGAAGCGAGTAACTGAGCCTGAGGTCTTTCTTAGACCTAGAACATTGGGAACGGAGCGGGCTCAGTACACTAGGGTAAGTACATCCACCACTTATCTTTTCTCTTTCATTTTGGATCAATGCCATATGCTGTATCCCAAACATTGTGCACGAAGCTGATGCTGGACCTGTGGTAATTAAATCACGAACATTGTGCACGAAGCTGATCCAGTCACCTAGGGCAAGCGGCAATCATCACATACATATGGTCAATCACAAAGATTGGACCCCAGTGTGCATCCTTTGGGGTAGCTAACCCGCACACCGTTGAGCTAACACCTTCATTGGGTGTGCACCTCCATACATTTGCTTGCAAGCCTTTCTTACATTCATTCATTCATTAATGCATGCATTCATTCATCATGTTCCTCTTTCATTATCCTCCACTTTACATTACATAATACTTTTGGTTCATTCATTAACATAATACGTAAAGCCACAGGAAGGATAAACATACGTCATAATAAGGAACATCAACATACACAGTAGCATCATCATACAGGGCATTATCATGCATACATACCATACATCAAGCATAACATGCAACATCATCATGCCCAACATACCCTCTAAGACCTCAAAAGGGTCATCTTACGTGCACCTATGGGAACTTCCACGTCAAAACTTACATCTGCACTTTCCCCCAAAAGTCAGTACTTTAACTATGCTCCTCCTTAGGTACAACAACCCTATTGGCCATATGGACACCCTTCAGTCGCATGGCCTCCATGCGACTGAACATCATGCGAATGGACCAATACGGATGAACACGGATGAACACCCAATCGTGCGAAACGGACCTCATGCGGTTGAACACTATGCTAATGGACCTCATGCGGTTGAACATATGCGAATGGACCTCATACGGATGAACTTAATGCGGATAAGTACCTATACGACTGGGCTCTCAGTTACATGACTCCCCATGCGACTGGCCCTCTAGTCGTGCGACTGAGTCTTAATCGTGCGAATGAACTTCAATCACACTCCATTCGGTCGTATGGCCTCCAGTCGGTCGCCTATCCCTAACTGATGCAGAATGCAGTTCATCCCGAACCCAATCTGCCATTTTCGACCTCCAAGCTCATCCAAACCCATTCTAAGCCCAAATCAACCATCCTAAACCTTAATCAGTTGAAAACGAGTAAAATAGGGGTCCTAGAACTCATACAAACTACACCAAGAAGAAGAGCTTCGTCTAGACCCGCTACACGACGATTTTGCACGCTCGAATCCACTCGAACCAACCCTTTTCTCTCTTTTCTCCCTTTCTTCTCCTCCTCTTTTCCTTTGCTGAAATATGTGGGTGTGGGGAGAGGGTAATGGCTGCCCTCTCCCTTTAAATACCCCCGTTTACCTAACTTTCTTGCGTTGACGAGTTTGGTCCCCCGACTCGGGACTTTATTTCTTTTTCTTCTTTTGTCGGCTTCAAGGAAAATATCCAGGTGTTACAAGTCCACCCCCCTTATATAGGTTTCGTCCCCGAAATATGTTATTCCTCGAACAAACATGGGTAATGATGTCTCATCTCTTCCTTAGTCTCCCACATTGACTCGGATCCTTTCATGTGCTTCCAATGTACACACACAAGAGGAACCACTTTATTTCTCAGCCTCTTCTCTTTTCGTTCGATGATTGCCACTGGTTGCTCCACATAATTGAGCCGTCCGTCTACTTCGATATCCTCCAGTGGAACAATCATATCTTCATCTGCCAAACAATTCCTTAGATGAGATACGTGGAATGTCGGGTGAATTCCACTTAACTCATCTGGTAAACTCCAATCTATAGGCCACCTCTCCTACTCAGAGCAATGATTCGGAAAGGGCCTATGTATCTCAGGCTCAACTTGCCCCACTTTCTGAACGGAATGATACCCTTCCAAGGTGAGACCTTCAACATAACCCGATCACACACCTGGAACTCAATCGGTCGGTGTCGTTTATCAGCATACGACTTCTATCTATTTTGGCTGCCTTCATGAAGGCTTTGATCCTTTCAAGCTTCTCAGTCGTAGCCTCGATCACCTCGACGCTCCCTAACTCTTTATGACCAATATCACCCCAACAGATGGGTGTTCTGCATCTCTACCGTATAGCTCTCATAAGGTGGCATACTAATACTGGCATGATAGTTGTTGTGTATGAGAATTCAGCTAACGGTAAGTGGTCATCCCCAACTTCCCCCAAAATCAATCACACATGCCCGAAGCATGTCCTCTAGTGTCTGAATGGTCCTTTCCGACTGACCATCAGTCTGGGGATGGTAAGCCGTGCTAATATGTAACCTCGTCCCCATGGCGTCGTGGAATTTCTTCCAGAATTTGGATGTAAAACGGGTGTCACGATTAGACATAATAGACACCAGCACACCATGACGAGTTACAATTTCCTTGATGAATAGATCAGCCAACCTCTCAGATGAATATGTCTCGCGGATCGGTAGGAAGTGAGCACTCTTCGTCAAGCGGTCAACAATCACCCATATAGCATGATACCCTTTCGGAGTACACGGCAGCTTCGTAATGAAATCCATGGTGATGTGCTCCCACTTCCATTCCGGTATATCCAATGGTTGGATCTTTCAATACGGCTTTGATGCTCGGCCTTCACTTGCAAGCAAGTGAGGCACTTACTCACATACTCCACCACGTCATGCTTCATACTCGGCCACCAATAATCTTTCTTCATGTCTTGGTACATCTTTGTAGCACCGGGATGAATAGAGTACCGAGTCTATGAGCTTCGTCCATAATCTTCACTCGTAGATCCCCAAGACAAGGAATCCACATTCGTCCAAACCGGGTTCTAACACGAAATATGTTTTCACCCAACTTCATGACCAGACCTCTCATTCTTTCAGAGTTAAGATGATCTTCTTCTAATGCCTCATCTTGAAAGTCTTTGACTTGCTTCATCACATCAGAGGTCATAATCAGCTGGTACGCCTTCACCCGAATCAGCTCGGGCCTTTCCTTTCGGCTAAGGGCATCCACCACCACGTTGGTTTTGCCCGGATGATAATGAATCTCACAATCATAATCTTTTATAAGCTCCAACCATCTCCTCTGCCTCATGTTCAAGTCTTTCTGCTTGAAGAAACACTTCAAGCTCTTGTGGTCAGTGAAAATGGTGCACTTCGTCCCGTAAAGATAGTGCCTCCAAATCATTAGCGCAAAGACCATGGCCGCTAGCTCCAAGTCATGAGTAGGATAGTTAACCTCATGAACCCTTCAACTATCAGGATGCAAAGGCTATAACCTTCCCTCTCTGCATTAACACGCACCCCAAGCCCGAGTAGGAAGCATTAAAGTAAACCACCAGATCTTCACTTCCATCGGGTAACAACAATAAAGGTGCTTGGGTCAACCTCGCCTTCAATTCCTCAAATGCCTTCTCCTGGGCTTGACCCCACACAAACTTTACATCTTTCTGGGTCAACTGGTTAGTGGAGAAGCGATCTTGGAAAAGTCTTGGATGAATCTTCTGTAGTAGCCCGCCAAACCCAAGAAACTACGGATCTCGGATGGCGTCTTTAGAGACTTCCATTGCATCACGCTTCCACCTTTGCCAGATCCACCATAATCCCCTCCGGATTCACCACATGACCCAAGAACTGAACCTCACGCAACCAAACACGCATTTGGGAAACTTGGCATACAACTTCTCCCTTCTTAACGTCTCCAACACCTCTCGAATGTGACCGGCATGCCCTATCTCGCTCTTTGAATAAATCAGGATATCATCAATAGACACAATCACTGATTTTTCTAACATCGGCCCGCCACTCGGTTCATCAAGTCCATAAAAGCAGTTGGCGTGTCGGTCAAACCAAAAGACATAACGAGGAACTCATAATGACCATAACGCGTACGAAAAGCTGTTTTAGGAATATCATTTCATTCACCTTTAGCTGATGGTAGCCAGATCGATATCTATCCTTGAGAACGAACTGGCACCTTGAAGCTGATCAAACAAATCATCAATCCTCTGTAACGGATACCGATTCTTCACCGTCAACTTGTTCACTCACGTAGTCTATACACATCCTCATACTACACCATCTTTCTTCTTTACAAATAAGACCGGAGCACCCCAACGAGAGATACTTGGTCTAATGAACCCCTTATCAAGCAGCTCTTGCAACTGCTGCCATCAACTCTTTCATCTCCGTTGGAGCCAACTGATACGGTGCCTTGGCAACGTGTTGGGCACCCGGTATCAGATCAATCTGAAACTCGATCTCTCGTTAGGTGGAACTCCTGATAAGTCTTCTGGGACACATCGGGAAAGTCACACATAACCGGTACAATCAGACAGTTTGGTGTTGGCGTATCCACATCCTTTATATAAGCCAAGTAGGCGCTACATCCATGCCTCATACACTTTCCCCCGCCACCACCATTGATATTACTTTCGGGATCGTCATGACCCGATCCCCTAAACAGTGATCGAACTCCCATCATGCGCTATCAAAGAATCATCTTCTTGCAACACCCAATATTCGCCTCAAAGTCTGCTAACCAATCCATCCCAAGAACCAAATCGAAACCACCTAAGTCATCACGAACGGTCTAACAGGAAACTTATGACCTTCTAGTTTCCACATCACAGTCTTCTATCATCTCAGAGATCCTGGTATACTTACCTATAGCAGTTTCTAAATCAAAGGGTGCATCAACACATCTTACTAACCGGCAACTTAGTATAAAAAGTAACAAAATAAAAATCTTACTAGCACCCGAATCAAACAACACATAAGCTAGAGTTTGGTTCACTAGAAACTTACCAGACACGCATCAGGGTCTGTCCTAGCTTCCCTCTTGTGTTATAGTGAATGCCCTGGCGCTCGCCCTCGGTCCTACACTTCCTGTCTTCTTCACCCCGGAACCCCCGACTCTTGGCTTCTTATAGTTTTTACTCATATGACCACTCTCCCCACAGTTAAAGCACCTCATACCCCTGCAATCTATAGCCATATGACCAGGCTTCCCACACTTAAAACAAATGTTCAACCCCCGTCTACACTCGCCACTGTGCTCCTTTCCCATATTGCCACACTTTCTCGATCCCGTACCCGATGTGGCTACACGGCGATCATCCACCCGTGCCTTCTTGTTACCCGTCGAGGCATCACCCCGACCAAACCTCTTCCCACTCCAGTTTCGATCACCACCACCCTTCTTACTACCTTCAGCCACCACCATACCACCCTCTCATCATATAACCTCCCTGCCAAGTCCACCGCCGACCTAAACGTGCTCGGTCGGGCAGCGATCATATGCCGACGAATGTTCGCTGGCAAACCCTGAATGTACCTCTTAATCATCCGTGACAGAGGTTTCACCTAATCCGGCACCAGACGTGCCATCTCATTGAACTTTGTGGTGTACTGCTGATGTGTCATGGTTCCTGCCTCCAGTTGCAGAAACTCCCTCTCAACCTTATCAATTTCCCTGTGAGGATAGAACTCCTCAATCACCAACCTTTTCAACTCGGACCAATTCATTTTCCCAATGGCCCTGCTACCCTTGGCTTGGACTATGTTGTCCCACCACATAAAGCCGAGTCCACAAAAAATGGGCAGCAAACTCACCTTTTGTTCCTCCCGGCACTCGCTGATATTCAATATAGCTTCCATCTCTTTCACCCATCGGTGAGCAACAGTAGCAGTACCGTTACCATCAAAAGTAGGGGGCTTGCATCATTGAAATGCCCCATAGTTACAGCCTCGTGTCGCCTCCGGCGCAGGCTCCTCTTCTTCCTCTTCTTCATCATCAGAAAGGACCATTTTAGGCTCCGGTTGATCCCGTCCTTCCGAGGACCTGTTCCTCTCGCTCTGTTCTCCTTCCCTTATAGCCTTAATCACCTCAGTCACCACAGACGGAAGATCGTCTGCATGACTTGATGAACCTCCTCCACTACAGCCTCCTTTACCAAGGCTCTTAGATTGGAGCTCTTATCTGCACCCTCCAGATGAGGGGTCTCTGCTTCTTCAGGAACCACTTTTTCAACTCTAAGCCTACCTCTTTGGGTCGCGATACAGTACCAAGCCCACCACGCGAGGCATTAGATGATCTACCACCGGCCATCCTCTATCACACACTGAAAGATTCAAACACTAACACGGTCATTCGAGGGAACAGCTCAGTTCATGTCAAGTATAGTAAGTCCCTAATTATAGTGGCCAGTTGTGATTAGCCACTTACTTTACTCTTCGTACCCCGAGCATCACCTGTCCTGACTACATCAGTATTTAAATCTACCAGCAACACATATACCACATAACATGCGCATATAATACCAGTTAACATTAAGAAAATACCTGATGGCACGCAGCTACTCAAACTGGCATCGCTTCCCTTTCCGTCCCATTTTCAGTTTAAGTTAAGGTTTATTTTGAAAATTACCCGTTTCACTTAAACTTTTTTCTCTGATACCAACTTGTAAGGCCTCGATCCTGGGACGCTTACAGCTGGTCGATCATCGCACAAAAACATACATTCTCAATTATCTTAAGTAAACATTGCAGCGGAAATATTCAAAAATGACATTTCATTTCTATATAAATGCTTTTGCAAGTTAATACAACATTCATCTCAAAACATCATTTGTTCGCATTACAATGCAAAAACATTATACAAAAGAATGCCATCCAAAACAGCTGAGTAGCCGCCCCGTGCCATCCTCAGCAACATTACCTTCCAACTGGAAACACATAAAAAGTCAGCGTTGAGTGAGTTCTAGTTTTATAATTAAAACATACTTTCTTTTGTTAAAACCGTTCTTTACTTTCATGCGATCATACATCATACGTACACATAGGTAATATCATTATTATCTTCATCATTCATTTTCGTTTATTTCTAACTAGATCCTGTCAACATTTACCCACTTCATGGCACGCAGCCATGATTACTGAGGTCGAGTGACAAGGATCACGTTTCGTACAGTGTTATTATATTTCGTCTGTTCATTTCTTTCGTTCGTTCATTCTTTAACTTTCGCTCATTCAACGTACGTCATTACCATTCACATTGGTTACATTCCTTCACATTCGTTCATAAATTCTTACTTTCATTCGTACGTTCATACTTTCGATGACATGTACATTACCCCGAACATTGTGCACGAAGCGGATAACTAAGCCTGAGGTCTTTCATAGACCTCGAACATTGGGCACGAAGCTGGCTCCAGTACCTAGGTTATGTACATCCACCACTTATCTTTTCTCTTTCATTTTGGATCAATGCGATATGCTGTACCCAAACATTGTGCACGAAGCTGATGCTGGACCTGTGGTAATTAAATCACGAACATTGTGCACGAAGCTGATCCAGTCACCTAGGGCAAGCGGCAATGATCCCATACATATGGTCAATCACAAAGATTGGACCCCAGTGTGCATCCTTCGGGGTAGCTAACCCGCACATCGTTGAGCTAACACCTTCATGGGTGTGCACCTGCATACATTTGCTTGCAAGTCTTTCTTACATTCATTCATTCATTAATGCATGCATTCATTCATCATGTTCCTCTTTCATTATCTTCCATTTTACGTTACATAATACTTTCTTTTCATTCATTAACATAACACGTAAAGCCACGGGAAGGATAAACATACGTCATAATAAGGAACATCAACATACACAGTAGCATCATCACATGGCATCATCATGCATACATAACATACATCAAGCATAAAAATGCAACATAATCATGCCCAACATACCCTCTAAGACCACAAAAGGGTCATCTTACATGTACCTACGGGAACTTCCACGTCAATACTTACATCTGCACTTTCTCCCAAAAGTCAGTACTTTAACTATGCTCCTCCTCGGGTACAACAACCCTATTTGGGCTTACGGACACCCTTCAGTCGCATGGCCTCCATGCGACTGAAAATCATGCGAATGGACCAATACGAATGAACACCAATGCGAATGAACATCCAATCGTGCGAATGGACCTCATGCGGGTGAACACTATGCGAATGGACCTTATGCGGCTGAACACTATGCGAAAGGACCTCGTACGGATGAAATTAATGCGGATGAGTACTTATGCGACTGGGCTCTCAGTCGCATGACTCCCCATGCGACTGGCCCTCCAGTCGTGCGACTAAGCCTCAATCGTGCGAATGAACTCCAATTGCACTCCATTTGGCCGTATGGGCTCCAATCGGTCGCCTAGCACTAACTGATGCAGAATGCAGTTCATCCTGAACCCAATCTGCCATTTTCGACCTCCAAGCTCATCCAAACCCATTCTAAGCCCAAATCAACCATCCTAAACTTTAGGAATGCATACTACAACCCCATCAAGCATACACAAGCCCGAAACAACTCTAAACACATCACACGCAAACACATCCAAATGGGTCAAACACACACACATACAAATCGGGTTTACTATGTGTTCCAGCCCTAAATCAGTTGAAAAAGAGTAAAATAGGGGTCCTAGAACTCACACAAACAACAGCAAGAAGAAGAGCTTCGTCTAGACCCGCTACACGATGATTTTGCACGCTTGAATCCACTCGAACCAACCCTTTTCTCTCTTTTTCTCCCTTCCTTCTCCTCCTCTCTTCCTTTGCTGAATATGTGGGTGTGGGGAGAGGGTAAGGGCTGCTCTCTCCCTTTAAATACCCCCATTTACCCAACTTTATCACATTGATGAGTTGGTCCCCCGACTCGGGACTTTATTTCTTTTTCTTCTTTCGTCGGCTTCAAGGAAAATATCCGGGTGTTACATGGAATACCTGTATCAATTATATCAGACAGAGACAGTAGATTCACTTAATATTTTGGCAAACATTACAAAAGGCCTTAGGAACCCAAGTGAAAATAAGTACAGCTTATCATCCATGAACTGATGGACATAGTGAGAACAATACAAATACTAGAAGATATGTTAAGAGCTTGTACTATAGATTTTGGTGGGAATTAGGATACCCACTTACCATTAATTGAATTTTTGTACAATAACAGTTATCACTCTAGTATTGGATTAGCTCCATTTGAAGCATTGTGTGGAAGAAAGTATAGATCACCCTTATGTTGGAATGAAATAGGTGACAGACAACTTACAGGCCCTGAATTGATACAAGAAACATCTGACAAGATCATGGAAATTAAAAATAGATTGAAAGCAGCCCATGATAGACAGAAAAGTTATGCTGACAAACAAAAAAAGTCATTGGTATTCCAAATTGGAAGTTTATCTAAAGATATCACCCACATTCCGATTTGGAAAGCCAAGTAAGTTAAACCCTAGGTATGTTGGTCCATTTAAAATTATTGATAGGATTGGTCCTGTAGCATATAAGTTACAATTTTCTCAAGAGCTGAGTGAAGTACATAACACTCTTCACGTATCCAACTTAAAGAAATATCTAATAGATGAGACATTAAAAATGCCAATTCAAGAAGTCAAAATAGATAGGAAACTTCATTTGTGAAGAACCGGTAGCAATTATAGATAAGGAAGTAAAAAGATTAAGAAAGAATAGAATCCCTATAGTAAAAGTTAAGTGGAACGCAAAGAGATGACCAGAATACACTTGGGAAAGAGAAGATGAGATAAAAAAGAAATACCCTCACTTGTTCAGAGTTAATAATCAGATCAATTCTACCCAACTTTACGAACTACTCTCCAATGAATTTCGGGACGAAATTCTTTTAACAGGGGGAGAATGTAACAACCCTAAAAATTGAGGTTAGCTAAATTTAAGATCTTTACGTATTAACAAGAATTTGATTAACACGTTTATGATTTGTCTATGTATATTTCATATGTATAAGTATGTTGTACGTGTGCATGCTTGCATGCATGTGTTTTATGTATACATTTTTACGTATGCATGTATAAGATATATTACCAAAATGTTATTTGGTCAAAAATACTTCAGCATTACAAAGATCAAATATACCATATTACAACACAACCAAATAACATAATCCAACGAAACATCAAATATACTTTAACATCAAAACAAAATTAAGCAAACCGTAAACACCCAAACACCAAACTTAGCCACAAAACCGGTCCATTAGTCACTCAATTAACACCAAATTGGACCGAACCAACTTTTCCTCATTCTCTCTCGGTTGCTAGCTCAACACCAACCATGCACATCAGCTCGCCACCTTGCAAACCTATCACCCTAGTGTCAACTCACCTAGTACATCATTACATAAACACTAAACAAAAATCTAGCCTAGACATTTCACCCTATAAGTCATCAGTGTCACACCCTCAGATTCCGGGTCTGGAATCTATCACGGAGGGGTGAGTAAACATGATCGAACATAATAGTTACTCATGAGATGCAGTTATCTATATGATAAGTTTTAGATAATCAATCCATTATTATTCAGAGCATTAGATATTATACGCAGCGGAAATAAATATATTGATTGTTTCTTAATAATACGTCTAATCATATCTCAGATAATAAACAATATGTATCTTGAGCTCTTATATGATCCTACGTGCATGTCCATAAGCTCCTAGTAGATACCTGAGAATACATGTAAATCAAGTGTCAACACGGGGTTGGTGAGTTTATAGGTAAGTAAAACATAATCTTAAATCATCAATTATCATCAATTAGGATTTACTGTAAAAGTGTGAGTTTAATTTACTCACCGGCATATGAATAGCCTGTCGGAACCCTTTTCATAAGGTGAACCCGCTATCCCACATACCTACTATGTACAAGCCCAACAAATTCTTCACATAGGATTTGCCCATGTATCATAGTTTATTATTTTCTATGTACAAGCCCAACAAATCCTTCACATAGGATTTGCCCATGTAACATAGTTTAATATCCTTTTCATGTGTATATTATGTTATTTATAATAATTCAAATCAGAGGGCGCGAATCCTCTCTTTACATTTATCCTCATATGGGTAGTAAGTGGAACTATAATGGCAAACTTTATATAGTGCATATCTGCCTTCTCACACCAGAACAAGTCATCCCGAATGACAGCGAGATCTTTCTGCATCTTGATATGGACCACATGTCCAAACCTTTGTGGGGGCCAGTCACTCCCCGATAGTACTACCCAAAAGATCCCTGCCTTGTTAATAGTCCAGTTTATAGAGAAGATTTTTATAATAACCATATGTAATCATAAATGTGATTCAATTATTATTTACATAATACATAAAAATAATTTGTAATTTCAATTACAACATGTATTCCAGCCCCAAAACATTTAAATGATTTAAAAGGGGGAATAGTTATGAAACTCACCTCAGTCCTTGTGTGGTGTTGACAAGCTAGTAAATTCCTCCTAAGGAATTATAATTCACCTAAGCAAATATTTACTAATCCATAACCTAAATAAGTTAGATCTTGAACCTGACGTTCAATTGATCTAGGGTTTGGTTTTCTGGGATTTGTTATATACATATAATTTAAATCATTTAATTATTTTTGTTAATTCTTTAATAACTAAAGATTTGCATTTCATAATATTTGATAAATTTTAATAATGATTTTAACATATCATTATGTTCTAAATAAATTTTAGACATTATTTAAATATGTAAATTTGTATTTAATTTAGTAAGATTTTAAAATTAAATTTATAAAATCTAATTGTATTTATCAAATAAGTAACGTTTACAAGTTTTAATTTATTATTAATCTATACTTGTAATTAGTATATTTTTATAATTTTTATAATAATGCTTGTAAATAACTTATGAAATTATAACATCTTTATAATTTCCACAATTTTCATGTTTTATCCATAACATAATGTCCAATAATAAATTTATAATTTAAATTATTATTTAGAGTCCATTTTTATAAAAATGGCTATTTATTACATTTATAAATAATATTTTTATAAATATTATTAAGGTGTTTTTAATAAATAAATTTATAGAAAATTAATTAGACACTTTTAAAATTAAGAAAGTTTTTAAAACTTACTTTTAATTTTGGGAATTTTTCTATATTTTTAAAAGTTGAAAAAGGGCATTAAAAAAATAATTGGAGGTGAACGGGTTCGAACCCGTGACCTCAAGTTGGGCAAATGAGTGGGGAACCGGTGAACCAAGGGCCGTGGCCACAGCATATCTTGGTTATTAAAACTTAAAACCAATGTTACCAAACGATCCCCAAATCAAGAACCCTAATTTCAATTGATTTGAAATTGAACCACCGATTGATGTGTTAATCAAATTAAGTTTAGGGCTATGATCCCTCATGTAAAACCGAATGTATGGGTGTAATCAATTACCTGTTTTGAAGTTCGATTGATGATGAACAGGTAAGGGAACAAGTCGTGACTATACAAAGATCGATTCCAGTGGCAAACATTGATGATAATCAAATTACTTCCACAGGAAGTTTCTAATAGCTCTAAAGATGAAAAGCCCTATATTAATTTTGTGAAATAAAGCCAATAAGATAGTAATCGATTTGGTTGCAGGTCGAGGAAAACGATGGTGATCAATGGGTGTGATTCGTTGTGTTTTAGTGAAATTAAACTCACTGTCAGTTTATAAACGATCAAATGACTGGTAGTGCTCCATTATTTCGATTAGTTTTTAGTTTTAGTGCTCGATTTCGAGGGTGGGTCGGCCGAAAGTTTGGTCGAAGTGGAAATCGCATTAAACCGACTACATTATGAAATTTGATGTGGCCCCCAAGTTCGTTTCAAGCACGATATGGTGTCGGGGTGTTCAATTTGATCGAAAAATGGTTTAATTTTGGCGTTTGGGGTTGCCGGAAGTTTTGCCGGAGTTGGTGCCGGCGGTGGCCGAGAAAACGGGGGGGGGGGGGAAGGGGGGTTGGTTTTGAAAATTCGAAAGTTACACAATAGTCCCTGCGGTTTAAAACTTATTATTTCATGCTGAAACCTTTTAAATAAAGTTCTTAAATTACAAGATAACCCCCTGAACTTATAAACTTTTATAAATTATTATTATTAATAAAAATTATTATTATTATTATTTACATTATTATTATTATCATTATTATTATTATTATTATTAAAGTTATTATTAATAATAGTGATAATAATATCATTATTATTATTATAATATCAAATATATACATATATATTTATATATATATATGTGTTTTTAATTTATTTTTTTTAGTCAACGAAATTTTCCGGGTTGTCACATCATCCCCTGTTAGAGGAATTTCGTCCCGAAAATTAAGATGTTCTGGCAACATCCTTGAACAGATTATGATACTTACGCATCATTTCGTCCTCTCGTTCCTAAGTGAAATCAGGACCGCGCCGGGAGTTCCACCGAACTCTGACAATCGGAGTTTTGCTATGCTTTAGTTGTTTAAATTTCCAGAATATAATTTCATGGTAAGGTGATAAGACCAACAATGATAAGAAAGGTTATCCGTCGGAATTTAAGAATCCCAAACGTCACCATATGAAACGATCTTAACGCATATCTTGTGAAGATGTATTCCTCCTTTGACCAACCATCGGTCTAAGAACAAGGTTTTAGATGATACAGAGGAATTTAGGAATTCAGATGATACACATGGATTTAATGAACAAAGTTTTAGAAACATTCAAGATATTCCCAAATTAGAAAGGAAACCTAAGATTCTTCTTGTTGAAGATCATGTGGTGAATGTGATGGTGTGTAGCATTTGTCACCAAGGTACGGGTTTCAATCCTATTTTGGTGAGATCATGTCATTTGTGAACTGTAAGTTCCAATGAGAATAGTTGAAGTCAATCCTTTAGATAAGGAAATCACCCTAATCCAGAGGATGAAATTTCACAAAACAAACAATTGGAAACCATTTATCAAACGAATAGAGATTCAGTAAGGGCACAACATAATTTAAGAGTCTTCTTTTAAAGACACAACAAGTGATTCATCGGATAAACACTTCCTTAGATTAGTTACGTGAAAACATTGTGCACACCACCAATTTCAGCAGGTAGATTTAATTCATAGGCTACTGGGCCGATCCTTCTGACAATTCAAAAGGTCCCACGTAGCGAGGGTTCAATTTCCCTCATTTCCCAAAGCGTATAACTCCCTTCCAGGGAGATACCTTTAGCGAAACTTTATCTCCTTCCTGAAATTCAAGTGGTTTGCAGTGTTTATCAGTGTAGCTTTTCTGGTGATCCTGGCAGCAGCCATGCATTCTCTTATCTGGACAGTTTTCTCATGAGTTTCAAAGCTCAATTCTGGGCCAGTAAGTTGACTATCTCCAACTTCTGCCAAAGCAATGATCTACATTTACGTCCATATAAGGCCTCGAATGGTGCCGCCTTGATGCTCGAATGATTGCTATTATTATATGAGAACTCTACCAAAGGTAGATGACCTTCCTAGTTCTTTCCAAAATCAATACACAAGCTCTAAGCATATCCTCAAGAGTTTGTATGGTTCTTTCACTTTGACCATCAGTCTGAGGGTGATAGGTTGTGCTCATATCTAGGCGAATACCTAGAGCTTTCTGAATTTATCCCAAAAGATAGGTGTAAATCGTGCGTCACGATCAGAGATGGTAGACACTAGCACTCCGTGTCTAGAGATAATTTCTAAGCAGCTAGGGTTAATGCTAAATTAAAGAATAATTCCAGAAGAATCAAAGCTACTATCAGCCCTGGTATCGAATAGATGTGTAGCTACCGATGATAAGGTATGTGTATGTATCAACATTTGGTCTTGTCGAATGTGACTCGCTTTAGTCGTAAATGTATGACCGTGTGATGTATTACCTTTATTTCCATAATTTAACTATTCTTACTTTCTAGTAATAGTCATTTCCTAACTCTGATTATTTCTAACTTGTCTTGGGGTCCTAATCAACCTAGGGCACACTTATGGTAATGGTCGGAACTCCAACCTTCTTAATGTCCCGTTTAACACATCTTAATCGTATCAACCAACATAGCTAGGTTCACAACATTGGCATTAAAGCAAATCATCTAAACCATCAGATAGGCTTATTCCACTACTCACTAGATTTTTCCCAATGTCCTTCTTAATTCTATTTGGTCTAATATCATAAGGTATGACATCAGTTTTATCAATTCATGGAGTTTGTCAGTATAAAGAGCACGACTTAACCCTACCATTGCATGATTTTAGAATTACAATTCTAACTTTTGCATTTCATTCCTTAAGTAATAGTAACCCTATTTATAAACATCACCGGTATACTAAGAATGTGCTTAAACCGGTTACACGACATCCTAATTTTTCTTTAGCATCATCCCAAAGAATATGTTTAATGAGTTTCATCACTCTTCTATATTTCCTGTAGTCTACTTCCATTCTAAGCATTTAAATAGTTCCTCAGTTACTGAAATGCTAAGTGGAGGAATATCTCTTAAAAGATAAAATTTATATCATGATTGGAAATACCATGATGGTTCTAAGTACAACAGGACTTAAGTAATAGCAAGTAAACTACAAGCACATAAGTACAATATGTCTAATGATAGCTGCCTATCCTTCATACTTTAGGATTTCAGGTATAACCATGTCAGGGCAAGTACTAGGGAAACAAGTCTCTCTTTAAGTTAGGACAAGTGTAGCTTAGATTACCAAATGGAACACGTCAAGGTAATTTGACCCATTTGCCTTATAGACTTGTGTATTGCCCATAGTAACTTCACGTGCTACAATAGCAGCAATCTTACGGCCAGGGTTTCTAGACCGTGAATAGATTTGACGAGAAGCCAAAAATCATGAAGAATTTTCATGGAAATTGGGTAATATGAGCTATTTAACATGAAAACGACAATCGAGAATTTGGCATAATAGTAATGAGATGTTCCAGGTGTAATCGTTTAATTCGTAAATCAAAGCGAGTATGTTGACTAATCAAAGTATTGGGTCAATCACAACTTGTTGAAGACATGCGTACCTATAAGCAGATACTCATCCCGAGAGTTCCCAGGTAAGGTAGACAGATCTATCGGTTGATTTGGATTTATACGAATACCTTGCCTAGACAGAACACCTCGAGATACAGGCATCACGCTCTTCCAGCATTACATGTTTCAAGTTGTAAGACACAGACTTTGACGAATTTGAAAACCAGGATAATGATTCAAAGCTCATTTTGAAAACCATTTGATTTAGGCACGATGATAAGTGTAGATCCCACATGTCGTTGAGAATAAGTTTAAGAATTATCGAAAAGAGTCAAAAAGTCAAAGTTATGTTTAGGAAAACAACTATCTAAGTTTAAGCATATAACTTCTTAATCCAACTAAGGAAATTTTACTTTGTGCAACTATTATGTGTGGCTATAGGCTAGATGCAGTTCCTAACTCACTATAACCAATGGCTCTGATACCAATCTGTTACACCCTTAGATTCCGGGTCCGGATCTATCACGGAGGGGTGAGCAAACAGGATCGAACACAATAGTTAGTCATGAGATGCAGTTATCTATATGATAAGTTTTAGATAATCAATCCATTATTATACAGAGCATTAGATATTATACACAGCGGAAATAAATATATTGATTGTTTCTTAATAATATGTCTAATCATATCTTAGATAATAAACAATATGTATCTTGAGCTCTTATATGATCCTACGTGCATGTCCATAAGCTCCTAGTAGATACCTGAGAATACATGTAAAATCAAGTGTCAACACGGGGTTGGTGAGTTCATAGGTAAGTAAAACATAATGTTAAATCATCAATTATCATCAATTAGGATTTACTGTAAAAGTGTGAGTTTAATTTACTCACCGGTATATGAATAGCCTGTCGGAACCCTTTTTAATAAGGTGAACCCGCTATCCCACATACCCACTATGTACAAGTCCAACAAATTCTTCACATAGGATTTGTCCATGTATCATAGTTTATTATTTTCTATGTACAAGCCCAACAAATCCATCACATAGGATTTGCCCATGTAACATAGTTTAATATCCTTTTCATGTGTATATTATGTTATTTATAATAATTCAAATCAGAGGGCGTGACTCCTCTCTTTACATTTATCCTCATATGGGTTGTAAGTGGAACTATAATAGCAAACTTTATATAGCGCATATCTGCCTTCTCACACCAGAACAAGTCATCACGAATGACAGCGAGATCTTTGTGCATCTTGATATGGACCACATGTCCAAACCTTTGTGGGGTCAGTTACTCCCCGATAGTACTATCCAAAAGATCCCTGCCTTGTTAATAGTCCAGTTTACAGAGAAGGATTTTTATAATAACCATAGGTAATCATAAATGTGATTCAGTTATTATTTAACATAATTGTGACAACCCGAATTTTTTTGATTAAAACCATTAAAAATAACTTTCTCCGTTTAGCGGGAATTAATTTACTTTACTATTTTGGCAAGGATAATAATACTAAATAATAATAATAATAGTAATAATAAAAATAATAATAATACTGATAATAACAATAATAAAATAATAATAATAATAATAATAATATTATTGTTTTACAAAGGGGGTTAAAATGTGAATTTTAAAACCTGTTTCAAAATGTTTTGGCATGAAATATTAAGAGCACAAAACCTCAGGGACTAAATGTGTAAATTTCTTTTAAAAAGCCCACCCCCCGCCCGTCGCCCCGTTTCTTCTCCGGCCACACCTCCGGCGTCCCTCCGGCGAGGGCCAAACTCCACCATTAACGCGGTTTTGATCAAAATAACATTCCCGACACAATATAGTGGTGAAACCGAACTCAATCCACCTTTCAATTTTAAAAATGGTAGTGCAATTTCCACCAAACCGACCTTACCCACTGTCGGCCAAACAAACGATCCCCACTTGCCACTAAACGTTATAATAATCAAATTAATCACGTATGCACAATTATATATCTGTGATTAATCTATTTCACCATTTAATTCCCTCTGAAACAAACGAAATCACATTGTTCGATCCTCTCCCTTATTCGCGCCCTGCAGCTAACCAAACGTCACTTCTCGAGCATCAAAACAGGTAAATGAACATATCCACATGCTCGATTTCTTATAAGGAATGAAAGCCCTATGATTTCAATCGATTACAGTATCGAATTGGGCTTCAATTTGATGGATTCGAACCTAGGGTTCATACGGGAATTGGGTTTGATTGTAGTTGTGTTTAAAGCATTTAAAAGCCGAGTAATAACGCGGCCACGGCCCTTGGTTCACTGGTTCCCTGCTTCCATGACACCCTTGAGGTCCCGGGTTCGAACCCGGGCAACCTCTTTTATTTTTTTAAAAGGCCTTTTGAACCTTTTAAAAATACGGAAAAATTTCTAAAAATTATATAAACAGTTTTTATAAACTTTGTTTATTTCAGAAATTATATAATTATTTTCTGGGAAAATATTTCTTTAAAAACCTATTTATTTATTTATTTATAAAAGTTATTTCAAATATTATAAAATAGTTATTTTATAAAATGGACTTTAAACAACAATCATCAAGATATTAATGAACCTTATATTATTTTAATTACGGATTAACTATGTTAAAGGTAAGAATTATATGTAATAATTTTACAAACTATTCACAAATACAATTATTAACATTATAATTATACCATTGTTATCATTAATATCAATATTGATAATACTATTAATACATGGTATAGTTAGTACATCAAATCGTGTACGTCAAACCAAACCAACCCGAATCTTACCAAATATTTATTCGCAATAAATACATTTTAAAGACTTAGTTATAATTAATAATAGGTATCGATCGTGCTTGATCGTGCATTGCCTAATTCTTTGAAGTGCTTGTTAATATACATTACATCAATTCAAGGTGAGTTTACAGCCCCACTTTTACTTTATACTCTTTTGGGGGAGAGAAACATGCTGTTTTTATAAACTTTACATTACATTGGATTATTGAAATACTGCATATACTTGATACTATGGTGTATACTTGCCCAACGGACCGTTAATATGGACTTAACGAGGTAATTGTTAGTAGTACTACTGGGATTGACATACCCCACCGGTCTAGTCGCGCTAGCACAACGTTCGTCAAACGGGTGAACGGTTAGCCTAATTACAAGTGTTGTGGTGTGTGATCCACATCCGGGCCTATTTATTTATTTGATTACATGTCAGTTCGGTCGCGCCTTCATACACATAGTGATCATTATGGACTAGCTACCCATTATATGCTTTATTTATAAATCCGGGGATTTCATTTATACTGACCGAATTAATAAATCCGGGGATTTCCTTTATACTGACCGGATTAATAATTCCGGGGATTTCATTATACTTATCGGATTACTAAATCCGGGAAATTACATACTGGACGGATTACATAATCCGGGTAATTACATACTGGACGGATTACATAATCCGGGAATTACATACTTGACGGATTACATAATCCGGGAATTACATACTTGACGGATTACATAATCCGGGAATTACATACTTGACGGATTTCATAATCCGGGAACTTCATTACTGATAATTACTGTTTTCTGATAAACCTGTGAACTCACCAGTCTTGTACTGAGATTTTTGCATGTTTTCTCTCAGGACAATGATGTGGCACGTTTAGGAGCACAGCATCTACAGCATGTCATTCTGTATTCACCACAAACTGTTTTCAAGATTTAATTTGCATTTACTTTACGTAAACTGGTTTGGACACATGTTTGTGTGTTCCAAAACTATTGTTGAATGTTTCACTGTATTCGCTTCCGCATTACTTAAATACAATTGGTCTGTTTCCTTAAAATTAAGCAACTTATATGATTTGTAATTATCGAGTCGTTTGGTGTAACTAATGCTTATCTGAGATCCTGGTTATGTCACACGCCTGATGGTAAAACCCCGTACGTGGAAAATGAGGGTGTGACAGATTGGTATCAGAGCATTAGTTATAGCGAACTAAAATGGACTTGCATCTCATTTGCATTGCATTTTAGACTATAGCTGGATTTGCATTAGTTACACACACATAGATTTCTAAGTTATGTTTACTTAATTTAGTTGCCTGAAAACTTTTGCCTTAACATATCCCTGTGCTGTGAGTCACGGGAGGGTTTGAGTGCCTAATTCAAGTGATTTCAAACTCCAAAACCTCGATTGTTATTAATGGTTTCAAAGTCTCGTCAAAGTCTGTGTCTTACAACTTGAACACATGCAATGCTGGAAGAGTAAGATGCCTGTATCTCGGGGTGTTCTGTCTAGGCAAGGTATTCGCATATATCCAAATCAACCGATGGACCTGTTTACCTTACCTGGGAACCCTTGGGATGAGTATCTGCTTATAGGTACGCATGTCTTCAACAAAGTTGTGATTGACCCAATACTTTGATTAGTCAACGTACTCGCTTTGATTCTCGAATCAAACGAATACACTCGGAACTTCTATCATTGATGACCACTGTAAGATATGTTAGCCTGATAGGAGGAGCCGGGGTGATCATGCAAAGCAAATTACCATTACGGGTGCACACGTAATTGTAATTTGTCGTGCATGCTAAGTCCGGTAAATCTGGTCGGGAGGTAACACTGTAGTCAGTATAAGTCATCATTCCTACACGTTGAGCAAGAAAGCCTCGGTTCTCATAGAATATAGCCACTAATGTGGAAACTATTTATCAGTTCTATTTGTAGGAATGCTCACACTTACCTTGAATTTGGACGAAATTCAAACTATGACATTTATGTTAATCCCTCAGATTCGGACTGATTCTTTAGCTTGTCTATTTATTTAAATCTTTGAATTTCTCTTCCTTTCATTCCAAGACAAAAGGACTATTTTCATATGACTGATAGCTTTTGATATATGGTAATGTAAAGAATGTCGGGAAGAGGACGTGGACGTGGAAGAGGTAACATCTCACTGACGCCTGCGGAATTGGCAGCAATAATCAATCATAGTATTACCGCAGCGTTGGCAAACCAACCCCCTCCACAGCAGAACCCTATTGGTCAACCGACTTGCACCTACAAGTCCTTTATGGACTGCAAGCCTAATCCGTTCAATGGAACTGAGGGAGCGGTGGGACTGCTCCGTTGGTTCGAAAAGCTAGAATCGGTGTTCGAAATCTGCAACTGCCCTGCTGGGAGTAGGGTAAAATATGCTGCTGGCACACTGGATGGTGCTGCTCTGAGCTGGTGGAACACACAAGTTCAGATGCTGGGCGTTGAAGCTGCAAACGCTAAAACATGGGTAGAATTCAAGAATCTGCTGAAAGAGGAGTACTGCTCACGAGATGAAATACAAAAACTGGAAACCGAATTTTGGAACCTGAAGATGGTGGGTTCTGAAATTGAAGCTTACACAACTCGTTCTCACGAGTTGGCTACTCTGTGCCCTACTATGGTTAACCCGGCTTACAAACGGGTTGAAAGATACATCGACGGACTGGTACCTGAAATCCAGAGCATGGTCACCACTGCTAGACCAGCTACCATTCAGGAAGCTGTTCAACTAGCCCACAACTTGACTGACCAGGCTGTCGCACAAGGAAAACTGCCCCCGCGAGGTGCTGCATCTGGTTTCCACAATAACAAGAGGAAATGGGAACCATCTACCAGCGGAAAGCAATCTTCATCTTCCACTTATCAACCTCAACACAAGAAGTTTAATCAGTCCCAACCCTCTCATTCGGGCGGCTATCAGGGAAATCTTCCAAAGTGCAACAAATGTCATCTCCATCATACTGGGCAGTGCACAAGGAGCACGTGTGAGAGGTGTGGGAAGTTCGGGCATGTTGCCAAGTATTGCCGGGTGAATCTCTCGGTAAAAGCACCTCAACAACAGCAGAACCACAATCAGACTGTGTGCTATGAATATGGTCAACCCGGACACTTTAAAAGGGATTGCCCGAGACTGAAAAAGAATGGTGATAATGGTGCTGCTGATAAGCCCAAGAACAACAACAATGGTGGTGGCGGTGGCAGAGGCAGAGTCTTCATCATGGGCTCAGGTGAGGCTCGAAACGACCCTACTGTAGTATCTGGTAGATTCTCTATTAATGGGTGTTATGCCTCTGTTTTATTTGACTCTGGTGCTGATAAGAGTTATGTGTCCACCAAGTTTAGTAAAACACTAGGGATGGTGCCTACTAATTTGAGTTCTAATTATGCCATAGAAATAGCCGATGGTAGGACGATAACAGCAATACAAGTGTTTAAAAACTGTAAGCTAGGCTTAACCGGACACACCTTCAACATAGACCTTATTCCTGTCATACTAGGAAGTTCGATGTAGTCGTCGGGATGGATTGGTTATCCCAGAATAGTGCTGAGATCGTCTGCAAGGAGAAGCTGATCAAGTTATCTATTTCGGACGATGAAATTCTTATCGTGGAAGGTGAAAAAGTGGGTGCGGTAGTCGGCATCATATCATATTTGAAGGCTCAGAAATGTCTCAGAAAAGGACACCTTGCCTTGTTGGCACTTGTTACTGAACTGAAGGCGGATGAAAGGCGAGTTGAAGATATTCCTGTTGTTAGAGACTTTCCTGAGGTATTTCCCGAAGACCTACCTGGCCTTCCTCCACACAGACAGGTAGAATTTCAAATTGAACTAGCACCAGGAGCAGCTCCAATCGCTCGGGCGCCGTACCGTCTGGCACCGAACGAACTACAAGAGCTGTCTAAGCAATTGCAAGAGTTGTTAGACAAAGGATTCATACGTCCCAGCTCTTCACCTTGGGGAGCTCCAGTGCTTTTCGTTAAAAAGAAAGATGGAACCTTCAGGATGTGTATTGACTACCGCGAACTGAACAAGGTGACAATCAAGAATAGGTATCCACTCCCACGCATTGATGATTTGTTCAACCAATTGCAAGGATCTAGCTACTATTCCAAGATTGACTTGAGATCAGGTTATCATCAGTTGAGGGTTCGAGAAGAAGACATCTCCAAGACTGCGTTTCGAACACGCTATGGGCACTACGAGTTCACTGTAATGCCTTTTGGCTGACTAATGCCCCAGCAGATTTCATGGACCTCATGAACCGTGTCTGCAAACCTTATCTGGATAAGTTTGTCATTGTCTTCATTGATGACATACTAATCTACTCCCGTAATAAGGAAGATCATGAGGAACATTTGAGAACCATACTGGAATTGCTAAGAGATGAACAGCTTTACGCAAAGTTCTCAAAATGTGACTTCTGGATGCGTGAAGTGCAATTCCTTGGGCACGTGGTGAATGAAAAGGGAATACATGTTGATCCTTCAAAGATTAAAGCAATCAAGGATTGGCCGGCACCAAAGACGCCTACTGAGGTGCGACAATTCCTTGGTTTGGCAGGCTATTACCGGAGATTTATTGAAGGATTTTCTAAATTGGCACAACCTTTGACTGCCCTGATCATAAGGGAACAATTTATAAGTGGGATAGCAAAGAGGAAACAACGTTTCAGGCGCTTAAAGACAAACTCTGCAGCGCACCAATCCTAGCTTTACCAGAAGGAACTGATGACTTTGTTGTTTACTGTGATGCATCCATCCAAGGTTTGGGGTGTGTATTGATGCAACGTGACAAAGTCATAGCTTATGCATCTAGACAGCTCAAGGTGCATGAGAAGAACTATACAACGCATGATCTGGAACTAGGAGCTGTAGTGTTTGCCTTGAAAATCTGGAGGCACTACCTATACGGAACCAGGTGCACGATCTATACAGATCATAAGAGCCTCCAGCACATATTTAACCAGAAGGAACTGAATATGCGACAAAGACGATGGTTAGAATTACTCAATGATTATGATTGTGTAATCAAGTACCATCCGGGTAAGGCTAATGTAGTAGCCGATGCCCTTAGTCGTAAGGAAACCCTAAAGCCTCGTCGGGTGCGCGCATTACAAATGACTATCCACTCTGACCTACCAATGCAAATCAAAGCTGCCCAATCTGAGGCTTTGAAGACGGAGAATTTAAAGCAGAATCCATGCGAGGCATGGAGAAACAATTGGAGGTTAAAGCTGATGGAATCCGTTACTTTATGAAGCAGATCTGGGTACCACAGTACGGGAACTTGCGAGAACTGATAATGGATGAAGCTCATAAGTCACGTTACTCGATCCATCCAGGTTCAGACAAGATGTATCAGGACCTGAAAGAATTTTACTGGTGGCCGAAAATGAAGGCGGAGATAGTCCACGTACGTAAGCCGATGCCTAACTTGTTCCAAGGTTAAGGTGGAATACCAGAGACCATCCGGTTTACTCCAACAACCGGAAATTCCAGTGTGGAAATGGGAGCAGATCTCAATGGACTTCATCACGAAGTTACCCAGAACTCCCAGCGGATGCGATACCATTTGGGTTATAGTAGATCGCTTAATGAAATCCGCACACTTTCTGGCAATCCGAGAGACTGATCGAATGGAGAAGCTAAGACGTATCTATTTAAGGGAAATAGTCTCCCGGCATGGCGTACCAATATCTATCATTTCTGATCGTGACGCTCGGTTCACTTCTCACTTCTGGCAATCATTACAACGATCATTAGGAACGCGGCTGGATATGAGTACTGCATATCACCGGCAGACCGATGGTCAAAGTGAGCGTACAATCCAAACACTGGAAGACATGTTGCGTGCTTGTGTGATCGATTTTGGCAGCAGTTGGGAAACTCATCTACCATTGGTTGAGTTCTCCTATAATAACAGTTATCACACCTCGATCAAGGCAGATCCATTTGAAGCATTGTATGGACGTAAGTGTCGATCACCTATCTGTTGGGCAGAAGTAGGAGAAAGCCAACTTACAGGACCCGAACTTGTGCACGAAACGACTGAGAAGATCGTGCAAATTCGTAACCGTATGGCAGCAGCACGTGATCGACAAAAGAGTTACGCTGACAAGCGTCGAAAGCCATTGGAGTTTCAGGTTGGTGACAAAGTACTACTGAAAGTCTCACCCTGGAAAGGTGTAATACGCTTTGGAAAACGGGGGAAACTAAACCCTAGGTACGTGGGGCCATTTGAGATTGTCAAACGAATTGGCCCAGTAGCCTATCAGTTGAATTTACCTGAAGAACTCAGGGGGATACATGATGTGTTTCATGTATCCAATCTGAGGAAATGTCTGTCTGATGAATCATTGATCGTGCCTTTGGAGGAATTGAAGATAGATGATCAACTACATTTCATCGAAGAACCAGTGGAGATCATGGATCGAGAAGTCAAGACACTAAAGCGTAGCAAAATTCCCATTGTGCGCGTGAGGTGGAACTCCAAACGGGGACCTGAATTTACATGGGAACGGGAGGATCATATGAAGTCTAAATATCCGCACTTGTTCGTGGATACACCTTCAGAACCTAACTCCAACTGAATTTCAGGATGAAATTTTCTCAACTAAGGGATACTGTGACATCTCACGATATCAAGCAAAGAACATTGCGGGTCTACTTTCACATTTGTTTTACACGCGTGTGATAGCTCAGATAATACAGATGGATAACTAATACAGATGAACGAAAGTGCTAGAAACATTCAAGATATTCCCAAATCAGAAAGGAAACCTAAGATTATTCTTGTTAAAGATCATGTGGTGAATGTAATGGTGTGTAACGTCTGTCACTAACCGGTACATCAGTTAGCATTAAGCTCGTTAACTCACTGTGTGTAGTCTATTTATCGGTTTAACCGAATTCTCCGTATACTTGGTTGTTAATCCTAGTGTTCCAATTTTCGGGACGAAAATTTCTGCAACAAGGGGATAATGTGACAACCCGAATTTTTTGATTAAAACCATTAAAAATAACTTTCTCCGTTTAGCGGGAATTAATTTACTTTACTATTTTGGCAAGGATAATAATACTAAATAATAATAATAATAATAGTAATAATAAAATAATAATAATACTGATAATAACAATAATAAAAATAATAATAATAATAATAATAATAATATTGTTTTACAAAGGGGGTTAAAATGTGAATTTTAAAACTTGTTTCAAAATGTTTTGGCATGAAATATTAAGAGCACAAAACCTCAGGGACTAAATGTGTAAATTTCTTTTAAAAAGCCCACCCCCCGCCCGTCGCCCCGTTTCTTCTCCGGCCACACCTCCGGCGTCCCTCCGGCGAGGGCCAAACTCCACCATTAACGCGGTTTTGATCAAAATAACATTCCCGACACAATATAGTGGTGAAACCGAACTCAATCCACCTTTCAATTTTAAAAATGGTAGTGCAATTTCCACCAAACCGACCTTACCCACTGTCGGCCAAACAAACGATCCCCACTTGCCACTAAACGTTATAATAATCAAATTAATCACGTATGCACAATTATATATCTGTGATTAATCTATTTCACCATTTAATTCCCTCTGAAACAAACGAAATCACATTGTTCGATCCTCTCCCTTATTCGCGCCCTGCAGCTAACCAAACGTCACTTCTCGAGCATCAAAACAGGTAAATGAACATATCCACATGCTCGATTTCTTATAAGGAATGAAAGCCCTATGATTTCAATCGATTACAGTATCGAATTGGGCTTCAATTTGATGGATTCGAACCTAGGGTTCATACGGGAATTGGGTTTGATTGTAGCTGTGTTTAAAGCATTTAAAAGCCGAGTAATAACGCGGCCACGGCCCTTGGTTCACTGGTTCCCTGCTTCCATGACACCCTTGAGGTTCCGGGTTCGAACCCGGGCAACCTCTTTTATTTTTTTAAAAGGCCTTTTGAACCTTTTAAAAATACGGAAAAATTTCTAAAAATTATATAAACAGTTTTTATAAACTTTGTTTATTTCAGAAATTATATAATTATTTTCTGGGAAAATATTTCTTTAAAAACCTATTTATTTATTTATTTATAAAAGTTATTTCAAATATTATAAAATAGTTATTTTATAAAATGGACTTTAAACAACAATCATCAAGATATTAATGAACCTTATATTATTTTAATTACGGATTAACTATGTTAAAGGTAAGAATTATATGTAATAATTTTACAAACTATTCACAAATACAATTATTAACATTATAATTATACCATTGTTATCATTAATATCAATATTGATAATACTATTAATACATGGTATAGTTAGTACATCAAATCGTGTACGTCAAACCAAACCAACCCGAATCTTACCAAATATATTTATTCGCAATAAATACATTTTAAAGACTTAGTTATAATTAATAATAGGTATCGATCGTGCTTGACCGTGCATTGCCTAATTCTTTGAAGTGCTTGTTAATATACATTACATCAATTCAAGGTGAGTTTACAGCCCCACTTTTACTTTATACTCTTTTTGGGGGAGAGAAACATGCTGTTTTTATAAACTTTACATTACATTGGATTATTGAAATACTGCATATACTTGATACTATGGTGTATACTTGCCCAACGGACCGTTAATATGGACTTAACGAGGTAATTGTTAGTAGTACTACTGGGATTGACATACCCCACCCGGGCTAGTCGCGCAAGCACAACGTTCGTCAAACGGGTGAACGGTTAGCCTAATTACAAGTGTTGTGGTGTGTGATCCACATCCGGGCCTGTTTATTTATTTGATTACATGTCAGTTCGGCCGCGCCTTCATACACATAGTGATCATTATGGACTAGCTACCCATTATATGCTTTATTTATAAATCCGGGGATTTCATTTATACTGACCGGATTAATAAATCCGGGGATTTCATTTATACTGACCGGATTAATAATTCCGGGGATTTCATTATACTTATCGGATTACTAAATCCGGGAAATTACATACTGGACGGATTACATAATCCGTACATACTGGACGGATTACATAATCCGGGAATTACATACTTGACGGATTACATAATCCGGGAATTACATACTTGACGGATTACATAATCCGGGAATTACATACTTGACGGATTTCATAAGCCGGGAACTTCATTACTGATAATTACTGTTTTTTGATAAACCTGTGAACTCACCAGTCTTGTACTGAGATTTTTGCATGTTTTCTCTCAGGACAATGATGTGGCACGTTTAGGAGCACAGCATGTACAGCATGTCATTCTGTATTCACCACAAACTGTTTTCAAGATTTAATTTGCATTTACTTTACGTAAACTGGTTTGGACACATGTTTGTGTGTTCCAAACTATTGTTGAATGTTTCACTGTATTCGCTTCCGCATTACTTAAATACAATTAGTCTGTTTCCTTAAAATTAAGCAACTTATATGATTTGTAATTATCGAGTCGTTTGGTGTAACTAATGCTTATCTGAGATCCTGGTTATGTCACACGCCTAACGGTTAAAACCCCGTACGTGGAAAATGAGGGTGTGACAATAATACACAAAAATAATTTGTAATTTCAATTACAACATGTATTCCAGCCCCAAAACATTTAAATGATTTAAAAAGAGGAATATTTATAAACTCACCTCAGTCCTTGTGTGGTGTTGACAAGCTAGTAAATTCCTTCTAAGGAATTATAATTCACATAAGCAAATATTTACAAATCCATAACCTAAATAAGTTAGATCTTGAACCTGACGTTCAATTGATCTAGGGTTTGGTTTTCTGAGATTTGTTATATACATATAATTTAAATCATTTAATTATTTTTGTTAGTTCTTTGATAACTAAAGATTTGCATTTCATAATATTTAATAAATTTTAATAATGATTTTAACATATCATTATGTTCTAAATAAATTTTAGACATTATTTAAATATGTAAATTTGTATTTAATTTAGTAAGATTTTATAATTAAATTTATAAAATCTAATTATATTTATCAAATAAGTAACGTTTATAAGTTTTAATTTATTATTAATCTATACTTGTATTAGTATATTTTATAATTTTTATAATAATGCTTGTAAATAACTTATGAAATTATAACATCTTTATAATTTCCACAATTTTCATGTTTTATCCATAACATAATGTCCAATAATAAATTTATAATTTAAATTATTATTAGAGTCCATTTTTATAAAAATGGCTATTTATAACATTTATAAATAATATTTTTATAAATATTATTAAGGTGTTTTTAATAAATAAATTATAGAAAATTAATTAGACACTTTTAAAATTAAGAAACTTTTTAAAACTTACTTTTATAATTTTTGGGAATTTTTCTATATTTTTAAAAGTTGAAAAAGGGCATTAAAAAATAATTGGAGGTAAACGGGTTCGAACCCGTGACCTCAAGTTGGGCAAATGAGTGGGGAACTGGTGAACCAAGGGCCGTGGCCGCGGCATATCTTGGTTCTTAAAACTTAAAACCAATGTTACCAAACGATACCCAAATCAAGAACCCTAATTTCAATTGATTTGAAATTGAACCACCAATTGATGTTGTTAATCAAATATAGTTTAGGGCTATGATTCCTCATGTAAAACCGAATGTATGGGTGTAATCAATTACCTGTTTTGAAGTTCGATTGATGATGAACAGGTAAGGGAACAAGTCGCGACTATACAAAGATCGATTCCAGTGGCAAACATTGATGATAATCAAATTACTTCCACAGGAAGTTTCTAATAGCTCTAAAGATGAAAAGCCCTATATTAATTTTGTGAAATAAAGCCAATAAGATAGTAATCGACTTGGTTGCAGGTCGAGGAAAACGATGGTGATCAATGGGTGTGATTCGTTGTGTTTTAGTGAAATTAAACTCACTGTCAGTTTATAAACGATCAAATGACTGGTAGTGCTCCATTATTTCGATTAGTTTTTAGTTTTAGTGCTCGATTTCGTGGGTGGGTCGGCCGAAAGTTTGGTCGAAGTGGAAATCGCATTAAACCGACTACATTATTAAATTTGATGTGGCCCCCAAGTTCGTTTCAAGCACGATATGGTGTCGGGGTGTTCAATTTGATCGAAAAATGGTTTAATTTTGGCGTTTGGGGTTGCCGGAAGTGTTGCCGGAGTTGGTGCCGGCGGTGGCAGGGAAAACGGGGGGGGGGGGAAGGGGGTTGGTTTTGAAAATTTGAAAGTTACACAATAGTCCCTGCGGTTTAAAACTTATTATTTCATGCTGAAACCTTTTAAATCAAGTTTCTTAAATTACAAGATAACCCCCTAAACTTATAAACTTTTATAAATTATTATTATTAATAAAAATATTATTATTATTATTATTACGTTATTATTATTATCATTATTATTATTATTATTAATAATAGTGATAATAATATCATTATTATTATTATTATATCAAATATATACAAATATATTTACATATATATATTTATTTTTTTTAGTCAACGAAATTTTTCTGGGTTGTCACAATCATTATCATAGGGTTAGGTGTCCACCCCTTAAACCGCCACCCCCATACCCACATGTCCAAAGTCTCGGTTATTTGAACTCCAAAACATTGAGACAAGATCTCTTACAAACATTACAACCGCCACCTTCACTTTCTCTCTTTCTCTCGGTTTCTACCACTTCAAACACAACCACACCAACCGAATCACTACCATCTCCACTCTCTCCATCTCTTGGTTTCTTTGAAGCACCACCACCCCATCGACTACAACCCACAATACATTCTCTCCATCTCTCGGCTTCTTTGAAACACCACCACCCCATCGACTACAACCCACAATCCACTCTCTCCACCTCTCGGTTTCTATATTATCATCACACCCCATCATTGTAAATTCTCTAGCTCAAAATCTCGGTCATAACCAAGCACAACCATCATCACACTCTTGGTTTCTATCACATATCATCATCATCTAAGCATCCATCATCTCCACTTCAAGAGAATTAAAACTTCCAAGAATCAAGAACTTTTGTTTAGGGACTCGGAACATCAAGAATTCCCGAAGCTAATCCACCACCTTTCTCAAATAAATAAGGTTTACTCCTCAAATCTATAACTAAGAAATTATATATATATGTGTTTAACTAGCGCATATGATTAACTCTTTAGCTAAATCATCAAGGTTTCTTGCAAACACTCATAAACCACATGATTTTCATCAAAAATTAGTATAAAAAGGGATCAAAAACATAAAGTTAAAACATTTAGAAAAATCAAGGATTTAATACAAATAAAGGAGTTTAAATGATATGTAATCTTGATAAAATAGGTTTATTATTTAAATGACTAACATTGTGGGAATAAACATTGAAGATTTGTTAGAAAAATTATGAAATAACAATCTGCAAATTTTGATGTAAATATAATAAGTAAAATAATTTATACAAATTATTTAAAATAAAAGAAAAGAAAATATCAAATAGAAGAATCAAACCGGTAAAATTCCAGAAAAATTATATAATGATTCTCATGTACTACAGAACATCCAGAACTAATTTTGGAATTTAATTCCTTTTTATGACTAAGATATGTATTTTTATATGATTTGTAAAGGAAAAATCAAAACAAATACTTAAACATTATGATAAATATCTAAAAATTCACTTAAATTATGATGGTTTGAACCCAACATAATATATAAGTTTCATAATATTTGAGCTGTATAGCTATTGTTTCTAAATTTTGAAATTATTGGAAAAATTACAGAAAAATACCTATTGTGAGCTAGATATCAGAAAATTTATGAAGTAATATGAATTATTGAAATAATATTCTGGACAAATTTGGGAATTATTGGATGATAGTAGCTATTTTTAATGATTTATGGTAAGTTTATAATAATTTTAACAAATTATCTAAAATAAATTGGAAATTGGAATTTTTACATGATTAGTGATATTATTTGATGATGTTACTATTAAAATTTTGAAAATATTAAATAAATTACTTCCATTTGAGGTTCTAAAAATATTAAAGAAAATTTCGTATCTAACTCATAATTAATTTTATAGGTTATCGCTCGAAATAAAAGGTGAGACTCATAACCCCATTTTGGTATCTATAAATTTTTTGGGGGAAAAAGCAACTTTTTATGATTGATACATTATTATGAGATTTTTGAGATACACTGTCATTTATGATACAACCATTAATTCGGATGTGGAACCGTTGGATAATATAGGTAGCGCTACTTAGAAAAACATTTCCTGCACCAACAGGATGAGTGTTGTGATGTTATATTATCTGATTTTATAAATTATGTTATGACAGTTATGAATTGTCAGATTATTAAGTAAGGTTTGTTTGTATTTAATGCATCAAAAATATTTTGTTTGGAATTAGACCTATGATCTCACCAACTTTATGTTGACCATTTTGAGTATGCTTTTTCAGGTAACCATGACTAGCAATATAGAATTCTCTTTTGATGTTTACAATGGCTGGGGAGAAGTTGTGGGAAGAGTTTGTGTGAACTTGACAGTTAACATCTATGATTTCAGTGTCACGGTGGACGCTCATTTCCATCGACTCTTAAGATGTAGTAGCTAAATAATACGTTTGTAATAGGATTATGTCAAATTTTGATTATTTATATATGATGTAATCCTAACTTAAGATAAATTAATGTATTATGTTATGTTATGATATGTGTTGATGTGTTAAAAGTGACTTCGTATAATCGATGCGTTCTGAACAAGCGAGTCACATCCAAAACGCTTCACGCTTCCGCCGGGATGTGACAATATATATATACATATATATATATATATGTAGATACACACACACACATATATATATACACATAAATATACATATAGATATATACATATATACATATACATATTTATATGCATATATATATAATTATATATATATAGATACATATATATACACATATATACACACACACACACATATATATATATAGACACAACACACACACATATATATATATACATATATATATATATACATATACACACACACACACACACACACATATATATATATATACACACACACACACATATATATATATAGGGGAGGGTTTCAATGAAAACCACACTTTAATTGAAAAATAAGAAAACCATTTTTCACCCTTGATTTGTTTGATTAATGGTTGAGATGAACTAATGCTAATTTGGTAAATTTATTTAAGTTAATGGTTATAATTAGAGAGGTTAGGGGCATAATGGGTAAACAATTTGTTTGATTTTATAAACTCCCATATTCATTAACAACTTTCCTAAAATATCTCATTCTCTCTCCTAATTAGTTTGACTAATACTTTTTTAACAAACACAAAAACAAAACCACATTAGTTTGTGTATTAGGAAGAAACATAATAAACAACACTTTTTATATCAAATCATGTTAATTGTTTTAGTAAAAACAAATGCAAGCTTACATATATATAACTCTTAGTGTTACATATATGTAACCACATTAAATGACATATATGTATTTGTAACTATCAAAGTTACATATATGTACCTCACAAGGTTACATATCTATAACTTGGTACATATATGTATCATAACCGAATACATAACTTGACATCTTCCTTTAAAAAACATTTGTGAGGTACATATATGTAACAATGAGGTTACATATATATATTTAATAAAAAATATACATATTTGTAACCCAAGATTTTACATATGTAAATATGTGGGTCATGTATATGTAATTGTTACTTATATGCTAATAAACCCGAATCTTCTCATCAAAATATTTTGGGTTGGTCAAACATTGTTACATGTACGTAAACAACAATTTAAATAATTATATACATATAATCAAACACAACGAACATGATTAATCAAATGAAACAAAAACTCATAAAGATTAACTAACGTTTATTTAAGCGAATACTTGAAGAGATCGACGGAATGTTGCAATCTTTCTTTCGGATCTTGTTGAAACAAATATAAAGTTGGAGGCACTGAGATTGATATCGAATAAAAATAATTGGTCAATCAAATAGAATTGTCAGTTTTTACTATTCCAACAAACTTGACCCATTATAAAAATATGTCCTTGTTTGTTTTGTTGAGTATCAATATAGGCCATAGTCAAATAAAATAATATACATTCTCTGCTCCATTTTGAATTTTATTCCCCTCAATTTGTTCGCAATTTGATCGATTTAATTTTTACCTATTCTGATTGATTTTAAAGAAAAAGAATGGATTTGTTCATCTCATGTGGTTGTCTAAATAAGAATGAGAAAAAAACCTAACTGATTGGCCTTTTGATTTATTCAAAATATTAAAGAGTGTAACAGATGAGAGAAGTTTAAGAATTAGAATAAGAGTAAAAGAACTACCAAAAATAATATGGTGCTATTACTTTTATTAATTGTTAAAAGGGTATATATGTAAAACTCAACTTGTCTTGGTCTAACTTAAATTAAATGATAATCATCCATTTAATCTTTAAAATATGAAATTCACAACTTAAAAATGGGTCTCTGATTTTTAAGGATTATATATGTGTGATCATGTATTCTAATATAAACTTGATAAGTTAAAAACGTTAGTAATTGAATGCAAAGTATGCATAAAATAAATACAAGTTTAATAAATTATATAACATTTGACTTTCTAATGAGAAATAATAAGTTTGGATTGTTTTGGATGGTTGGTGAATTGATGAAATTGTAATGTATTAAAGGAGGTTTCAATGACTTTATGAAAAATGTTCTGTTGTACATTTTAGGAGCCAAGTAATCTGTATGAATCATATTAGTTGGAACAGGATACATTTCACACACCATCTCTAACTTTTTGACTTCTTTTTTTGGTAATTTTGTCCATTGAATTCATATAGTTAGTATCTACACCCGCTTATTGTAGCGGATTAAGCTTTGCTAATTATTAATCCAAACTATGTATGTTATATAAATTTTATATATTTAATCGTATGTATTAAATATAACATCTATTAGGTCTAATTAGGATGATCAAAAAATACCATTGAGAACTTTTATGTTCTACCTTTTGACCATTGTAGCTAACGTAAATTGTAACACCCGAAATTTCTAGTTAAACAATAAGAATAGTAAAGGAAAGTATCTTGAAAGAAAATGAGAAGGAACAAAAGTGGAGGGGGCTTTGTGTAAAAGTACAAAAAATCAAATATCTTTTACATATCGGGATGCCCGCCCATGCCACCTTTTACAACTGCTTTCTGTCGACCAAAAAGAAAAGAAGGAAGAGCTAAAGAGAAGGGTTTTCGGATTCGAGAGAGAGAGAGAGAGCAGCTGAATTCGTATAAGGTAAGTAAATTTAGTGTAATCAAGTTAGTTTTCATGGATTTTTGGCCATAAAATCGGCTTTGTCATGTTCTTATGTGTATGTAAGTGTTCGGTTATATGTCCTTGGGCATGTATAGGTGTTAAGAGCTTTTGAAAAGTTCAAGTTGAAAGGATTAAGCTTGAAAGCAGCTAAGGTGAGTCTCTAGACCCCATGTTTTACTTGTTTTACAACTTTTCAAAGCTGAAAATGCATGTAAACGATTTTTATAAAAATGTTATATGTATGACCGTATGAATATATGCTTGTATGTTGATAGTTTATGGTTCTACAGGTTATGTTAGGACTTAGAATGGTAGTGTAAGGCTTAGAACATACTAAGACATTGTTTGGGACTGAACAAAATATGTTAGAAACATATAAGTTGGTGTCCATGCGCCCAAACAGGGCCCATGCGCCTAATAAATAGGCTTGAAAGTCTAAGTATGAGGTGATGCGTCCAAACAGTACCTCATGCGCCTAGATTTGCCTTAGAATCTCTAAATGTAGGTACATGCGCCTGAACAGTAGTTTATACGCCTGAGGCTTTGGCTGAAATGACTAAGTATAGGGTGATGTGCCTGAATAGTGCCTATGCACCCAGAAGGTTCATGCGCCTGAATAGTGCCTATACGCCCAAAAGGTTCATGCGCCTAAGTGTTAAAATGGTTAAGTATGGGCTCATGGGCTTGCATAGTTGAGAAACACCCAAACAGGGCTGATGTGCCCAAATAGTTCCCATGCGCCCAACACTTAGAAATTTTTCTGAAATTTTAAGGAAAAACAGAATTTTAGGGTTTGACCCTAGTTTGACTTATGGGCTGTTTTGAACTATTCTAAGCATGAATAAGTGAGGGTTTATGAATAGTACATGCATGATATTATGATGAATGTATAATATGAATATATGTATCAGATGTTATCTTTTAATTAGTTTTCAAAATGTATTTATATTATAATATAATATACGTATTATGTTATTACTTTACGTAGTATGATGAATGTGTGAATGAACTTAAAGTATAACCTAATGAAGAGAAAGATAACAAAGATGAAAAGTGAAATGTAATGAAAGAAAGAAAAGGCTTGCAAGCAGATTTAAATGAGGATCACAACTCTTTATGAGTTGTGAGTTGTTAGCTCAAGTGTGTGTTTTATAACATGTGATTTTATCCCATGAGGGTTCACACACAGGGGGATCAGTCTAGGTGACTGAATCCATAGTACAAAACGGGATCCTTGTTATTCGACCCCGGGCTTTGTGCCAAGATATGATACGGCTTTGTGCCAGTTAGTAACGGGGCTTTGTGCCTAGAATGGGGGCTTCGGGCCACGGGCTTCGTGCCAATTCGTAAAGGAGCTTTGTGCTTGGAATGGTGGTTTTGGACCACGATGGGGGAAAAGCCTGGTAGGATCTAGAATTAGTACGAAACGAGCGAGATACTAAAGTACAAAACGAACAAAGTGATAAAGTACGAAACGAACGTTAACGAAAGATAGTGATAAAGTACGAGACGAACATTAACGAAAGATATTGATAAAGTATGAGACTAACGTTAATGAAAGATAAGAATAAAGTACGAGACGAGCGATAACGAATGAAATGATAAATTATGAAACGAACGAACACGCGTGATAACGAATTAACATGTGTGAAAGTAAAAAAAGTCTTTATATGAAAAGAGTATTTTATGTACGAAATGTACAAGGTATTTTTATATACTAAAACTAGAGCTCACTCAGCAACACTGACTTTTATGCATTTTCAGTTGGCAGGTAATGGTTGCTAAGGGTGGCACGCAGGGAGGTTACTCAGCAGGGCAATACTCGCATCCATTCACACATATTATTATTGTTGATTTGTAATGCAATCATTGAATTTGTTGTTTTATAGTTTAAACAATGTTGTATTGCATAACAACAGTAATTTATTAATATAATGAATGGTTTTTGTTAATGACTTCCATTGTATTGTTTTTGAGAAATGTATTATATTATGTATATTTAGTGATATGAATGACCAACTGTGAGGTGCCTGGAATGGGGCCTTACAAGTTGGTATCAGAGCCAAAGTTTAAGTGAATTGGGTGAATATTTTCAAAACCTAATCTTAAACTGAGAATGGGATAAAGGAAAAGGATGCCAGCCCGAGTAGCTACGTGCCATCGAGGATTTCTTTTTCAAAGTTAATTAGAGTTATGTGCTAGTTGATTATGTGTTCTTAGTAGATTTAGATGCTGATGTAGTTAGGATAGGAAATGCTTAGGGTATGAAGAGTAAAGTAAGTGGCTAATCATAACTGGCCACTATAATTAGGGACTTACTATACTTAACATAAACTAAGCTATTCCTTTAATGACCATGTTAGTGTTTAAATCTTATAGTGATTAGAGAATGGATGGAGGTAGATCATCTAAAGCCTCTAGAGGTGGAGCACAGGGAGGATATGGTGTTGAAGCGCGTGTTACTAGGAACCAGGCTAAGACTACTGAGAGGGCCCGTGAAGAGCCCGAGATGCATCACTAGGAAGGTGGTGATGAGAGTGCGAATCTAAGGGCCTCGGTAAAAGAGGCAGTAGTAGAGGAGGTGCATCAAGTTATGCAAACAATTCTGCCGTCTGTAGAGACTGAAATGATCAAAGCAGTAAGGGAGGATGAGAAGAAAGAGAGAAGAAGGACCACAGGAAGGGAAGAGAGGGAACGATTAAAGACCGAGACGATTGTCTAGAGTGAGGAGGAGGAGGAAGAAGCGGTGCAGGAAACTACACATGGATGTAACTATAGGGCATTCCAGAGATGGAAGCCCCCAACATTTGATGGGAATGGCACTATTGTTGATTCTCACCGGTTGGTGAGGGAGATGGAGGCGGTACTCGATATCAGCGAGTGCCGAGAAGATCAGAAAGTGAAGTTTGCTACCCACTCGTTTGTGCACACGGCCTTATGCTTGTAGGACAATATTATCCAGGCCGAGGTAGTACAGCCATTGGAAAGATGAGATGGACAGAGTTGAAGAAACTGGTGATCGAGGAATTTTGTCCTCACCAGGATCTCGACAAGATAGAGAGGGAGTTCCAGCAGCTGGATGCTGTTACCACGACACACAAGCAATACACCACCAAATTTAATGAGATGGCGAGGTTGGTGCCAGATCAGGTGACGCTGGTGTCGAGGAAGATCAAGAAGTACATACAGGGATTGCCAGCTGACGTACGCATGCATTTGATCACTGCCCGTCCGGGTACCTTTTGATCGGTGGTGGACCTGGCGGGTTGATTATATAATGAGAGGGAAGAGGCGGTAGTCGAGGTGAAGAAGACGGGTGATGGTGATAAGAGCTGGGGAAGGAAAAGGCTTGGACGTAGTGGTTTCACTCCAAACAACAAAAGGAGGAAAGTGGATGACCGAAGGATGGTGTCCTCAAGTTCAGGGATAAAGAAGTGTGGTAAATGTGGAAGAGAGCACGTTGGTGAGTGCAAGTGGGGGATGAATGTGTGCTTCAAGTGTGGGAAGCCCGGTCATGTGGCGAAGGTGTGTAGACTTATACGATGTTATAACTGCGGTGAGGAAGGCCACGTGAGCAGCGACTGTAAGTAGCCAAGGGCTGAGAGTTCTGGGGCGAAGAAGAAGCCAGAGGAAGGAGAACAGAGGGAAACTGCTAGAGCTTTCACGATGACGTGGGAGGAGGCCAGAGAGGATCCTGATGTCGTGTGAGGTAAGTTTGTAGTAAACTAAACTTATGCCTCTGTGTTATTTGATTCTGGTGCTAGTAGGAGTTTCATTTCTGCTACTTTCTGTGCTAAGTTGCCTATTAGTAGTAAGAATGTTGATAAGCCGTTTGAAGTAGAAACTACTATTGGTAAGTCCACCAGGATTACTAATATGATAGCTGACTGTGCAATAGAATTAGAAGGTCATAGGTTTTCTGCTAATTTACATGTAACGCCTCTAGGTGGATTTGATGTAGTACTAGGGACGGATTGGTTAGCAACCTATGTAGCAAACATCGTGTGTCGCAAGAAGATGATTCGATTAGTTGCGCCCGATGGAAGTTCAATGACGGTCTACGATGATCATGTCACTACGGTTGCAAAGGTGATTTCGATGGCGGTGGCAGAAAAGTGCATGACACGTGGATGTAGTGCTTATCTAGCCTATATAAAGGATATGGACGTGCCAATGCTACAACTATCCGACGTATCAGTGGTATGCGACTTTCCCGACGTGTTCCCAGAGGATTTGCGAGGAGTGCCACCGGATTGTGAGATTGAGTTTCAGATTGGTCTGATACCCGATGCTCAACCCGTTGCCAAAGCACCGTATCGATTAGTACTCACCGATATAAAGGAACTAATAGATCAACTGCAGGAGTTGATGGATAAAGGGGTTATCTAACCGAGCATCTCTCCTTAGGGTGCTCCGGTATTGTTTGTGAAGCAGAAGGACGGTAGTATGCGGATGTGCATCGACTATCGAGAGCTGAATAAGCTCACAGTGAAGAATCGGTATCCGCTACCGAGGATTGACGACTTGTTTGATCAGCTCCAACGTGCCAGTTGGTTCTCGAGGATTGATCTTCGATCCGGCTACCACCAGTTGAAGGTAAACGAGAAAAATATCCCTGAAACATCTTTTCGTACGCGTTATGGACACTACGAGTTTCTCGTTATGTCTTTTGTTTTAACCAATGCGCCAGCTGCCTTTATGGACTTGATGAACCGAGTGTGTCGGCCCATGTTAGATAAATCAGTGATTGTGTTTATTGATGATTTCCTGATTTATTCAAAGAGCGAGGAAGAACATGCCGGCCACATACGCAAAGTATTGGAGACACTTAGAAGAGAAAATTTGTACGCTAAATTTGTCACACCCTCAAAATCCACATGCGGGGTTTTATCTCGAGGCGTGTGACATACCAGAATCTCAGTCATTAGTTACCAAGAACGACTCTATATGGACTAACATTCAAAATTAGAGATTTACTTTAAATACTGCGGAAGCGTTTAAGAAACTAGAAAATCTAAAACAGTGTAACATGAATTGTAAATGCAAACATACGCACCCAAAAGTTATGCAAAAACAAAGCATAAGTATTTAACAACCATAAACAAAATACTATTTCATGACATGCAGACGACTTCATAATGCTGACTCGTGAGTGCTCCAGGTAATTGGCAACCTTAACCTGAGAATAGCATACTAAATAAGTCAACACAACGGTTGGTAAGTTCAATAGTTTGCGTTAAACCAAAGTCAGTAATAGTTGCCAAACATAAGTAGTGTATTGTAATAGATAGCTAGTCTATACACAATTAGTAATAATCATAGTGATTTCATGTTTGAAGCTGACTGTGTTACGTTTGTTGCCTCCTGCCACGACTTACCAGGTCGTGACAATGTTCATTAGGACAATATTGCACCCGTCTGACCTCGAGTCACACAGGTGGGGCTCGTCAGACCCACTAGTACTACCCAAAATTTCCCCGCTAAGTAATTATTAACAAACCAAAAGTGTGAGGACTTTCCAAGGTAATAAATACTATATTTAGATATACGCAAATCATATTAACAAAGCGTTTGTAAAACCAGTATGCTATCTCCCCTAAAAGAGAGTATATAAAAAGAGTGGGGCATGAACTCACCCGATGCGCGTAAGAGATACCTAAAGCTTAACTTGACAAGAAAGATTGGAAAGACAACCTTCAGAGGTTACCTAGAACACACGAGTACATAAGTATGTGTACACAGAAATACCAAAGAAACCCCCTAAGTGCTCTACAATCAAAGGATTCAAGGTTTTATAAAGAAAAGACACATTTGACCCAGTTGACCCATTTGACCCGTTGGTGACATTATAGGTGAAGTTATTATTTAAACAATCATAATAGTATTTCATACATGATTAACATACAGACTGATCACATATGACACTTCATTACCCATAAGTACTACCTAGATCATCGTATCACCAAATATCATACAAGTCATGCGAATCTCAAACAATTATCATGCTCAGTGTAACTATAACACAACTAATGCATCATGCAAGGATCAAATCATCCACAACCTTCCCATATAAGCCATAACCATGAATTCCCACAAACAGGCCAAGCAGCTAACTAATCAACTAAACATTCATACAACCTAAACAACACATTCAACCACATTAGAAATCATTCATGAACATACTAGCATGATCCTAATGTTCCAAACATACTCAAATCATCATATTCAAGGTTTTGCATAATTAAAGT
This sequence comes from Flaveria linearis, assembly GCA_024085815.1. Lineage (NCBI taxonomy): Eukaryota > Viridiplantae > Streptophyta > Magnoliopsida > Asterales > Asteraceae > Flaveria > Flaveria linearis. Next base: position 81,031,776 of record CM044003.1, read on the forward strand.
TTCCCTTTTGGGAAAGTACATCCCAAATTCATCAAACTTACATTACATTCATGAATTTACCACTTACATACCCATTTTAGTTCATAACAATATCTAAACATGATCAACAACATCTAATCAACATGATTCATCAACATTCAACACCAAAAGTTACTATTTTAAGCAAGGTAAGAACTACAATGTGCATTCTTAATTTCCAACATTCATAACAACAATCTAGCACCTAATCATCATTATAAACACATCCATAACACCAATTCATCATCAAATCAACATTTCATGCAAAATAAAGTTACTATTCTTAGTAACCTATGAATAATCCATCAAAATCCAAACTTTATTTCACAATCGACGTTAACTAGCATGTATTCAACCTAACTAACATATTAACATCATCAAACAACTCAAAATCAACATTCAATCTCATATTTCGAATGGAAATTTTGGCCATAATAAGAAAGACATGAAAAGAACACAAACTAACTTTTAAATCGCAAAAAGGAACAAGATTTGATGTTGTTAACTTGTTGTATTGCTTGTAATCAACCAAAACCAAATGGGATTTGCTTGTTCTTCGCTGATTTCGAATGGTGAGGGGGTTTGGGATGGATGTCACGGCTGAAGGGGTGGGGGGAGGGGTGGTTAGGGTTTTGTTTTTATTAAATTATGATAATTACCCCTTTAACCCTTGTGTTTTGTATTTCTATAAAAATTAAGCCTTAAACTCTTTTTAAAAGTTTTTTTAAGTAAATTAATAAACATATAAACTAATAATAACAATTATATGTTTTATCTTTACTAAATACAAAACATACGAATTAATACACATGTTTCCACATTACACGATAAAATTCACAATTAATATTTCAATGGTGTAAACACATAAGCATAATACAATAATCAAATTATTGATATTATTTTATCATTGTTAATTACTTTGAAGTCACCGACATTCAACGACAACTAGTTTGTGCTCACGACACGTGTATGCAAGACCTAACGGAACTAACAGAGTTTGGTAACGAAAAATTACTCGATGTCACATTATCCCCATGTTGAAAGAATTTTCTTCCTGAAAATTGCTTTACATGGTGAATGTTCCATCACTGGTCTACTGCATTGGCATAAAGTAATCGAGTGAGTTTTGGATGAGTTGTCACATCATCCCCATGTTGAAAGAAATTTCGTCCCGAAATTTAAATCAATACCTTCATCGGCTGGCATCGTCCTTTTGAATAGTTGAGGATACTTAAGCTTCATTTGATCTTCACGTTCCCATGTGAATTCCGGTCCACGTCGTGAGTTTTAACGAACTTTGAATATGGGTATCTTGCTTTGCTTAAGTATTTTCACCTCATGACCCATCACCTCGACTAGTTCCTTAATGAAGCATAGTTGTTCATCCACTTGAACTTCTTCCAGCGTACGACCATCGTTTCATCAGTTAAACACTTCTTTAGATTTGAAACATGGAATAAATCATGGATTCCACTTAGCGAATCAGGTAGGGCTAATCGATAGGCCACTGGACCTATTCTTTCCAATATCTCAAATGGTCCAACATATCTCGGATTTAGCTTTCCTCGCTTACCAAACCGAACTACGCCTTTTTATGGTGAGACCTTTAATAAAACTTTGTCACCAATCTGAAAGTCTAAGGGTTTCTGTCGCTTGTCAGCATAACTCTTCTTTCTGTCTCGCGCTGCAGCCATACGGTTCCTTATTTGCACAATCTTCTCAGTTGTCTCATGCTAGTTTGACTTATGGGCTGTTTTGGACTATTCTAAGCATGAATAAGTGAGGGTTTATGAATAGTATATGCATGATAATATGATGAATGTATGATATGCATATATGTATGAGATGTTATCTTTTCGTTAGTTTTCAAAACGTATTTATATTATAATATAATATACGTATTAAGTTACTACTTTACGTAGTATGATGAATGTGTGAATGAACGTAAAGTATAACGTAATGAAGAGAAAGATAATAAAGATGAAAACTAAATGTAATGAAAGAAAGAAAAGGCTTGCAAGCATATTTAAAGGAGGATCATAACTCTTTGTGAGTTGTGAGTTGTTAACTCAACTGTGTGTTTTATAACATGCGATTTTAACCCATGAGGGTTCACACACAGGGGGATCAGTCTAGGTGACTGAATCCATAGTACAAAACGGGATCCTTATTATTCAACCCCAGGCTTTGTGCCAAGATATGATACAGATTTATGCCAGTTAGTAACGGGGCTTTGTGCCTAGAATGGTGGCTTCGGGCCACGGGCTTTGTGCCAATTAGTAAAGGTGCTTTGTGCTCGGAATGGTGGTTTCGGACCACGATGGGGGAAAAGCCTGGCAGGATCTAGAATTAGTACTAAACAAGCGAGATAATAAAGTACGAAACGAACGAAGTGATAAAGTACGAAACGAACGTTAACGAAAGATAGTGATAATGTACGAGACGAACGTTAACGAAAGATAAGAATAAAATACGAGATGAGCGATAACGAATGAAATGATAAAGTATGAAACGAACGAACACGTGCAATAACGAATGAACATGTGTGAAAGTAAAGAAAATATTTATATGAAAAGAGTATTTTATGTACGAAATATGTAAGGTATTTTTTATACTAAAACTAGAGCTCACTCTGCAACGCTGACTTTTATGCATTTTCAGTTGGCAGGAAATGGTTTCTGAGGGTGGCACGCGGGGAGGTTACTCGGCAGGGCAAGACTGACATCCATTCATACATAATATTATTGTTGATTTGTAATGCAATCAATGAAATCGTTCTTTTGTATTTTAAACAATGTTTTATTGCATACAATAGTAATTTATTAATATAATGAACGTTTTTTTGTTAATGACTCCCTCTGCATTGTTTTTGAGAAATGTATTATATTATGTATATTTAATGCTATGAATGATCAACTGTGAGGTGTCCGAAACGGAGCCCTACATAAATGCACTTTGTCCTTTTATCTATCAAATTTCAAATATTGAATATGAACATGTGATTAACTAAGTAATTACAACTTTACAGAATCAACCAGCTTTGGGAAATATGACATATATGTTCACAAAGTAAAATACAAAATATGAAATAAAAAAACCTTTGCTAGACCCAAAGAACAATAAAATCACATGAAAAGAATTATAAAAAGTTTTGATTTGGAGCTACATCAAGTTATGTTATTAAGGGTGGTTTTTCTTGCTCTTGAGATGTAGATCCACATCCACTATGTCACAAGACATAATTCTTGATCATTGTTTTATTCCACATAGCTGAGTAACACACCAACATGTATGAAACCTATAACTATATAAATATAGAAAAGAAAAAACACGGACATGATACTTTATACGGTAATGGTTATAATGAAGTACCTGTACACGTAAAAGAACTGTAAAATGAGAGCAAACCTGTTAGAAACATTGATGGAGGAGCCTGCATTGTCACATACATAATTGTTGTAAGGATCTAGACGTTGTATTATACTCCTAACTACCTACAACATAAGGATCTTTGCATTATATTTAATTGAGTCCAATGTAGAAGTAACATTTTTAATATTCTAGTAGCTTCATAGATGGATAATGGTAAATAAAAGGAGTGAACCTTCTTTTAAGGATTGAATTCTGCTACATTTAACCTTACGTATTTTCTCGTTCTACCATCTGCAAAAAAATGAGTCAAAAAGTTTCTGAGGTGAAATATAACTGCCAACCCTTCTAAAGTACTCAGAACAATGATGATTCATGTTATGCAAAAAGTAGATAAAACTCCACACAACTTTCTAAGATCAAGCTTACGTTCATGTATTATTAAGGTTGCTCGATTGAAGGAATATATTTTTCACACAACATAGAGGAGTAGGACTTGTGGTTAAAGTTTAATATTTGCCCATTTCAAATATTATGAACATAAGAAATTCATAATTAAGTATATCTTCTTTGTCTTGAAGCAATAAATGATCATATCCTAAACATATGATGAACATCCAAACGCTATCATGCACTTTACAGGGGGCTAAAGCTATATCAAGAAAAAGGTCCAGCTGCTCAACATCCTGAAAAACAAACATATTTGTATCTGTATGGAGTAGTTTGTTAAAAACAAATAAATGAAAGAAAATATTTCCTAACTTAAAATTTTAAAATATAAACTAACCCTGTGTTTTGCCATTACAGTATTCATAGGACCAGATAATGCCAGAGTAATGTACTTTAGTGCAGCACGTGTATAGTCTATCATAGGATGGGCACCCTAAAAACAATAAGAAATCAGAAAAGTCATTTTATTAATATGAAACAGTGATAGAATGAGCCAAGTAGGCCAAAACATTTAAAACAATGATGATTCAAGAACATAAAAAAGTAAAAGGTTTGACTACCCTAAATACAATGACTTTTAACCCCTCATGATAATTTTCTAAATATAGAACGTGTTAAGACTACTTTTCTTTCTAGGAGCGATTATCTTAGACATAAATATCTCCAGGATAGATTTTTACACAAAACTGTCTTAGAAATCCGATGTCACAATGATTTTTATAGGTGTTATTATTTAAATAAATAAAAATTCATTTCATTTTCAGATACAAAAATTACATATAAATTGTTTTCACTAGAAACATATGACAATGGTCACATGGGACTATGGAGGTCCCGTTGATTTCTTGTGAACTTACAATTGCACGGTTATAATGAATTGGTAATTACACATTAGCCACTTCTGTATTGTTTTTTTTTAATGTGCAAGCTCAATAATTGGCTATGAACTCAAATTTAAACACCGTAGAAAGATCTCGAGTGTAGCTGGCCTGGTATGAACCACCTAAATAAGCCCAACAAATAAGTCTAAAGAAATAAGACATCAGTTTATTGTATACAAGTTTACACCATAAAATTGTTTTCCTCATATCTAAGTCTATTTTAAGGTCTGCGAGTTCTATTAATGGGAGTATTAATATTTTTAACACAAACTAATAGTCTTTGGTAACTTTTAAAGCCTATCCTGTATTGTAAGCTACCAACTTCCAAAAAGCATTCAAAGATATCAATTAGTATGAAATCCCATATATACAGGTCATAACAATAAACACGTTTGGCAATATGATCACAGTCATAAAAATCCATTCAAAAAAATGAATATAAGGCTTTGCTACACCCAACTATATATTTATACAGTCACCATGTATACAAACACCAACTTCTGTTTTAGTCACTACAGCGGGGCGGCTTTGGGTTTGCTTCACCCTCCAAGCATTGGCTAAAGACTCGAGTCCTAGTAATACATACATTATATCATTAAAATTAGAAATATCCATGTTTTATAGCTACAACTTGGTTTTTATTTGCCATATGTTACCTTTCTCAACTGGATATTAAAAACAAACCTAGAAACACAAACTGTGGATACTCTTGAACATATATCTGACATCTGTAGTGCATATTTAGGTTAATTGAATAGCACGTTGTAAGTTTTTAACTATAAATAGTTCGAATTCACAATCATAACCTAAACACATTGAATGAAATTTGACTCTAATGGACTAATGGTATATGTATTTTTTTAAACTAATATAACTCGAATTCATATAGAAATCAATGGTTGGATTTACACACTCACTTGGATGGTAGTAGATCTAAACAAGAGAACTGCATACAAAGGGAAACAAGTTTGGATAAAAGCTTGTTAGAGACCCGCCTGAAAACCGGTTGTTGCCTCCGGTATAAGGTATCACAATTACGGTCGCTAGCCTTGTCTTTTCCCCTGGTCCGCTACTGTTGGTTATGGCCACAAAAACCCGCCACCACCGTTGCCCATGGTGGAACTCTATCCACCACCGCTGCTATCCACGATAAAACCCTAGCCGCTAGATAAACACAGCGCCATATCCCTACCTTAAGTCATTGTCATCATCTTCTAAGTGTAGTGGGCCACCATCGCCGAAAACCAGTGCAGCCAAGTCCTGCCTTGTTATGTCGCTAGGGGTGCGGCTGTGGCCAAAATGATGGCTGCTGGAGAGGGCTGTCGTTCCTCTATCCATCTCTCTCGACTCTTTCTAGATTTTGTAAGTGTTTATGTGTTAGGGATCAAATTAGGGCCGGGTTTTTGTTAAGAGTGCAAAGACCATTTTTTAAATTTTGAATCACCCTCAGATCTCCATTTATGCTTCAACTTTGTACAATATACTTCAAGAGTTATACTTCACTTAATTTTAAGAGTTTTGGGTGAAAAGACATCATTGCCCTTCCTATATGCATACTAATACAGTATAAATATACATATATATATATATGTGTGTGTGTGTGTGTGTGTATGTATACATGTGTTCAACAGAGTTGAAGATGACACATTTGATTTCATGGATTGATGATTTCATGTATATATCTCTTGATACCCATATATACATATATACATATATATATATATATACATATATATATATACACATATATGTACATATATATATATTTATATATATATATAGATATATATATACATATAAATATACATATAAATATACATACATATATATATATATGTATGTATGTATATACGTATCTCTTGATACCCATATGTATGTATGTATGTATGTATGTATATATATATGTATGTATGTACGTATGTATATATACATATATATATTTATATATATATAGATATATATATACATATAAATATACATATATATATATATATACATATATGTATGTATGTATGTATATGTATGTATGTATGTATGTATTTGTATGTATGTATGTATGTATGTATGTACGTATGTATGTATGTACGTATGTATGTATGTACGTATGTATGTATGTACGTATGTATGTATGTACGTATGTATGTATGTATGTATGTATGTATGTGCGTATGTATGTATGTGCGTATGTATGTATGTGCGTATGTATGTATGTGCGTATGTATGTATGTGCGTATGTATGTATGTGCGTATGTATGTATGTGCGTATGTACGTATGTGCGTATGTACGTATGTGCGTATGTACGTATGTGCGTATGTATGTATGTGCGTATGTATGTATGTGCGTATGTACGTATGTGCGTATGTACGTATGTGCGTATGTACGTATGTGCGTATGTACGTATGTGCGTATGTACGTATGTGCGTATGTACGTATGTGCGTATGTACGTATGTGCGTATGTACGTATGTGCGTATGTACGTATGTGCGTATGTACGTATGTGCGTATGTACGTATGTGCGTATGTACGTATGTACGTATGTACGTATGTACGTATGTACGTATGTACGTATGTACGTATGTACGTATGTACGTATGTACGTATGTACGTATGTACGTATGTACGTATGTACGTATGTACGTATGTACGTATGTACGTATGTACGTATGTACGTATGTTTGTATCTACGTATGTATGTATGTACGTATGTATGTATCTACGTATGTATGTATCTATGTATGTATGTATCTACGTATGTATGTACGTATCTATGTATCTACGTATGTATGTATGTATGTATGTATCTATGTATGTATGTATGTATGTATGTATGTATGTATGTATGTATGTATGTATGTATGTATGTATGTGTGTATGTATGTATGTATGTATGTCTGTATGTATGTATGTATGTATATATATATATATATATATATATATATATAGCAACCAAAGAGCTTCCATCATGCATGTATGGTGTACATAGTAGAAGTTAATTTAGAAGTTTTACACTCTTCATAAGAAATATTTTAAGTGTAAAATCTTCTGCAGCCAGAGACTAAATCTTCCAAAGCCAAAGATGAAGTCTTCCGAAGCTACAAGGACAAAGTCTTCCGAAGACAAAGACTGAAGACTGATATCTTCCGAAGGCAGAGAAGACATGCTTTCTCTAATCAACTTTTGTATAAAGGTGACCAACTTTTCATTGCCACTCTGAAAACTCACCAACTTATACAAGTTGGTGAAAAGGTCCATGCTTTAGGGAACTGTAGATTATGATTTGAAGTCTGTAACTTTCTACTTTTTGCTTTTTATCTATTTTGTAATATATTAGGATATGTGCTATGGCATGTCACAGTCACAAGTCAAAAGGCAATCTTTCATTTGACTGTACATTGATCTTGTTGTCTAGATTAGTGTTCCAGCTAGCTTTCAAAGTATTGTCGGATGTAGGATGCAGTATAAAGTATCTCAGTTTCTTGTATTTCTTTTCATGCTTTATAACACTTGTAATAGAATTTGAGAGAAATATATAGCATTCTTATAAACCATGCTTATCTTGTTCTTGTTCTTGTTCTATCTCTTGTTTACTTGTGTTGTTAGTATCATCTACTCAAACTCAGTTCCATATTTGATCTGGTAAGTACTCTAAGTGTCTCTTCTTTACGAAAACTGTTGTACTGACCATTTCTTAAATGGTCTATAATTAATATTAGAGTTTTTCAGGCTCTTGATTGTAAGATCTCACTATCTTAATTCTCCCAGTTGTTCATAAAACACTTAACAACTCAAATGGAAGCATCTAAGTCTAATATGGAAACCAATACTATGGTAAAGTCCCCACTGATCACTTCTGATGATTTTAATACTTGGTTCCTAAGAATTAAAGGCTTCATCAAGTCTTAAGATAGCTAGATGTAGGAGTCTATTGTCTCAAGACCTTACATTCCATGCACCTCTTTAGCTGCTACTGGAGGTGGCATGATTCCAAAGGAAGTGGCTGACTACTCTGAAGAAGACAAGAAGAGAATTGATGTAGATTAGAAAGCTGTGAGCGTCCTCCAAACTGCTCTTCAGTCTAAGAACTTCACCTTCAAGACAGGTGAAATGATAACTTAACAATACCTCAGGTATGTTGAGATTGCGGATACTCTAATGGATGTTGGAGTAACTCTTGAGAACAGTTCATCTCCTCTCTTTCCAGATAATGGACACACTATTATATGGTCATTAAGAGGGCTGAGAACCTCAAGACCCTTACTCTCACTGAGTTGTATGGTATTCTCAGTGGATATCAGATGGAGATGAACATGCAAAATTCATTTGGTAACTCTCACAAACAACAAAGTTCAGCCCTTCATATGGTTGAAAGGGATTGTAGGGAACCACAACATCATCTCATCTGCTACCCTGACAACTCACAAAAGGGTCCTTTCATCACCTTCCCTGAGACACTAAAGGAGAGCTACACCCAAGGAAGCCTATTCCAAGAGACAAACTCTTCCTAAGTGTTTATGTCTACTGATGAAAGTAGTGGCAACTGTCTTTTCACTCTTATAGATTTATGCTGCATCCATCAAGATGATCTAGAGTATATGGAGATAGTTCAGAAGATGGCTCTTCTCACTCACAGGGCCAAGAAGTTTTAAAAGAGGAAAAGGTGAAGTTTCCTAGCAATACAGCCAGTGGAAAGTTTGGGCTACACAAAAACAAAGTAAAGTGTTACAACTATGATCAAATGGGACATTTTGCTAGATAGTGCAAGGCACGAAGGACAAATAGTGGACAAACACAAACCAAACCAAACTACACTTATAGAGCTCCATAGACAGAGAAGCCTAGACAGCAAGCTGTAGTTGTTGTTAAAGAAGGAGGCTTTAATTGGAGTTTTAAAGTTGAAGATGCCACTCCCAACCAAGCATTGATGGTTGATCATGGAGAAGCCAAGGTATTGGAACATCTTTGCTCCCCTGAATGTATTGCTAAAGTTAACAAATACAGGTCCTATAACTTAGAAATAAGATCTGATCTTGAGTCCCTAGATATCTTAAAAGCATATTTAAAAAGAGCTAAAAATGATTATAAACTTAAAATAGAAGATCTAGAGAAAACCATTTCAACTCTCAAACATGAACATACCAACCATAGGACTCAAATCAAAGATCTTGTTGCTAAGTTAACCGAGTGCCAGGCTGAGCTTGTGATTAGTAAAGACAGGACAAAAAATTGTCTTCTTGATGAAGATACCTTCAAGAACATTATATTTTCATCCTTGCATGCAAAGAATTGTTGTTGAGACATGTTGTCCCCAGTTCATTGTACTTGTTAATGTTTACATCTTTCAGTCTAAATGATATTGAATACAAGGGTATTTTGTTAATTTCATATGTGTTTGCATGTCTGTATACTATTATGTTTATTGTAATCTTATATCGCTTGTATATACACGCTTGATTGAATAATATATGTGCGTGCAGAAGTTATTCACAGTAATGAGTTAGTAATGGCTCGGTATTGTGTTTGACTTAGTATTATGGTTATCCATGCTTATGAACTAGTAGTATGACTGAACCAGGCGATTGGCTCAGTCGCACGACTGAGTCATAAGATTTACTCAGTTGTACGATTGAACCAAACGAATAGATTAGTCATACGTATGGATCAATCGTATGACTTAGTCGCACGACTGGATCATAAGCATGATTCAGTCGTATGATTGTATACTGCAACCTACAAATACCACTTAATTCGTGGAAAAGAAAAAATACACTTCAAGATTTTGCATACCCTAGGTGTCCAGAGCAATTTCTAAAGCTATTCCAACTTCATAGTTCATCCCAAATCGATTCTTACATGTTCTTAACGTTATTTAATCGTTAGATTGATCCGGGTTTAGGATCTCACTGATTGGATCGCCGTTCAAATAGGATTCTGCACTATTTGATTCGGTTTTACGTTGGGTCTGTTAGTACTCCGTACATAAACAGTCCTAACAAGTGGTATCAGAGCTTGGCTCTTGATTGTTCATGGATTCGATTGGTGATTCATTTGATATAAACGTATTTTATTCAAAAATTCCTTGTATTTGGTATAAAACGTATTTTTAACGTGTGCATTAGTGGAAAGTTTTAAGCTTTTCGATTGAAAACTGTTCTTGGGGTGTTTGAAATCGTTTTTGAGTAAAACATTCATCAAAATCCCAAATTTTTCAAAATCAGTATTTATAGTCGCCTGACTGAGTCAGCCGTACGATTGAGTCAATCACACGACTGAACACAATCGCACGAGTCAATCGCATGACTAAACACAATCGGACGATTGAGTCTAGTCATATCAGAGGATCATATTTGATTAATTGACTTGGTGTTGCTTCAAACTTTGAGAATATGGACGATTAGAACTCAGCCTTTACTACAGGAAAGGACTCAAGGATTCCAAACTTGTTACTGTTAGGAAATGAAATCGGAAACAGTAACAAACCACCAAAACTGTTAACTTTGGATGAATACCCTCAATAGAAACAACGTTTTGAGATATATCTAAATAGAGTTGACCCGGACTTATGGATAGTAATTAAGACAGGTTATTCTATGCCTGTTTGGGCAAATGGTGTTAAAGTTACTCTAAGTGGAATGAGTGAAACACAAAAGGTAGCTCACAATGCTGAGAAGAAAGCATATCCTCTATTGACCTAGTCAGTTCCAAAAGACATATTTCATCAGTTCTCAGAACATAAACAGTCAAAGAAATTATGCTCGGCTTTGGAAAAAAGGTATGATGGAAATGCTACTTTAAAGGCCCTAAAGGCCAAGGCTCTCAAGAAAGAATTTGATAACTTCTCATCCATCAGAAATGAATGCTTGGATGATATAATAGAAAGATTTTATCATCTGATGAGTGAGTTGAACACACATGGGGTTACTACATCTATGGAAGATAAAGTTGCAAGTATTGCTGATGGCTGCCAGATAAATGGGATCTTTTTGTTTCAAATCTGAGACATAATGATGTATTAACTACCCTTGACATTAATGACTTTATCTTGAATTTTAGAGAGGAAGAATTGAGGCTTAAATACAAGTATAAGAAGGGATCATATACTCAAAATCCATCACTGTATAATGTTGTTCCCAAACCAGCTTCTTCAGGAGCACCTATTCAAACAGGTTTTGTATCTAATACCTCTGGGCATTCCCAGAGTGGCTCATCTGGAAGTGAATCGTCTGGATTATCAGGTTCTTAGTGCAACACCTCTGACTCAAATATTCCAAAGCTAAAGACTGAGAACTTGGGGAATGTTACTATTGAAGTTGCCAAGGAGCATATAGACCTACTAGCTACAGTTGTGTATTCATATGATGGGCTGGTTGCTAGAAAAATAGGAAATTATCATCTTGCTGATAAGGACTATGAGCAAGTTGATGAGGCTGAATTGGAGAGATTGGACATAATGTGGTCTTTTGCTAGTTTGTTAGAAGAGCAAAGAAGTTTGTGAAAAAGACTGGACAAAACCTGATTGCTACCAAGGATACAACTTTTGGTTTTGATAAAACAAAAGCCACATGTTTTAACTGTGGAGAAAAGGGTCACTTTAAAAGAGAATGTGTGAAGCCTATGAAGACTGGAAATGGTAATCCTTTCACCTCAAACAACTGACAAGACAAGGAAAAGAAAACGATTTCCAAAAGCCAGGATTCCAAAGCTATGGTAGCTCAAGGAGATGAAAGACATGACTGGACTTTTAGGTTTATCTCTGATGGTGAAGCTAATGCGGCTTTAGTGGATGATCTCGATGATGATTCAGCAAGTGAAAGAGAAAACATGGTTGACAGTGAAATTTAGACATAGAGGAAGCCATGGACGGAGTGGAACACATGATTGAAGAAGAATTTACTGTTGTGAGCACAAAGTCTACAAATATCGAGCAATCTCACTTTGCTTTAATGGCTGACACCTCCGGCATGTCACAGGTAAGTACCCAAAATAAACATGCTTGTGTAGAGTGCAATAAGTTTCGTGAAAACATAAACTTAAAATTTACTAAGTTGTTAGATCAGAATGACAGTTTAGTAAATGACTTAAAACTTTGCACAGAAGCTAACAAGGTGCTAAAACAAAATGCAAGTAGCTTCAAAGAAAAGATTGATTTGTTATGGAAGCGTCTTAGGGAAACGGAAGTTGTTGCTTTTAATCAAGCTAATGACATTAAGTTCTCTCTAACAATAATAGAGGAAACTAAGAAAGAAAAGACAATTCTTCAAGTTGAAATTGAATCTTTAAATCAAAAACTGCACAGCTTAGCAAGTTCCTCTTATATCGTTAAGAACTTACTCAAAGAAAGAAAGGGGGGAAGGGATTGGTTATCAAGTAGTGCCGCCACCACATGCGATCCTTTTAAACATAAAATGTAGGCCCATAAATAATCAACCAATCAAGTCTGATGTGGTAACCACTCCTTAGTCAGTGATCCGGATACCACAGTTAAACCTGTGCAACCGGTTATCGACAAGAGTGCATCTACATCGGGCACTAAAGTTGAGGTGATCATTGAGAATTTGGATGAAGAAGATGATCATACAACTCCAGGTTTAGGTTCTAAACTGTCTGTTTCAATACAAAAAAATTCTGAACCAAGAATTCATAAAAATTAAAACAAAAGAAAGTGCTAATCAAAATATGATACCAATCAAATTTATGAAAAAAGGTGAAAATCCTAAAATGGAGAAGAAAACGACCAATCCCAAACCATAAAATTCACCCCACAAAAGATCTCACAAGATAGTCGAATGGAGATCCTGCTATGGATGTGGAGAAAAGGGAATATATCTCCTAATTGTCCTTACTATTAGACACCTAGACGGAGGGTTGAATTTGTTTTTAAAAATAAACCAAAGTTTACAAAATCAAGATCGACCACTCCTCCGCCACACCAGAGGTAGCATAAACAAGCCACTGGCAAAGCTGTGATGACTGAAGTGAAATATGGTGATAAAAGCAAACCACAAGTTCAAACAATAAACCATTCATCTGTTTATCACAAAAAATCATTACACAAAACTGGCATGTGGAAAGCCAAATTACCTAGTGTGTCTAAGAGTGAGGACAAGATGACGGAAGTAGGGTCAAAAACTTCACAAGGACAGTGGGTGGAATTTGTAATGTGTGATGCCTCTGGGAAACCCAAGCCCGTAAGGGCTTGGTCCCACTCCTAAACTAATAATTTATATATTGTGCAAGTTGTCCACTACAGCGCTATCACTAACACCTGGATTATTGATAGTGGGGCAGCCAGGCACATGACCGGTAAGTGGGAAACGGGAAAGTGAACTTTGATAAAGTAAATTATGTTCAACAACTGGAGAACAACTTATTATCAGTTTCCCAAATATATGACAAAAGATTTAAACTGATGTTTGATGATAAGAAGTGCTACATACTAAAGAAGGAGTATGCTATTCCTGAGAAGCAAATTTTAATGTCAGCTTCAAGATATACGATCTGTGTGTCTTGGACATCTCAAAGGCTTCTACCACTGAATCTGTTGCACAGTGCTTCTTGTCTAAAGCTATAGAAAAAGAATCCATCTCGTGGCACCAGAGAATAGGACACATCAATCCGAGGAAGATGAACCACTTGGTTCAAAATTGTCTGGTTGAAGGAGTTACTATCAAAAATTTTTAGCTTCCAGGTTTCTGTATCTCATGCAAGAAAGGTAAACAGACCAAGAAATCTCGTAAATCTAAAAAGGTTCATTCAATTAAGATACCACTGGAGCTTCTGCACATGGATTTATTTTATCCAGTTAGTACTAAAAGTCTTACAGGGGACTGGTACTGCTTTATGGTAACCGATGATTACTTGAGGTTTTCATGGGTCATGTTTCTCAAGGCAAAATTAGAGACTTATGAGTCATTCAAGGTTTTAGTTACTACACTGGAATCTTTGTATAAATTGAAAGTGCGGAAGATACGTTCAGATAACGGCACAAAGTTTAAGAATAAGGGGATGGATACCTTTTGCCAAGAAAAGGGAATTGTTCATCAATTTTCTTCTGTTTATACTCCACAGATGAATGGAGTTGCTGAACGTAAAACCAAATCTTGATTGAAACTACAAGTACTATGTTAGCAGATTTGAAACTTCCAGTTCAATTCTGGAATGAGGTAGTTGCTAATGCATGCTACATTCTCAATCGAGTACTTGTAGTCAAGCGTCATGGAAAAACATATTATGAGTTGCTACAAAAACGTAAACCGAAGCTAGAGTATGTAGAATCGTTTGGAGCTCCTTGTATGTTGTTAAAGAAAACTCAGACGGGCAAGTTTAGTGAAAACGCAGAGGTGGGCATTTTTCTTGGCTACAATATTCCTAACAAACGGGTTTACAACAACTCTACAGGTCAAGTTGAAGTGTGATGCAATGTGGATGTTGAACGATACACCACCCCTCCTGCAGGGAAAGGACCATCATCATTCTTTGATTATAATGGATTTTTCAAAGCCTTTAATCTGCCTCCTAAATATTCTAAAGAAGAAATGATTATTCAAATGATGTATGATTTCTTAATACTCCTGATCTGACTTTCGGCTCTACAGCACCAATCGATGGCGCTTTTGGGACTTTAGGAACTGACCAAGAAGTCAGCGACCACTCCTCAACCAATGAGGAAGAGGTAAATGAAACTTCAAACAATGAGGAGCATGAGAACACCCGTGAAAGTTCATTAATGGGTGTAAATGATTTAGCAGAATCTTTAAGGACAAGTCAAGTTATAGCCATAGAAGATGAATAAGTGATCACTAATTTGGAAAATGAAATCGTTGTTCCTACAACTCCAGTGACAAGGATTAGTGTGAATCATCCCCCAAAAAACATTATTAGGGATCTTCTCTCTGGGGTACAAACAAGAAATCAGCTTTATACTGCAGACTATGCAGTGGTGATAGAAAAGGGATATGTTCATGATGGGGCGTATAAATGTTTTGTTTCTCAAATTAAGTTAAAGTATGTGAGTGATGCCTTGAAATATGAGGTGTGGGTTAATACATTACAAGAATAGCTTCTACAATTCAAGAAACTAGGTGTTTGTACACTAGTTGATAGACCAAAGGGTGCCAAAGTAATCGGAACAAAATGGGTTCTTCGTTGCAAGAAAGATGATAAGGGGGTAATGATCAGAAACAAAGCGCGTTTAGTGGTTCAGGGATTTAGACAAGTTGAAGGCGTTGACTACAATGAAGTATTTGCACCAGTGGCTAGAATGGAAGCAATCTGGATCTTCTTAGCCTATGCGTCCTACATGAAAATCAAGGTGTACCAAGTAGATGTGGAGAGTGCTTTTCTTCATGGGGATATCCGTGAAATCGTATATGTGAGTCAACCCAAGAGATTTGAAGATCCTTATCATCGGGACAGGGTATATAAATTAGACAAGGCTTTGTATGGGTTGCATCAAGCCCCTCGAGCCAGGTATGAGAAACTCTCCACACATTTGCTGAAACATTGTTTTCATAGGGGAGTAATTGACTGCACGTTGTTCATAAAAGAAAAAGATGGTGACTTGTTGATGGTTCAGATATACGTGAATGATATAATTTTCGGTCTATAGGTGGAAACAGTGATGAAAGCTGAAGTCAAAATAAGTGCCATGGGAGAAATGAAGTTCTTTCTGGGTCTACAGGTGGATCAGACACCTACTGGTATTTTTTTGCATTAGACTAAATACGTGGGAGACATTTTTAGTCGTTTTGACATGGATAATCTCGCTATTGCTGGTACCCTCTTGCCACGAATCATGATGTGGCACCTGATGAAAACGGGGATCTGGTTGATGCCACCATGTATCAGGGAATGATTGGATCTCTTATGTATCTCATAGCTTCTCATCCGGATATCATGTATGCCACGTGTCTCTGCTCAAGATATCAGTCAAAACTGAAATTGAACCATCTTATTAGGGTGAAATAGATTTTTTGCTATCTGAAGGGTACACCAAGACTCGGGTTGTGGTATCCTTATAATGATGACTTTGAACTTACCGCTTATAGTGACTCGGATTATGGAGGCTGTAAGATGAACTGTAAGTCCACATCTGCGGGGTGCCAATTCTTTGGAAGACGGTTAGTCACTTGGCAATACAAGAAGCAGACCTCTGTTTCTCTGTCAACATGTGAAGCAGAATATGTTGCTACGACAAGCTGTTGTTCACAAATCATATGGATTCAACAACAAATGCGGGACTATGGTTTGAAATTTACTAACACTCCTATTTTTGTTGATAATTCTGCTGTAATCGTTGTAACTAAAATCCGGTCCAACATCCCAAAACTAAACACATCGGTATAAAATATCATTTTATATGTGTCTGTTTTGAAAAACACTTAATTGATGTGATTAAACTTAACACGGATTTTCAAAGAGCTGGCCTCTATACAAAAGTTTTTGATAAACCGAGATTTTTCTATCTATTAAAGGTTAACGGCATCAGAAAAACAGATAATGTGATTCAGGAGGAATCAAGTCCATAGTTCATTAGTCTTATCTTTTATTTCTATTTATGTTTAATTTAATTTTTATTTTTAGTTCTAGTTTTTTTTCTATCTTTAAAAATTTCAAAATCACAAAAAGATTTTATGTTTTAAAATTTTAGAGGGAGAATAGTTTAATAAAAAAAAGTGGGAATGGGTAGGCAAGCTGAAAGACAAAGACAACAACCCAGAGAAATTGATTAATTACTATGGAAAATGATATGACACAGGCATCGAGTTGTTTGGGACAGCAAAAATATTTTTCTTTTTGCATTATTTAGATTATGTTAGTAAACATAGAAGATTATAAATCTAAGATGTCAAAGCCTAATAAGTTGAGAAATGATATTAAGCTAGTTTGTTCCCGCAGTTACATGGAGAAAGTAGGTCTAGAGGGTGCAAGTCCATTATATGATGTGTCGATAGATTCAACACAATAGACTAGTAGACATCATTAGTGATTCACTTAAACTAACTCAATCATCAAGTTGTGGGTTCCCATCTTATCTCTGGTCTGCACAATCAATAAAGTTTGCAATAAGGGGTGAGGAGCAAATGAAAGCCACAATTGTGTGCTAACAACCAAAAACCTGGGCAATGCATGTGACAAATGTCATAAAGCTTCAAAATAAAAGATTAAATGTAATCAAGTTGATGACAAATGTCATTGCTACGTTAAAAGGTTTTATCAAATTGCTCTAAATAAAGATAGGTATTACGCCTCTCTGCTGTGCGGTGGCACTGACCTGAGGCAAAACATAACCTATATATTCTAAGAATTCATTGTTGTTTGCGCCTCTCTGTTGTGCTGTCACACCCCAACCGATGGCGGAAATATCGGGGCGGGATAAATGATAGATTGTTCAAAGTCAACATAGTATTTAAAGTGTCAATATGTTAAATTCCAAATTTCATTTCATTGATTCTAAAACAAACATTACATAGTCTTAAAATGAAGTACAATCCAAGAAAAAGACAAGTTACATCATAACATAAAATTTGGATAAAATCTAGGTGTATTTCTAAGTCCACCTAATTATTTTCTTGCATAAACCTTCATTCATTTCCAGGAACATGTATAAAATATCCGTTAACACAAATATGTTGGTGAGCATACAAGTTTAAATACATAGCATAAGTACTAATAAAATCTCAATCCGCATGTTTAGTATACTAATTTGAAATCAAAGCTAGCATGCATTACCTAATAATCAACCATAGTGTCCACAAGTATATGTACCACATCGTCGCAACGAATAGGTATCGATTGAATTAAAATTTAACATAAACCCACTATACAAATAGGCGGATGTGCTAGTCCAATAGCGCTATAAATGTTAAGGGCGGTTGTATTAGAATGCATAAGAGTGTATAACTAGCATGTATTAACAAATAGCATAACTAAGCATGTATCTAGATTGAGTGTTGAATGTATTGCTTGAATGTATAAGTGAGTGTATTTAAATAAGTAACATGTTACAACCCAAAAGTGATAAAACAAAAAGGGGTGAAGTATACTCACGGTTTCGATAGGAAAAGTTCCGAGTCGTGAGTAGATGGATTTGGGAGGATTAGACACCGGTTAACCTAACATGGAAAACGGGTTTGTCTTTGAGTCGGATTAGAGTACTTGTACGTATGTATATAGAATCATAGAAGTCATGTATCGCAAATGGCAGACCAAAACACAATTCACCAACTAGTGTTGGAGATTCGGATGGTAAAGTTAGTACGTTAGTGTACCCTCCTCGAAGGAGGTCTTGAGATACGAAGGTAGGGTAATAATCCACAAACCTTTGTAAATACTTACATAATAGTTTAAATGTTTAAAGTATAGATATACTACATATAATATCTCAAGTAATCCGGGTGAGTTATGGTGGGAAAGCCCTACTTGAAGAACCAAAGTTCTTCAAGATCGCCATTTGAACCTTAACATAAGCTTTTTAACATGGTAAAGTTGAATACTTAGTTTGGTTTATCACACTTGTTTTTATGTTAGATTACTTGAGTAATAAAAAGATATAAAGTTAAGTTCAAAACTCATTCATTTCTGGATTTTAACCTTAACTCAAGTCATCCAACAATAAGGTTTGTTGGAGACAAGGTCTGGTTCAAAGAAAATCCATGTTTGAACAAGGTAAACTCAAGAGCAACAATTTCATAAAGTTTAGCCACTTGGGAACCCATTTTAGGTGCCTCCCCCTTAGTGTTTACCATTGTAAACCTAGAGGATAGTCCATGGTTTGTTCCAAGTGGTTTAGTATGTTTTAAAATAAGATTAAAGCTTGTTAAAAGATTAAAAACATCATGGACAAAAACAAAATAAAAATTCAGCCTTGTAAAACTAGCTTTTGACCTCATTATAGATGGCTTCCACTCAATGTTGCCAAGGCAAAGTCATTGGGGATAGTCCTAGAGGTGTATCCATGAAGCTAGATGCAAGGTTTAAGTGTTAGAAGCAAGAAAAATGGGTTAGAATGGTGTTCTAACCTTGAAGGTTTTGTGCAGAATTTTTAAGAAGAAGAAGAAGAGAACCTTGAGAGAATTTGAGAGTGTTTTGGTGGGATGTTGAATGTAAAAGTGTTTTGTGGGGGTGGAGGCTAGTTTATAAAGGGAAGGAGTTGGATATAATGGGTTTTAATTTGGTTAAAAAAAGGGAAAATGGGCTTAAACCCGAGTGGGTTTCGGTTTGACTAGTCAACAAAACCATCAAAATTGTTTTCGCGATTCCCGCTACATTATAACTCCGTTTCGCACGCGGTTTTTTTCTACGTTCACCATTTTCAGAGTACTTTTATATGGAGAAGAGTAATTTAACATTATGTACTGAGAATTGGGTTTGGTGCATTGATCTTGATACGGTTCGAGAGTTACGATCACAACTTGTGTTTGTGTTAAGCTTGGACCATTGGACTTGGTTTCGGGCTTTTCTTTTGGGTTAATTTACATGTTTTAAGACCCTTAATTATATTTTAAAGATTTGGTCTTGTTTACAAGTTGGTTGGGTTCGTTCATGAATACCCGGTTATGTATGATTCCGATTGAATTTATATTTACAGCGTGTCGTAAGTACATTTGAATGCATATAACGTTTCTATTAAGCATGTGTAACATATAAGTATATAGAATAACTTTTAATAATACTTCCATTGATCAAGACTCAAGAGTACAAGGGTATGAATTGATGAATTACAAAGTACAAGGACTAAAAATGAAACAACAAAAAGTACGGGCGTTACAGTCTCCCCTACTTTAGAAAATTTATTCCCGAAATTTCCCTAAGAAGTAGATTCTAAATAAAAAAGGTGCGGGTACTTGGCTTTCATTTGGTCTTCCCATTTCCAAGTAAATTCAGCACCACGCTTTGCTTCCCAACGTACTTTGACAATAGGAATATGACTACGCTTGAGTTGTTTGATTTGACGGTCCATGATTTCTACGGGTTTCTCAACGAAGTGCATGGTCTCATCAATACGAATCTCATCAATTGGGACATGAAGACTTTCATCAGCTAGACATCTTTTGAGATTTGAGACATGAAATGTTGGATGGATATTGCTAAGCTCTTGCGGTAGGTCAAGTCGATAAGCCACTTTACCCACTCTTTTAAGGATTTTGAAAGGACCTACGTATCGGGTGTAAGCTTTCCTTTCTTACCAAAACTCACTACTCCCTTCCTAGGACATACTTTAAGGAGTACGAGATCACCGACTTCAAATTCCATGGGTTTACGTTTTTTGTTAGCATAATCCTTCTGACGGTGTCTTGCTTTGATCATGTTATCACGGATTTGCAAGACCTTATCCGTCATCTCTTGAATGAGTTCGGGTCCAGTGATTTGTGCCTCACCAATCTCATGCCAACAAATGGGTGATCGACACTTTCGTCCATAGAGAGTTTCAAATGGTGCCATTTTGATACTCGAGTGATAACTGTTATTGTATGAAAATTCGGCCAATGGAAAATGTACATCCCAATTTCCACCCAAATCAATGACACACGATCGAAGCATATCTTCGAGGGTTTGGATAGTACGTTCGGATTGACCATTTGTTTGAGGATGAAAAGCCGTACTAAGATTGAGTTGAGTTCCTAAAGCTGATTGAAAAGATCGCCATAGGCGGGAAGTGAAACGACCATCTAGGTCGGAAATGATGTCTAGAGGAATACCATGGCGGCTGATGATTTCTGCAGTATAGATACGAGCTGTTTCTCAACAGAGTAATCTTCACGAATTAGGAGAAAATGAGTAGATTTGGTCAATCGGTCAATGATCACCCAAATACTATCATGCTCGGATGATGTTCGTGGGAGTTTGGTGATGAAATCCATGGCAATACTTTCCCATTTCCACACCGGAATTTCTGGTTGTTCGAGTAATCCAGAAGGACGTTGGTGTTCGGCTTTAACTTGTGAACAAGTGAGACACTTAGCCACAAAGAGAGCGATATCCTTCTTCATACCCGGCCACCAATAAGTACGACGAAGATCTTGATACATCTTGTCGGCACCGGGATGAATGGAATATCGTGACTTATGTGCTTCACTCATCATAAGGGCACGAAGATTGTCACGATTTGGAATCCATATACGATCAAGGTAATGACGAATTCCGTTGGATTTAGACTCAAGGTGGTGTTCGGCTCCACATTGCATTTCATTGTATAAATTATTTTCAACGATCGATGAATGTTGCGCTTCACGGATACGGGATTGAATGTCGGTTTGGATTTGTAGACAATGGAGAAGGCCGGTCACGCACATGATGTTGGCCTTGTCATGACTCTTTCGGCTAAGAGCATCGGCCACAACATTTGCTTTACCGGGATGATAACGGATTTCACAATCATAATCGTTTAACAGTTCGACCCATCGTCGTTGATGCATGTTGAGCTCCTTTTGATTGAAGATATGTTGGAGACTCTTATGATCGGTGAAGACCTCATATTTAGTACCATAACGGTAGTGTCTCCATATCTTAAGAGCGAAAACAACGGCACCGAGTTCGAGATCGTGGGTTGTGTAGTTCGTTTCATAAACCTTGAGTTGTCTTGATGCATAGGCAATGACCTTGTCACGTTGCATTAGAACACAACCGAGTCCTTGATTGGAGGCGTCACAATAGATAACAAAGTCGTTATTTCCGTTTGGGAGTACTAGGATAGGGGCATCGCATAACATTTGCTTGAGAGTTTGGAATGAATTTTCTTGTTCAGGACCCACACGAAAGATTTCTCTTTTTGGGTCAACGAAGTGAGAGGAACCGCGATTTTGGAAAAGTTAGAGATGAAACGACGGTAGTAACCTGCCAACCCGAGAAAAGAACGAACTTCGGTAGGATTTTTCGGAGCGACCCAACTTTTGACAGCTTCAATTTTTGCAGGGTCGACATGGATCCCTTTCTCGTTTACGATGTGACCAAGGAATTGAACTTCTTTCAACCAAAATTCACACTTGGAGAATTTGGCATAGAGTCTTTCGTTTCGAAGGAGTTCTAAGACCAAACGCAGATGACGCTCATGTTCGGTTTTGGTTTTAGAGTAAATCAGGATATCATCAATGAATACAATGACAAAATGATCCAGATAGGGTCTACACACTCGGTTCATCAAGTCCATAAAGGCTGCGGTGCATTTGTCAAACCGAAAGGCATAACCATAAACTCGTAATGACCATACCTAGTACGAAAAGCGGTTTTTAGAATGTCCTCTTCGTGGACACGAAGTTGATGATAACCTGAACGAAGGTTGATTTTTGAAAAGCACGTTGCTCCTTGAAGCTGGTCAAAGAGATCATTGATGCGAGGAAGAGGGTAACGATTTTTGATGGTGAGTTTGTTGAGCTCACGATAATCAATGCACATACGAAAAGTACCATCCTTCTTTTTGACAAAAAGGACCGGAGCACCCCAAGGGGATGAGCTAGGACGTATAAAACCCTTGTTAACCAACTCTTGGAGTTGACTAGCTAGTTCTTGCATTTCGAGTGGTGAGAGCCGATAAGGAGATTTTGCAACTGGTGTAGCACCGGGAACAAGATCGATTTTAAAATCCATGGAACGAGCAGGAGGAAGACCGGGTAGGTCTTCGGGGAAGACATCGGGAAAATCACAAATGACGGGAATATCCTTTACACTTTTACCCGTTTCCTTCTCCATAACAACATGGGCCAAAAAGGCAACACATTCTTGACGAATGCATTTTCGAGCTTCCATACAAGACATGAGTTTTAGCTCTTTAGTTGGTTTCTCCCCATAGATTTTTAAAGTGTCACCAGACGGAAGTGGAATACGAATATACTTTTCGAAACAAACAATTTCAGCATTGACTTTGGCAAGCCAATCCATACCTACTATGACATCAAAGCTTCCTAATTTCATTGGGATGAGCTCGATAGGAAAATCATGATTATTGAGGCTAAGAACACAATTAGTAAGAATGAAATCAACGGACACAATTTGCCGTTAGCGACTTCAACGGTGAAAGATTTTGGTAATTTAGAGCGTGTACATTTAAGCATTGGTTCAATTTTTTCAGATACAAAACTTTTATCAGCACCCGTATCAAATAACATTGAAGCGTAAATACCATTAACAAGAAACATACCGTTTATGACGTCATTTTCATTTCGAGCTTGATTAACGTTGATATTGAATGCACGTCCACGCGTAACCGGTACTTTGTGTTGATTGTTGGGTAGGCATTGGTTGGCAAGGTGGTTTGGATCTCCACATTTGTAACATGCACGGACATTGGTATTCACAGGGGGTTTTTGGTTATTGGTAGGTTGAGCTAGGTTTCCTTGCGTATTCGCGCCATT
The DNA here is from genome assembly GCA_024085815.1 of Flaveria linearis. Taxonomy (NCBI): domain Eukaryota; kingdom Viridiplantae; phylum Streptophyta; class Magnoliopsida; order Asterales; family Asteraceae; genus Flaveria; species Flaveria linearis. The sequence goes on from CM044003.1 coordinate 81,055,841, forward strand.
TCGGCATGCCGAAGCAAAGTGGCCAAACCTATTGCACGTCGTGCAATGATGGCGCTTGGAAGTAGTCGGGTGGTGGTATTGGCAAGTGTTACATTTGGGAAAAGAACCGGTGTAATTTTGTTTGGGTTGTTCTTGAGTGGGTTGGATAAGAGCTTGAGTTGTTGGGGTGGTCATGGCATAGTTGCGGCTATGTAGCTTATGTTTCTTTCCACGATTATTGGGTTTGGAAGAGGTTTTGGTATCTTTGGTTTCATCGGGTGTGGTAGAAATTACTTGGTAGATGGTTTTTGAGGAACCTTTAAGGGAAAAGGTTCCATCTTTTACAAGATTATCGGAAATGGTAGCCGCCAACCTAATGGCTCTCTCAAGGGAGAATGGTTCGCCTGCAGTGATGGAGTCACGAACAAGTGGGGGAAGGCCTCTAATATACTTAGCAATGGCCCTATTGGTTGTGTTTACAAGGTGGGGAACAAGGACGCTAAGTTGTTTGAACCTAGTGGTGTAGATTTGGTTGTTCCCTCCAGTTTGTTTAAGGTTCCAGAACTCTTCCTCGAGACCTTGCATCTCGTGAGAGGGGCAAAACTCCTCAACCATGAGTTCTTTTACCTTCTCCCAAGGTAGGGCAAAGGCAACATCGTTGCCACGGGTGGTTCTTTCACTTTTCCACCATTCAAGTGCCCTCGATTGGAAGCCACCGGTGGCACTATGAGTCCTCAGTTCATCGGGACATTCGCTATTCACAAAAGTTACTTCGATGCTATCGAACCATTCAAGCATCTTCGAAGCACCTTCTTCGCCGGTGAAGGGTTCAGGGCCACAAGATTTGAAGTGTTTATAGTTGAAGGTAGGGGTTTTTGATGTATTAAGTTGGGAGTCAGCCGAGTGATTTGGGCTAGGAGTAGCTTGGACTTGTCTTATAATATCGGGGATGACACACGCCATTTGGGTTGCCATGAAGGCAATCATTTTCTTGTTGGAATTATTTTTCGAACGACGATCCATCTATAAAAAGTTTAATGGAAAGGATGAGACTTGAATCAATAGCTTTTGAGAAAAATAATTTTACACATTTTAGTCTTGATATTATGTCACGTAAGCATGTATGTATCACATTCTCTCATAAATAAAATATAAGCCACATTGGAAGTTAAAAGTAAACAATAATATAGAGACTTAGTATATATATATTTTTTTTCAACTTATGAGTATTATTAGTGTTTTAGATTACGGGAGAGTAGTTCGACGCGTGAAGCTTGAGGTTGTAAAGGATAAAAGCTTAACATGGAAAAAAACATTAAAACATATGAAACAAATTTAAGTACAAAAGAGGTTTGGTTGCATTTGGAGTAGTTCGGGTATAGAACTTTTGACTAACCAAAATGGTCAGAAAAACCTTTGAGTTCGGGATTCATGCTTTGGCCTATAGGTAGAATATTCTCGCCGACAAGTCGGTTATCGATATTCACCCTTCCGGTTACTACATATCCTTAGTCATTAGAAAATCTGAGACTTTAGAGGGATTGAAAAATCATGGAATGGAACTAGTCATCAAGATATGGATTTCACTCCTAGCTTGATGGTGTCGTTTCGAAGTTGTGGTTGTTACTTAACTCAATGGTTAAGGGTCCACCAGAAAGAGATGCGTGAAATTATCATTAAGTTAAGGAAGTCACTCCTATCTCAATGATGAAATTTCAAACAAAAACAAAAACCAATGTAGGCGGATTGAAAGTCGTCACCAAATATAGGAATCACCCTTTTTTTGGTGATGTCGTTTCTTTTGTGAAATATGAGTGTCTTCTTGTAGTTGTCACCTTCACGTACAAAGAAAGTATCTTTGAGGTCAAGAGATATTATGAAAGTAGGGTAAGGTAGGATTTCGAGTATTTTTAGGCAATAGATAATAAATAAATCAAATAAGCCTAAGCATGTCTACCGGGAGTTCTAAGTTATAGTCTAGGTCAAACATGAAAGTTTTACTAATTCTCTATAACTATGGCTCTGATACCAATCTGTCACACCCCAACCGATGGCGGAAATATCGGGGCGGGATAAGTGATAGATTGTTCAAAGTCAACATAGTATTTAAAGTGTCAATATGTTAAATTCCAAATTTCATTTCATTGATTCTAAAACAAACATTACATAGTCTTAAAATGAAGTACAATCCAAGAAAAAGACAAGTTACATCATAACATAAAATTTGGATAAAATCTAGGTGTGTTTCTAAGTCCACCTAAGTATTTTCTTGCATAAACCTTCATTCATTTCCTGCAACATGTATAAAATATCCGTCAACACAAATATGTTGGTGAGCATACAAGTTTAAATACATAGCATAAGTATTAATAAAATCTCAATCCGCATGTTTAGTATACTAATTTGAAATCAAAGCTAGCATGCATTACCTAATAATCAACCATAGTGTCCACAAGTATATGTACCACATCGTCGCAACGAATAGGTATCGATTGAATGAAAATTTAACATAAACCCATTATAAAATAGGCGGATGTGCTAGTCCTATAGCGCTATAAATGTTAAGGGCGGTTGTATTAGAATGCATAAGAGTGTATAACTAGCATGTATTCACAAATAGCATAACTAAGCATGTATTTAGATTGAGTGTTGAATGTATTGCTTGAATGTATAAGTGAGTGTATTTAAATAAGTAACATGTTACAACCCAAAAGTGATAAAACAAAAAGGGGTGAAGTATACTCACGGTTTCGATAGGAAAAGTTCCGAGTCGTGAGTAGATGGATTTGGGAGGATTAGACACCGATTAACCTAACAAGGAAAACGGGTTTGTCTTAGAGTCGGATTAGAGTACTTGTACGTATGTATATAGAATCATAGAAGTCATGTATCGCAAATGGCGGACCAAAATCACCAACTAGTGTTGGAGATTCGGATGGTAAAGTTAGTACGTTAGTGTACCCTCCTCGAAGGAGGTCATGAGATACGAAGGTAGGGTAATAATCCACAAACCTTTGTAAATACTTACATAATAGTTTAAATGTTTAAAGTATAGATATACTACATATAATATCTCAAGTAATCCGGGTGAGTTATGGTGGGAAAGCCCTACTTGAAGAACCAAAGTTCTTCAAGATTGCCATTTGAACCTTAACATAAGCTTTTCAACATGGTAAAGTTGAATACTTAGTTTGGTTTATCACACTTGTTGTTATGTTAGATTACTTGAGTAATAAAAAGATATAAAGTTAAGTTCAAAACTCATTCATTTCTGGATTTTAACCTTAACTCAAGTCATCCAACAATGAGGTTTGTTGGAGACAAGGTTTGGTTCAAAGAAAATCCAAGTTTGAACAAGGTAAACTCAAGAGCAACAATTTCATAAAGTTTAGCCACTTGGGAACCCATTTTAGGTGCCTCCCGTGTTTACAATTGTAAACCTAGAGGATAGTTCATGGTTTGTTCCAAGTGGTTTAGTATGTTTTAAAATAAGATTAAAGCTTGTTAAAAGATTAAAAACATCAAGGACAAAAACAAAATAAAAATTCAGCCTTGTAAAACTAGCTTTGGACCTCATTATAGATGGCTTCCACTCAATGTTGCCAAGGCAAAGTCATTGGGGATAGTCCTAGAGGTGTATCCATGAAGCTAGATGCAAGGTTTAAGTGTTAGAAGCAAGAAAAATGGGTTAGAATGGTGTTCTAACCTTGAAGGTTTTGTGCAGAATTTTTAAGAAGAATAAGAGAACCTTGAGAGAATTTGAGAGTGTTTTGGTGGGATGTGGAATGTAAAAGTGTTTTGTGGGGGTGGAGGCTAGTTTATAAAGGGAAGGAGTTGGATTTAATGGGCTTTAATTAGGTTAAAAAAAGGGAAAATGGGCTTAAACCCGAGTGGGTTTCGGTTTGACTAGCCAACAAACCATCAAACTTGTTTTCGTGATTCCCGCTTCGTTATAACTCCGTTTCGCACGCGATTTTTTTATACGTTCACCATTTTCAGAGTAATTTCATATGGAGAAGAGTAATTTAACATTCGGTACTGACAATTGGGTTTGGTGCATTGATCTTGATACGGTTCGAGAGTTACGATCACAACTTGTGTTTGTGTTGAGCTTGGACCATTGGACTTGGTTTCAGGCTTTTCTTTTGGTTATTTTATGTGTTTTAAGACCCTTAATTATATTTTAAAGATTTGGGCTTGTTTACAAGTTGGTTGGGTTCGTTCATGAATACCCGGTTACGTATGATTCCGATTGAATTTATATTTACAGCGTGTCGTAAGTATATTTGAATGCATATAACGTTTCTTTTAAACATGTGTAACATATAAGTATATAGAATAACTTTTAATAATACTTCCATTGATCAAGACTCAAGAGTATAAGGGTATGAATTGATGAATTACAAAGTACAAGGACTAAAAATGAAACAACAAAAAGTACGGGCGTTACATGTGTGATGGCACTGACCTGAGGCTATGCATCTCATTGAAATCTTTAGAATAGTATCTTCTTTACAAAAGCATCTTCTCTGAGGCGCAAAGCACTGATTTGAAGCTCTGGTTTTGTTTACCACTGGACCGCTCAAAAATCTCCTGAGGAAGGTTGATTACAATATAAGCATGGGACCCACAAATACTCGTTGATTTAGTACACCTAAATCTATCACCAATGTATGTCAAAAATATGTGTATGGATTTAAATAGAAAAAACTCCTGACAATCGTCTTGGATGCATTTCTCGATGTCCAAATTCAAAGTGTACAGCGTAACAGTTCTGGCAAGATCTCCTGTTAGTGCCCATGATTCTTGGATGAAAAATATTCTGCGAAATGTATAGAAAAGTTATTCTGTTATTGAAAATATACAAAAAGTCCCAAATAATGGTGTGTCTTCCTGTATGATTCCATATGAATCTTTCTCTAATTGAGGTTAATGCTAGAAGCTGGTCTTCTCAGGGGGAGAAAAACTCTAAATGAATTTACTGTGTTTTCAACTCTCCTCAAATGAAAATTACAAAATTATGTTTTACTTTAGCATCACATTTAAAGTTTTTTTGCTTGTGCCTAGAATGTGTCAGTATTGGACTATGTGAAAAGATCAAACTCAGTGAACGTCACAAGTGAACTGAATCAAAACTGTGTAAAGCTTGTTTCTGAAAGATAAAAGGATCATGTCTGAGGTGATCAGAAATTTTAACAAATGAAAGTTGATTGATAAAAAGGTCATATCTAAGATGATCGATAGATAAGAAGGTTACGTGTGAGGTAACTATGTGCAAAACTAAGCCATCCTATGTTGAACTCATGAGTATGGCCCAATCGCACAACTGATCATGAATATGGCCTAATCGCACAATTGTATCATGAGTATGGCCCAATCGCATGATTGAATCATGAGTATGGCCCAATAGCATGAGTGGATCATAAGTATAAGCCAAACGCACAGTTGTATGGAGGAGTATGGACCAGTTGGACGATTGGAGAAAACGACTGGCTCAATCGTGCTATTGGACTCCATACGTTTAGGTCTGGTAACACGAATGAAATTAAATAGGGTATAAAAGGGTTTCAATCGGGCCTCTAGACTTCACTTTTTCAAACTTGTATGAAAACCGACGAAGTGGAGGGAATTTTTCAAAATTGGATTTGTGACCTAAACCTATTCTTTTCGACCTCTAATCGACTGGTGTGGTGTTATAGGTAATTGTGAGATGAAGTACAAGCTCTATAATGTCTTAAACCGATCCTATATCCGTGAATTTCGTCACATACAGGACTTGAAAAAGAGATCATCAAATTGAACCCATAACGAGCCTTAAAGTGAAATTAAAATAAACCTAATGTTTTATCAGGTCAAGACGCGATTAAGGACACCAAACTCGTAATTTTTCATAACAATTTGAACCAAAATCAAGAATTATTGGGCTCGAACTGTCAGTATATGACTGGACATCATGATGAACTTCAATCGTACTATTGAACCATTCGCAGGGTTCAATCGCACGATTGAACCAATCAGTCATCCAGTTGTTCGACTGGCCCAATCTTATGTCAATATGCACGACTAAGTTAAATCAAATGCTCAATCACTTGACTACATTCAAATCATACGAATGGACCAGCAGCATGGTTTTTGTTTGAAATATGCACCTTTCTTGTGTTCTTAACAGTACTCATATGGTTGTTTGGGTGTTTGTGGTTTGTGATACAGGTAAAATGCCAGAAAGGTGGACAATGAACACAAAGCACAATATTTATGCTTATCTGAACACCACTTCGAGGAATGCAGCTGAGTTTGTTGGAGTCATAAACTTCCTAAACCGGTCCAGGATATTCAACGCTATTTCAACAGCCTGTAGCCCCTACAGATCTATGTAGCAAACGTTCTAGGAGAATCTTGTAGTAGATAGAAGCGTTAAGCCTTATAGGATTCTAAGCTCGATTTTTGGTGAAGACATTGATATAGGAGAGAATGATATAAGACGAGTTCTGGAATTGGGAGAAGATGAGACAGACCCAATCAAGCTACATCCACTAGTTGTTTGTGGTTGCTTCCCACGTATCAAATATGCTGGAGACATCAATTTTGGGGTATTGAACAAGAGCAACATGTGTCCTCCATTCAAGTATTTGGCACATGTCGTACTCAAATGCCTTGCTTCAAGATGTGGTGGCTTCGATGAGTTGAGTGATCAGATGCAAAATGCATTTGTGGCACTGGTTCTGAATCAATCCTCCAGATTCTCGCGGGTGTTCTTTAACTACATGAAGGAGAATATTGAGATGAAGGGAAAAGATAGTTTTTGCAGGCATCCTCATTTCCTATAGATATTGATAAATGAAAAGCTGTCAAACTTGCCAAAGAATAAATATGATGAAATGATCCTCGGGGTTATGGATGACACTACTTTGGGAAGAATGAAGGTGTACAGAGGAAGACCACAAAAGCCTCCTGTTAGAAGATTGTTTGGTCATTTGGTTAATGCTAATTATGTGGCGCTAGCGGGTAGAAAATGGCGTCACGATGACAGTGACTCGGATGTGGAGAACGTGATTATTCCTGACAATCAGGATGATGATGACGATGATCAAGAAGAAGGTCACGGAGGAGATGGAGATGCTCTGCATCAAACAAAAGCTACCGAAACCTTCACAGTAGCTCCTGTGTCTCAGCATGTAAGCTCTTTGGCTGTTAGAGGTTCTGGGCAATCATCAGCCACCCAAGAAACACCAATTATGGATGATGTGGAGAACTTTGATCTGAGAGATGAATCAGATGAATCAGATGACTCAGAGAGGAACCTCTTGCTGAAATGGTTGGAGGAAAGTGGATCGCCACTGCTTGAGGAAAGGAAGTGGTTGGGGCATGTTAATCAAAGGCAAATGATTTGGATACCGTGAAGCGAGATCCAACCTACACTCCTAAGCAACCAAGCACTAAAGGTCAAGACTCAACTATCTCTAGATCGAGAAAGAAAAGAATGGCTATGTTGTACAAGAAGATGGGCAAACATCAAAAGCTAGTCCTGATTAGTACTGAAAAGCCCGCTCAAGCATAACCTGCAACATCATCTTCTGCTACAACCACTGGTACTTCCACCATCTCACCCACTACCACATCTATACCCGTTCCAACCTCTCCCACAGTCACTACAACCTCACTTCCCCAAACCTCAACCATTCCCATTCCTTTATTCATAACCTCAGCTACCAACCCTTTCATCTCATAGTTAGGAACCTCAACATAACATGCATCTACACCTCAAAGATCATACTACCTAGTGTGCGTTTGGAGGAGCAACTAGCTAGCTTGAACAAGATGGTACTCAAGTTGCTTGCTGCTGATGACATGAAAACAAGCCAAATAAATCAGTTGATGGTTGAGAATGCTTCTCTAAACCAACAGATAGCCCAGCTAACTAGCAGACTCCATGCAAACGAGCTGGCTATTGTTATAGCCAATGAGACCATTCAAGCTCAGAATCAGTAGCTAATAACATCAAATGAAAGGCTTGAGAAGCTTGAGAAAAATAACAAGAAGATCATGTTGAGATTGAAAGGCAAAAGGGAAGATACCTTAAGAATAAAAGGTTATAGAGATGGAGATGGTGATGATGATGATGATGACTTTGACGATGATGGGTCAGATGATGAAGATGGAAAGGATGTTACCAATGGTAGTGATGAAGAAAAAGACAAAGATGAGGGTGATGATGAAGACCAAGAAGAAGGTGATGGCAAAGCTTCTATATCAACCAAATCAGAGAAAGAAAGACGAATAAAGAAAAATTAGGACCGAGGAGCCTCATCCTCTGCTTCACAAGAAAAGGACAATCAAGAAAAAGATACAAGTAATGTTTAAAATGTCTATGTAACTTGTACTTGTTTGTATTGAAATGCATTAAGTTAATGCTATTGAAAGTTAAACTTTGGTGAATGCTATGTTGTCTATTAAACCTTGTTATAATGACTATTCTATCTAGCAGATAAATTATAACAGGTTGATAAGCTTGATGTTGAACCTCTCAAGAAAGTGAAGACTCAGCTCACTATGATCTTGGATTTACAGGGAATCGTTAGAAGGTCTGTCAGCTACACACCTGAAGAGGGGAGATTATTCATGATTTATCCGATGAGCAACTAGCGGAGATGTTTGGATTAAATCTAGATTAAATTATTCGAGATGCACCTGAAGTTGATGTTGTATGTGATGAAGAACTTCAAGGTATTGATGAAGTGGAGATTGAAGATGTCACCTCTGAACATTATCCAACATATACTAATGAAGATGGTGAAGAGTTACCAGATTTAGGAGAAATGTACGGTAGTGAAATGTTTGAGAAAGTAAATGAAAAGGTGACTGAGAAAGAGACAACAGAGGAGTCCGTTCAAGCTGAAGATGCAGAATTGAACAAAAGAAAGCTGAATGGTTTAGCTGTTTTGGTGAGATAAGAAATCAAAGAGAACCATCAAAACAGAATGCCAACACAAAACTGTATAAAGTCAAACGGCATCAGAAGCTTTCGGAAAGATCATCAGCTATGCTGTAAAGAGAGAAAATAGGATAGAATACTACACAATCCTCATGATTTGAAGACTCTTTCGGGTTATGAGCTAAATCATTTGGTCTATTAGAACCTGTTGTATGCTGATTCAAGACATATCTCTGGATGGTTTGAGAGAGAATTGAAGAAAGAATATCATACCAAATATGTGAATTTCAAGCCTCAACATCCTTGATGATTTGTTAGTAAAACTAAGACTGATCTGATTTCCGGAATACCAAAGGTTGTTGACAAGTGGAAACCTCCAAATATCTTGACAAAGATTCCAATGAGAAAAATGCCACAAGATTTCTCATCATAGTTTAAATGGTGGTACTATGATTGGAGAACTGGTGAGGAAGTTATTACTCTAGATAGAGTAGGCAAGATAGAGACAATCAGGGTATTTGACCCTATGTGGCTGACCAACTTGTTGGAGGACGATGTCTATACATTATACAAGTGGCCACTGTTTTATGACACTCTGGACATCATGCAAGCTTTACATTCCAGCATGTGATTAGAATTTGCTTTGCATTTGAAATTCATGCAGGAGTGTCCAAGGAAGAAAAGTATAAGAAGTTTGCTGAGTTTTTGAATACTGTAAGATGTTAGAATGAACTAGGTCCAAGGGGGAGTTTGTTAAGACATGTTGTCCCCATTTCATTGTACTTGTTAATGTTAACATCTTTCAGTCTAAATTGTATTGAATACAAGGGTAGTTTGGTAATTTCATATATGTTTGCATGCCTATATACTATTATGTTTATTGTAATCTTATATCACTTGTATATACATGCTTAATTGAATAATATATGTGCGTGCAGAAGTTATTCACAGTAATGAGTTAGTAATGGTTCGGTAGTGTGTTTGACTTAGTCTTATAGTTATCCATGCTTATGAACCAGTAGTATGATTGATCCAGGCGATTGGCTCACTCGCATGACTGAGTGATAAGATTAACTCAGTCGTACGATTTAACCAAACGAATGGATTAGTCATACGTATGGATCAATCATATGACTTAGTCGCATGACTGGATCATAAGTATGATTCAGTCGTACAATTGTATACTGCAACCTATAAATACCACTTATTTCGTGGAAAAGAAAAAATCACTTCAAGATTTTGCATACCCTAGCCATCCAGAGCGATTTCTAAAGCTATTCCAACTTCATAGTTCATCCGAATCGATTCTTGCGATTTCACTGATTGGATCGCCAATCAAATAGGATTCCACGCTATTTGATTTGGTTTTACGTTGAATCTGTTAGTATTCCGTACGTAAATGGTCCTAACAATTTTTTGTCAGAACAAGCAGGGACTAGGATCTACTGAGATAGCTCCTCCAAACATTCTTCAATTTGTAAGATCTGCTAAGTGTGGAACTTGTCAAGGTGAGCTTCCCCTCATACACCCCATTGAACAAGAGTATAATAAGGAGATATTAAAGGATGGATCTGAGATGAGTGAAGAAGATCATCCTAAGAAGGGTCATTATTCTTCTTAGAGAGAAAACAACCGGGGATGACAAAGTTCATGAGAAAGAACTTGATCAAAAATATTAAGAGAAGATCAAATAAGATTCAAGAGACTAAGGCCACTTTTAACTCCAAGCAGAAACAAGTGTTTATCTCTGCAAAATTTGAAGTGATCAAGGCCAAAGACTTAACTATGTACTCTAGTACCAAGGGTTCTAGTTCTTGTCCAACTCATTCTTACAAAGAAAAGAAGACTAGTCAGCTGTGTACCACTACGAAATAGCCTGAACCATCCAGATCCAAGAGTAAGCCTCACCCTAGGAAGCTTGTTGCATTATCTGAAAAGGTGAAGATAGAAATGGAAAGTGATCAAGTTCATTCTTTTAGTCAAAGGAAGACTCTTAGAAGGAATCCAGTTGATTATATCATGTGTGGTAGTACTTCTCATCTTTCTAAGGATTGTATATGCAATCCCAAAAGTACTATCCACATGACCAAGAAGAAGACTTCTGAGAAGAAGAAGAAAACAAAAGCTTTAGAAGGAAAATCTTTTCTTTTCGGAAGCTCCAAAGTGGTACTGAAGACAAGTGAAAACTTGCCTTCGAAAGAAAATCTGGTCTCGGAAGAAAGGAATGCTTCCGAAGCACTAAAGCTTGTTGCAGTGAATGCAAGATCTTCCGAAGGCATAGTCTCCAAAATTTCTTAGGTTGTCAAAACTTCTGAAGTATTGAAGGTCAAGTCTAAACTTCCAAAGATGGTGTGAAAGATAAAGGAAGACCATGTGATTAAAAGTTCTTCATTAGCAATCACAGATGATCTTCAAAGTCTTAACATAGGATCAATCACTATTGCATTGCCTTCAGATCATTTTGAGAAGCCCAAGATCAATGAGGCTTGGGTTACCAAATGTAACTAACTCACTCTTTCTATGCAGGAATAGCTAAAGACTAAGAAGAATATATGTATCATTGATAATGGCGGTTCCAGGCACATGACAGGCAATGGCTCTTTACATTAAAATTTTGTGAATATTTATGGAGGGCCAGTTGCTTTTAAGAGACATGTAGGAAGTTACATCATAGGAAGGGGCAGGGTCATAAATGGTAAGCTCAGTATTGAAAAGGTAAACTTTGTTAAGGAGCTTGACTACAACTTACTGAGTGTATCCTAATTTTGTGATCAGAGACATAACATGCTCTTCGCTAAGCATGAGTGTATTGTTCTTAAGCCCAGGGTGGTTATTTCTCAAGAGCATATCTTGCTAAGAGCCCCAAGGAAAGGGAATATGTACAAGATGGGTTTGCAGGAAATATTGCCCTTAGGAGAAGTTTCTTGCTTTCTATCTAAAGAAAATAGTGAAGAGTCTTTTCTTTGGCATAAAAGAATGTGCCATGTAAACTTTAATAACATGAATAAATTAATTAAGAATGACTTGGTAACTAGAATGCCAAAGAAAAAGTTTATAAGTGATGATCACGGTGTTGCATGTACGAAAGGGAAGCAACACAAGGTGTCACATAAGCCAAAGGAAAAACCCTCCATCACTACTCCTTACACATACACATGGATCTCTTTGGCCCCACTAGTGTAATAAGTTTAGGAAGGACCTCATATTGTTTAGTGATCACAGATGACTTCACAAGATTGACTTGGGTCTTCTACCTTAGAACTAAGGGTGAGACTCCTGAGATCTTGAAAAACTTCATTTTGAAAATTGTCAATCAATGTGATCATAAGGTCAAGACCATAAGATGTTATTAAGGAACTAAATTAAAAAACCAAATACTTAACATATTTTATAATGAAAAGGGTATTACAAGACAATAAAGTGCTCCCAGGACTCCTCAGTAAAATTGTTGCTAAGAGGAGAGAAGGACACTTATTGGTAGAAGCAATCAACACTGCATGCTATATGCAAAACAGATTTTTAGTAGTTAAAACTCATGGTAAGACTCCTTATGAGTTGTGGCACAAAAGGAGACCTTTCATTGGTTTCCTCAGATCATTTGGATGTCCTTGCACCATCTTGAATACCAAAGATCAAGTAGCCAAATTGGATGATAAATCAGATGATAAACACTTTATTGAATACTCTTCCAAAGCTAAGGCTTATAGAGTATACAATCTCAAAACTAGACTAGTTGAAGAATCAACTAATGTGACCTTCGATGAGCACACTCCTAGTGTGAAAGGTTCTGATCCTGATTGGCTATTTGATCTTGATTTAGTTACTAACTGTTTTAATAAATCTTGTGAGTATGTTTCAGGATCTATAGGTAACTTACTAACAGGATATCCTGAGCCAATATTTGAGCGAACAAGACCAAGCAAGAATACTTCTTCATCTCCAGGGGTAACTAACCATGCAGTTGAAGTTCCTATTAGCATAACCATGACAAATCCAGCTGATACATCTGAGGTGCCTACTAATTCTAGCTCAGAGGCATAAAACTCAAATGAAGGAGCTTTTAATATAGGAGGAAATAGAGGTGATGATAGTGATCAGAAATTCTTGATACTGATAACCATTTCATGTAAGACAACATCAATGATGTCACATACTCATTGGATCAATTCTCTCTTGATAAGTGTGTTGATGTGGTGGGTGACACTTCATTGCCAGATCTAAACTTCACAAATTTAGATCTGTCAATTCAATATATTGTGATACCTCAACTCAGGATCCACAAGTCACACCGTACCACAAATATCATTGGAAATGTTGACATAGGGGTGAGAATAAGTGGACAAACTCATGACAAAAATGTTTGGCTATACTCTTGTTTCTTATCCTAAATAGAGTCAAAGAAGGTTGATGAGGCTTTAAAGGATTGAAGTTGGATTGAAGTTGGATTGAAGCAATGCAGGAGGAGCTGCTTCAATTCAAAAGGCAAAAGCTTTGGAACCTATGTCCTCTTCCTTAAGGGAAGACTACCATCGAAACCAAATAGGTTTTTAGGAATAAGAAGGATGACAGAGAACTTGTCATCAAGAACAAGGCTAGATTACTTGTTTAAGGGTACATATAAGAAGAGGGGATAGACTACACTAATGTTTTTTGCTCCAGTGGCAAGACTTGAAGCTATTAGGATATTCCTTGCTTTTGATACATCCAAATATTTCAAGGACTACCAACTTGATGTCAAATGTGCCTTTCTATATTGGGTGATGAATGAGAAGGTGTATGTCAAACAACCACCTGGCTTTATAGACACAGATAATCCTAATTATATTACAAGCATGATAAAGCTCTTTACGGGTTGCACTAAGCTGCAGGAAGTGGTATGAGACACTATCTCAGTATCTTTGTCTGGATGATTAAAAGAGAGGTACTATAGATAGAACATTGTTCATCAAAGGAATAGGGAATGACTTGATTCTAGTTCATGTTTATGTAGATGACATTATCTTTGGGTCAACCAATCCAAAGCTCTGCAAAGACTTTAAGAAGCTGATGAAGAATAGATTTGAAATTGATAGGATCAAATGAATCAATCCGTGATGATGTTAGAATGCAATTCAATCAAAACATACAAAAGTAATCATGTCAATGCAAACAATCAAGGAAAATTCATAGCAGTTCACTGATAGTAGCAAAGACAATTACAAGTGTAAGTAGCAGTTACAAGTTCAACTAATTCGTTAGTCTAGTTTTATCTAGTCTACCTGCACCAAAACACATCTAAGCTATTTATACTATCAATACACAAAGGAACAACTATTTACATAAATAGTCCCTATACTATGACAAAACTATATAAAACATCTAAAGACTACATGTTAATCTTCAAGAGGCTCTAACAATACTCACCCTAAGAATGACATTGTCTTAGGTCTTCAAAATCTTCAGTCTTCTGTACTTTCTCTTTTCTTTTCTTCAATCTTCAATCTTCTCTTTGTCTTTTCTCTTTTCTCTTTGTCTTCAAATGTCAAAGAAGTCTTCAAGCTCATTTTTGATCTTGAACATCGGCTTTCTTTATACATCTCTTGTTCTTTCAAGGCTTTAGCGATAGCTTACTTGAACTTGCTAGCTAAAATACCTTCTTCTAGTTTAGCTTCACTCGTCTTGATCTCCATCTGGTTCATCACCTCCAATGATTCTTTGGATAAACCTATAATGTCAAAATTAGCATACAATTCAATTGGTTTTTGATTCCCTTTTGAATAAACCTCCAACACCCCTTTGCGTGATATCCTCATGAATTCTATATCTTTTATATCCTTCTAAACAATATTAGCATAAGCCAATGCTTTTCTCAAAGAGATTCTTTCCATCGTAGCATTCATAACTTTAATGATGGATAAGAAATATTTTTGTCATTCTCAGCTATCTCAGTAGATACTCTCTTAAACTTTGAACTGATAGAAAGGAGATGTAACTTGGATGTAAGAGTTTTAGTTCAAATACTCCAAATAAAGTAATTATGTCCTCATCCCAGTTTTCTAGATTTCGGACTAGATTCAACTCAAATGTATCCGAATCGTAAAACCATCTCAAGATCGGTTTTGACTTCTAAGTTCCATCTATTACTTTCAATCCTGGAGTGGTTACTTTCTAAAAATATTGATCGCTAAACTCCATCAAAAAAAATTTCCACTTCAGCTTGTTTTCCTCTATACTTTCTATTCTTCTTCAATGTATTAAAGTATTCTTTATCCTCTTGATTACATCTTATTTGCAAAAATAAGCTTGCTCTGGTGATTCTCTATTCAACAATTCTACTAAGATCTCACCTCGCTTAGCTCCCATAGGATTGATCAAAGGTAATTTATTCAGCTCTTTCAAGTCTTGCACTGGCAGCTTTATAATGCTAGATAAAAAGTGATACACATCACAAACAGCATTCACTCTTTTAATCAAGAAAGCATCAAAAACTTCATCATAATTCCAAGCTACTATCTTCAATTCTTTTGTTGTGTCAGGAGCAATCATTGCATTTAGCAATTCTGATATTTATTGTCCTTTTTGTAACACATTTCTTGCTATATCTTCAGCAGATATAGCTTTATTGAATAATTTATTTTGCTCAAAAGATACGTTTATGCTTGTTTCCCAGTCTCTGGAAACATCTTCATCAAATCCTTCCTCCTTTCATAGACATTTTTATTCATAGCCATAGATTTTATTTCTTGAGATTTTAGCATTCTCGTCCTCTTTGTAATTTCTAAATATTGAGGATTATCTCTATCAAGCACAATCATCTTGTTGGTTTGTTTTTCTGTCTCTTGGAAGCTTCTCACTAAATTCCGTAGTGATTCAGACTGCAATCTCTTCCAACGATAGTTACGTGCTTGTAACCATGATCCTAATGCAAAAATACTCATATCCTCAGGATCAAGGTGGAGTAACTTAGATGAAGGCATTTCCTCAACATTTATACTCTCTTATAACGGATTCCATTCTCCATGTTCAACTATAATCTCGTTTGGATTTACTGGAGCAACAGACTCAGCAGTAATACATTTCTCATATTCTTTATTTATCTGAGAAACTGTCAAACCATCAAGAAAGACTCGGTTGTATTTCATCCTCACCACGTAATTATACCTATCTTCAAATCAATAGGTACATCATCTTGAGTTGTCTTAACTAGTGAAAAATTTGGTTCAAAGTTTGCTTAAACTATATTTTCATCTTCAAGTACCTCATCGTACCGTCATCACCAAATTCATCCACTATATCATCAAGAGCCCCAATTTTCTCTTGAACATATTGCTCTCCTTCTTCTTGACTATTAATAGTCTTTTCAATTTTTGATGATGGTTTAGATAAAACTGAAACGTCTAGATCATCAGTCTATTTTTTCCTTTATCAACTTTAGGAATCTTTCAATATCAATTGGGTTTATCTCAGAAACTATCATAATTTCTGGAGAATCAGGAGAATTAGACTTTTGCTTTTCCTTCATTTTTGCTAACTCCTCTTTCATGAGTTCATTTTCTTCTTTCAACTTGGTAAACTTTTCTTCCATTAAGTCATAATCTTTCATCATAACTTCAAATGTTTTCACATTTTCTTCTTTTCCTTTCACTAGATTAGAACTTTCATCATCCTTTTTTCAAATTACTTATTTTAACTTCTTATTTCCTCTTTTAACTCATCAATGATCTTTTCTTGAGCAATATTAGCTTCTTTCAAAGTCTCAATCACATCATCATCTTGTACATCTTTAGTTTGTACAGACACATTATATGTTGTAATACCATGAGTTTCTTCAGCTTCAATTGGAGACTCAGCAATAGGAGTGGAGCTTTGAAAGATAGGCTCAGACATTATTGCATCAATGTAATCAAATCCAAAATTGTTAGAACTTCTTAAAGATTAACATGTTGTCTTTATTTGTCTTTTGTATAAGTTTTGTCATAGTATAGGGACTAGTTTGTAAATAGTAGTTCCTTTGTTTATTCGTAGTATAAATAGCTTAGATGTGTGTAGGCAGGAGGAGACTAGACAGATTAGACTTGTAACTGCTACTACACTTGTAATTGTCTTTGCTTTCTATTAATGAACGAATATGAATTTTTCTTTGATTGTTTGCATTGATTTGATTACAGTTGTATGTTTTTTATTGAATTGTGTTCTAACATCATCACAGATTGATTCACTTGATCCTATAAAATGGTATCAGAAGTGTTGGTTCAGTGATTGAGCTTGTACGACCTTGCAAACTCATAAATCACTTGAATCTGTGATTGATAAGCAATTCGATTGAAATATTGTTGATTTCAGTTGTGTTTCATCACTAGAAACATGAACTGAATCACAATTTGCAGTACAACTAGTCTAAAATCAGTGAATTGAAAGAATTGGTGTTCAAAACTGTTCATCACAGTCGAACTGCAATTTTGATCAAAATCAGGATTTGTTATTGTTAATTGAAGAAATTGAAGATTAAGGATAGTTAATTGACCTAAAAACTTCCTAATTGGATGTTTTTAGATAAATTCATCAAGTTTTTTAAAAATTCAGAAGAATTGAGTTTGTTATGTTCATAAGAACTGGTTGAAGTTGGCGCATTAGGGTTGAAACATTGCTAAAAATTGCCAAAGTGTTAGGCGCTTGACAACTATTCAGGGGTTTTAGCGCTGTTTGGGCATTTTTGAAGTAGGCGTTTCACCACTGTTAAGACGTTTTCAACTGTTTGGGCACTTTGAAATCACTTAGAAACCAAGTAATTCTAGGCGCATCACAACTATTTGGGCACATCAGAACTTTTGGACGTCTGACAACTGTTCAGGCGCATTTCAACTGTTCAGGCGTTTCAAAGTTAGGTGTTTTTCAGAATTATTATAAGGCAATCCCTTAGACGTTTATAAGTCAGAAGTAGCACAACTGTTGAGGCGTTTCAGTACTATTTAAGCGCATCACTTTAACACTTAGAATTTTTTCTTAAAAAAATTGAAAAATCCATAAATATTTTTAATTTAGTTCTTTAATTCAAAAACTTAAAAAACAACAAAAATATTTCTTCTACTTAAAATCAAAATATAAAAATGGTGAAATCACAGGATTCTAAAAATAGAGTTCTTAAGCTTAAAAATAGAGCAGATTTTAAAAATTGGTCACTTAGGTTAAAACATCACCTTAATTCCATTGATACTGATCTTTGGAAATCTATAGAAAAGGATCAATTTCCTATAACCACTGATGGGCCTGATAGGGGATTTGTCTATACCAAAGATTCACCAGAACCCTATCCTGAATATGGTCTACAAGGTGATGATCTTAGAAAGGTTAAGGATGACATTAAAGCTTACTCTCTGATGTGTAAAGGACTAGCTCTTGAAGTCCTAGCCAGACTTGATGGATATCAAACTGGTTACACAATGTATAAAGCTTTAAAGACTATCTGTGAAGGTGGTAAAAAGATACAAAATCTCAACAAGCAAAACTGAAGAGGCAGTTAGAGCATTTTCAACATCTATCTGGTGAGACCATCAATTAGATGATGAACAGATATTTGCAACTTACCACAGAGATGTCAACTGTTGGCATTACACATGATCTTGAAGATCTAAACATTAGACTTCTCAATGCTATACCTTCATCTTGGAAACAAATAGTGACATTGTTAAAGCTCACAGAGAAATTTCCAATGGATCTCGATCTGTTGATTGCCAAGATTGAATCTGTGGAGATTGACGAGAGTTCAAGGAATAATGACAGAACATCCTCAATGTCACAATATCAATTTGTTGCATGTCCTGCAAATACTATTGAGAATGCTTTCATGGCTAAGAATGAAAGTTTACCTGAAGAAGAGGGAGATCTAATTGTTAGAGTAGGGTTCTTCACTGATTCATCATTCACAAGTGCACCATCTTATGCAACTAAATCTCAACCTCAGTCTCCTCCTATTTCTCAAAGTTCTAAGCCTCAAATAGAGACTCCATCTGTTAGCTCTGCTAAATCTAGCAAAGTTAAAGATGTCATAAACATCCTATTAGATGATGAAGAGTCTAAAACTGCCTTTACTGCTTTCATGGCAAGCTTTCAAGCATATCAAGGTAGTCGTCTAACTTAATTAGATATTGTTTTGTAGGATTTGTTTGAAATGGATCCTGAAGATTTTGAAGAGATGGATCTAAATTGGCAGATGGTGATGATTGCCTATAGAACTCAAAAACACTAGTATGTCAACAGGAACTACAAGCCTAGTGCTAATAAGACTGTTGGTTTTGACAAGCCAAAGTCGAGGTGTTTCAACTGCAATAGTTATGGCCATTTCTCTAGGGAATACAAAGCTCCCAGGAATAATGGAGGAAATGCTCAATCTAGTTCTGGCAATCAGAGGTTTCAATCATCTTAGAAGACATTCCAAAAGCCATATCAAAGTCTTCTGATGCTTGAGCTTAAAGATGAATCAAAATCATCTAATGAACCACCAAAAGCTCTTGTAGTCCGTGTGAAGGATGGATATGACTGGAGTGCATATGCAGAGCAATTTACTAATGATCTAACCTCAAGTTTATCTCTTATTGCAGAAATCCATGAGGAAGATTGGTCAGAGGACTGTGATCCAAAAGTGGAAGGTAACAATGAGAATGAAGAAGATGATTATGACAGGAGTGACAAATCTGATCCTAAAGAGGATTCAGATAAAATTCTTTTACGGCTTAGTCTGATCAACCTAAGGTTGAAACTTGATCCTCTAACTCTAAAACCTCTTCTCCAAAATAACCTGAAATACCATCTGAATTAAGAGAAAAACTTTGCACCAATCTTGCTTCAAACATGTCGAATACTATCAAAGCTATTCATATAAAATCTGTGAGAAACTTAAACAAGAGGAGTCAATGCACAATAAACTGAAATCTGATCATAAAATAGCAAATCAAAAGATCATTTCTCTTCAAACGTCATGGAACAAAACATTAAAAGAGTTAGAAATTGTTTCTAAATAGTTGGAAGAAATGACCAAAAATCTAGAACAGGAGAAGATAGCACATGCTGCTACTCAAGTAAATCTTGCTAAGGTTAAAAGTTCAAAAATGATTGTTGAAAAACTGGTAAGTGAAAGAAAAGATAAACAAAAAGTAGGATTGGGTTTCACTCATGAACCAATGCTTGAATCAATAACCAACACTCTACCAGAAAATTTTAACATGCATGATCATTCTCCTGAAAACAAAGCTAAACTCAAAGCTTTTTAGAACAAAAACAAGAATTCTGATAATGAAGAAGAAAAAGATAATATCAAAATCTTTAAAGAAATGACGATGAAAATATTAAAATGGTCATCCCATAAAGATCAAATCATATGAACCTAAACAGAAAAGTCAAAATCTTGTGCTCTAACAAAATCAGTGTTGGAAGCAGTTTTACTCAAAAATAAAGAAAAAGAAAAATTAGAAGAAGGAACATCAGAAGATTCAAACTCTAGTGATCTGAAACTGAAAGATAATGAAAAAGAATCTTTACCTGAAGATGTTCAATCACAAATTAAACCAAGTTCTTCTAAATCAAAGAATCAAAGAAGAAGAAGAAAATCATCTAAAGCCAAAATGATCAAAATAAAATTCAAAAAATCTGATAAAATTAATAAATCAAGCAACTAAACTCAAACCTGTAAAATTTGTGTCTGCTGGTTTGTTGAACATGAACTCTCTTCAAGAAGTGAATCTAAGTCCTAAGAACAAATCACACTCTGATCTGAAAATGGGTTCAGATTCTAAGACTTCCGCTGTTATTAAAAGATTTTTTTCTAAGGAATCCAATAAGGAAGTTCATGTGCAAAAGTTGAAAAATAATATGTCAAAAACAAAATGTCAACTTAAAAGCAAAATTTGACAAATAAAAAACAACAATTTAACTTTTTGACACAAAATATAAACAAGAATCAAATATTGCGTCAACATCAAAAGTTAACATGCAGTTGTTTAAATCTGCACAGAGGTACTATGAAATTTGTGATATGTACAATCACAATACTGCTGAGTGCTTTTTTAATAAGTACAATCACATTTATGACATGAGGAATCATTCCACAACAAATTGTTATTTCAACAAATACTATACCGATTGTGATAAGAGAACTCACAACACTGAAAATTGTTACCTTAGGAAGAGTTCACCTAAGAAAGGATTTGCCAATTCAAACTTGAGCAAAGGTTATGTTAATCCTCAGTATCGGAGAAATCAAACTAATGGATTTCAAAGATTAACTAACCAAACTTCATTATGTTTGAGGTCTTTCCAAAGGAATAACTTGTGAAACCAAAACAAGTTCTGAACGAACAATTTATACCATGATCTGCAAGAATGACTAATAAAAATGTTGGTAATCAATATTTTCCAAAAGTTGGCTAGTCAACTGGTATGAATGTTTACAAAAATGATCAACATCATATGCATAACAAAATTAGTAAATTCATTAAGAACAAGTCAGATTTGAATACTCTTCATTTCAAGCAATTTACCATTGTTGATAAATTTGGAAAACCCAAGACTATTTCGGCTTGGGTAGATACCTCAACTTAATTTCTTTGTTGTGTAGGTACGCCCAAGAAGACCACTTAATACATGGTATGTGGATAGTGGGTGTAGCCGGTACATGACAGGAAATTATGCATTACTGCAAGATTTTAAGTTAAAGGATGGAACGCATGTCACCTTTGATGGTGATGCAGGTGGAGAGATAAGAGGAGAAGGAACAATATCTAGTGGGATAATAAGCTTCGATAAAGTCAACTTCTGTTCTCAGTTGAACTTTAATCTTTTAAGCGTATCCCAAATCTATGATAAATCATATTCTGTTCTATTTGATGATTATTTCTGTTGTGTTTTAAAGCCCAAGGATCGGGTAATTGTTAAAGCTGAAAGGGATCGAGATGTATACAAACTGGATATGTCTTAAGTTGATCCATCAACAGAAACAACTTGCCTCATTGCTAAAGTATCAAATGATGAAAGTCAGCTTTGGCATAGATGTCTCGGGCATTCCAACTTCAAGAACATGAACAAGCTTGTAGCAGGAAATCATGTTATTGGACTTCCATCCGACAAGTTTGCAACTACTGATCACTGCTCAACATGTTTGAAGGGAAAGCAACACAGATCATCTTATAAGACCAAGCCAATAAACTCAAATTCCATACCACTCCAGATGTTGCACATGGACCTCTTTTGACCAACAAATGTCAAGAGTATTGGAAGAAAATCATATTGTTTAGTTATCATTAATGACTATACAAGATTTTCATGGGTTTTCTTTTTGAATGCTAAATCTGAAACGGCTGAATTACTAAAAGAATTCATCATAAAAGTTTAAAATCAATTAGATCAAAAAATGATGATTATAAGAATTGATAGTGGTACGGAATTCAAAAATGCTAATATTGACATGTTTTGTGTAGAGAAAGGAATCGCTCATTAGTTCAGTGCTCCCTGAACTCCTCAACAAAATGGAGTTGCAGAAAGGAAGAACAGAACACTGATTGAGGCTGCACGATCTATGTTAGCAGATGCTAAAATTCCGATCACTTTCTAGGATGAAGCTATATCAACTGCGTGTTTCGTACAGAATCGAACGTTAATCGTGAAAGATAAACTGAAAAATCTATATGAATTGATGTTTGCCAGGAAACCAAACATATATTTTCTTAAATCTTTTGGTTGCCCAGTTATGATTCTAAATTCAAGTGATCATCTAGAATAATTTGAAGCAAAATCTGATGATGGATTTTTCATTGGATATTCATTTGTTTCAAAAGCCTATCAAGTTTACAAATCTAGTACTAATGATATAATTGAAACATTCAAAGTTAAATTCTTGGAAAATTCATTTCCATCAGTTTCAAATGGTCATGTTTGGTTATTTGATTTAGATTCATTGTCAGACTCTTTTCAGTCTAACTTTTTTGATCAATCTAACTTGCTTGATTCTACAGGTAAGAAGAAAGCTTAAGGAGATCTTGGTTCTTTCAGTGACGACTCAGATTCTGATGACCCAGATAATCAAAGCCCAGATTACCCATTCTTCTCTTTTGTTAAGGATTCAACGATTCGATTTAATGAAAATGATCAATCTCATAAAGATTCAGATCATTTAGTTTCAGAAGGTCGTGATGTTTCTCAACCACTTCCTAACGATGGTATTGAATTTGTGCAACCTGAGTCTGGAACATCATCCATCTCTGGTGATGCAGTTGATTCTGGTAATCTTGATTACTTTATCAACTCACCGACTTAAGTTCCAAATTTCAATCCACATTTTTCTAGCCTACTGCATCAGCTCTCCAACTTGAATCAAACAAATCTGGATGTTAATGTTCAAGGGAATGAGATTCTGACATCTCGTATTCACAAGAACCATCCAACATCTCAGATTATTGGTCCATTAAATGAGAGAATGACGAAAAGCAAATCAGAACAAGTAAATCTTTGCTTATACTCGTATTTTCTTTCTCAAGTTGTTCCTAAAAACTTTATCGAATCGTTAAAGGACAATGGTTGGATTGAAGCTATGCAAGAAGAATTATTGCAATTCCGCAAACAAGAAGTGTGGAATCTTATGGATTTACCTGAAGGAGAAAATGCCATAGGCACAAAATGGTTATTTAGAAACAAAATAATTGAGGAATCGTCATTCGAAATAATGCGATACTTGTTGCACAAGGATACACTCAAGAAAAGGGTATTGATTATGATGAAGTATTTTCTCCAATTTCAAGACTTGAATCTTTTCGTGTTTTCCAAGCTTATGCATCATTCATGAAATTTAAAGTGTATCAAATGGACGTTAAAGGTGCATTCTTGTATGGTCCAATCACCAATGATGTGTATGTGAAGCAACCTCCTGGTTTTGAAGATTCAGAATTTCCACATCATGTGTACAAGATTAGCAAAGCTTTGTATGGACTTCATCAAGCTCCAAGAATCTGGTATGAAACATTGTCACAACACTTAATCCAACATGGATACACGTGAGGGAAAATCAATCCAACTTTATTCATAAAGAAGGATGCTGATGATCTCTTATGTGTACAAGTGTATGTTGATGATATAATATTTGGTTCCACCAGTTCAAAATTGTGCAATGAATTCGAAGAAATCATGAAGTCTTGATTTCAAGTGAGTTCTATAGGAGAAATCAATTTCTTTCTTGGACTTCAAGTCCAGCAATCAGCAGATGGTATTTTTATAAATCAAGAGAAGTTTATTGACAAGCTCTAGAAGAAATTTAAACTGCAAGATTGCCAGTCCATTAGAACTCTATCTGACGTAAACTCCAAGATTGAGTCTGGTCCCAAAGGAAAATCAGCTGACCAAACTTTATACAGATCTATGATTGGTTCATTGATGTATCTTACTGCATTAAGACCAGACATAATGTATGTTGTTTGTGTCTATGCCAGGTATCAATCAGACCCGAAAGAATCCCACTTAATTGCTGTCAAAAGGATATTCAAGTATCTCAAAGGTAAACCAGCTTTAGGGCTATGGTATCCTTACGAGGGAATCTTTGAGTTACATGGATATACTGATAGTGATTATGGAGGATGTCAGTTTTTAGGTCCTAGATTAGTCTCGTGGCAATGTAAGAAACAAACAAATGTCTCCGTTTCAACCGTTGAAGCTGAGTACATAGCTGCTTCAACAGGATGTTCTCAAATCCTTTGGTTATAAAACCAACTACTGGATTATGGGTTCAATTTTCTTAAAACCCCAATTTACATTGATAACACTGCTGCTATGTTCATTACAGCTAATCCGGTCCAACTTTCAAAAACAAAACATATCAAGATTCGATATCATTTTCTCAGAGATAACTCTGAAAAAGGTTTAATCATTTTGATTTAAATTGCAACTGAAAAACAGTTGGTAGACCTATTTACTAAAGCCTTCTTACCAGGACGGTTTGAGTATTTAGTGGAGTCAATTGGTCTTATTAACCATGTGTAAAACTGATTTTTAAGCTTTTTAGTTCTGAGTCTTAACATGATCAGAACCCTCCCTTATCCAAAGGTCATAGCAAGAGAAACAGTCAAAGTTAATTGCCTGATTGTAGTTTGCGTGTGCTTGTTTTCTTTTCAAAGAAAAACCAAATACAAAAATAGAACATACAAAATCAAAAATAAAAATATAAAACAAAACTACAAAAATAGGGTATTTCTTTGTTAATTCATGTTTTAGGAATGAATCTGTTTTTGGAATGAATCTGTTTTTTTGCAATATGTGAGAAATGATAGTACATCAGTGAGATCAGTTGCATATTTCACTCGACAATAAAGTCTGACATGATCAGATATGATGTGTAGATAATCTCATGCTACTATACCAAAAAAGTAAATTCTTGTGATTAAACTAAATCATCTATGCATGTATGTGTGTTCATCTTAGTACTAATGAGTAGTATTAGCTTATCAGATTGATTGCTTGTAAAGTTACAACACTCACACCTGATGGTGATATGACTAACCATGAGATCTGTTACAAGCATCATCTCACTTCTCTGTTATGAGTCATCATAGGCCTGAAGTGATGAGATATTCTTTGTTGTAAGTGATTATAGATCTGGATATTCTCCTTTGATGCAAAAATATGCCAATGTGCACAACCTATTCAAATGGATGGTTAGAGTTTATCAAATGGTTTATCCATGCTAATTCTCTACTAAATTATCAACTTGAACTCTGGTTATGAGTATATGTCAGGTAATAAGTTGAGAATTTGTGCTTTCTTGCATGTCTTGATGATAGTTGATCTCTCTAAGTCTCTATGTGAGTCACATCATGTCATATCTAATTATACCCTAATCAATCCAAGAATTGAAAAAGTAAGGGAACTGATTCTTTTGTCCACAACACTCATTGTCTGTCCTTGGATCTTGTGTCTCCTTTTTTGTGAAATCAATGACATGGAACACACTTGATCAGGATTTAATTATTGTCTATGACTATTCATAATTTATTTTCTTTTAATGTGCTGATCTTAACTGATATGATCTTACTGCAGACATTGATTCTATTGTACATATTAGATTTTTATTCTTCTTTAACTTTGATTTTATGCATGTTTTATGTGTGCAAGCATATTAACAATGATCAGTGTGATCTTCTTGTGATAACTTGGAAACTTCTAAGTTTTGTAAAACATAAAAGTTTAGGGGGAGTAATAAAAATTAAGAGTTTCTAAGAAAATCAAAATTAAAATGTTTGAATGGAAAGGATGAAAATAAAGTTCAAAGCATGTGTGTGTTTGATAATGTGAAAATGAACCTATAAATAAAAATTTTCAAGTGGAAAAACTTCTTGCAAATTTTTAAATGAGATTTTTTGTTTAAACTTAGAGACTAAAATGAAGGGAAATTAAGTTTTGTTTGTTAAAAAATTTAAATATAAATAAAATGTCAAAAATTCAAAAAGTGAGGGTCAATTTCAAAAAATTAATATATTGAGGGTCAATTATGAAGATTTTGAGTGAAAGTCAAAAATTTGACAAATTGTTTTAATATTAGTACGTGAACAGTACTAATATGTCTAAACAGTGTTCAGGTGGAAGATGTGAGAAAAATACAAATGTAGAAAATTACATGCACCTAAATAGTGGTCAGAAGTCCAAACAGGAGCATGTTCAATTTCACAAAATTCACAAGTGTTTTAGGCGTTTTAAACATCCTCATGCGCCTAAACAGTGTACATACGTCTGAAAAGTTGGTTAAGTGTTGGGTATTTTAACAACCTTCATGTGCCTAAACGGTATCAGGCTTTTCTATATTTGGGCGTTTCAAGTAAAAATTTCCAAGTGTTGGGCATTTTAGCTAGTCTCATGCGCTTGAACAGTGCAAAAGCGCCTAAACAGTGCTTATGCATCTGAAAAGTGCTCATGCGCCTAAGCCCATGCGCACAAATAGTGCTCATGCGCCTAAATACTTAGTGAATTTTTCAATATCATGTGCACAAACAGTGCTAATGCGCCTAAATTTTTGTGTTAATTTCAGTCTCATGCGCACAAACAGTGCTCATGTGCCTAAAATTTGACACTTAGTATATAAGGAACACTTTGTGTTTTTCATTCATTCATTCACAAAATCCCCTGATTGATCAAGTCCCCTCTCTTCAACCCAAAAGGACTAGAGTGAAAACATGGGCTTGAACTTAGTCTGAGGTCTCAACATCCTCCCACATAGACCTCAATGTCATGGTTGAGTCTCCTCAGTCTTAACCAAACGAGCCCACTACCCAAGCCTTAAGCCCTTAGGTTGAGTCACAACATTCTCCTGAGAAGCCAAAAAGGGACACCCAAATCTTGGAATCCACTGCTGGTGCAGGGGAATCCTTAGGTGCCGACCAATGTCTCGGGTCATTAGATATATTTGCTGAATCTTTTCTTAACCTTTTAACCCGTCCTGATAAGAATATCATGCTACAATAGAGCACTAAAGTTGATCCTTCTCACCACTCTTTTGATTAACAGAGCTCTTTGTAGCCTCTGATTTTCAGCCCAAATCAGGAACTAAGTATTGAGGTGAGTCCCATAGATGTTAAGGGGACTCATGTGGATAGAGCTACCAACTACTGAGGGTTGTTTTGGTTGCATCAGCCTCAATAGATCCAACAAACTCCCCCTAGGTTGATGCTACCAAAACTACACTTCCTTCTTCAACTTCTAACTCCTCTTCAGTTCTTTCCTTTCGTTCAATTCGGCAAGATGAAGGCTGTCAATGAATCTTCTGATGTGAGCAGCTATCATGGAGTTAGAGGGATTGGTGAATGGTCTCTCTACTAGCTCAGCAATATCAAACCTACTTAAGTGTAGTAGAGAGGAGGCATTGAACCTGTTTACCTTTCCATTCTCCCTCTTCATAACAAAGTTGTGAGAAGGTTCATCAAACCTCCACTGAACTATTGTGTTCCTAGGATTGAGGGGCAAGTTTGGCAGTATATCCCTATTCTTAGTGTCCAGCAAGCTCACCAATTTTCTTTTTAGCCTTTTCTCTTCTTCATTTAATGAATCAGAGCTTAATGCTAGAAGATTAAGTGATTGGTGTAGGGTTTCTTGGGGTAGATCTAGAAAGGAATTTCTTGTGAGAGAGCTTAAGGATCCATCAATGTATTGTAATGTGATAAACCCACCCTCATAAGAAATGCTACTCACTTTTGAGCAGTTTTTAAGTCTTCTTTTGATCTCCCAATTTCTTCTAAGGTTGGAGTTTTGGATGGTTCAGAGGTTGGAGTTTTGGATGGTTCAGAGGTTGGAGTTTTGGATGTTTCAGAGGATGATGTTGGTATTGTTTGGGTTTTGGGTTGTCTTTTAGGTTGTAGGATATGTAGTGAAGGTGGTTGTTGAGAGGCAGGGGAAGGTGGTGGTGGTAGTGTGTATGTTGTGGGTTCAGGAGTGTATGGTTCAGTGATGGGTTCGGTTTTGATGGGGAAAGAGAAGGGTATATGCTCAGTGATGGTTTCAGTTATTTTGGGTAGTGGTTTGGGTTCTGGTTTGGGATTCATCCTCTGTATCTCCAGAGATACTTCCTTCCTTCTTCCTAAGCGAATGTCAGCTTTGATATCACTGACATGTCGCTGTAGGGTCTTCTCTGACATTGGCCCAACTTGCCTGCCAGTGAAGCCATGTGCCCCGAGATAAGCCTTCATCCAGGCTTTATCTCCTACCTTTTTGGCAGCTGGAAGCTTTGCCTCTTCCTCTTTCTTCTTTCTCTCCTTTACTTTCTCCCTGGCAGCTCTCTTTCTCTCCTTACTGATTTGTTCCTGCTCTCTGTTGACAAGGAGCAGGATCATCTCATTCTCATGAGGACTCAGTTCCTCCTAAGAGTAACCTCTTGAGCACAGGAAGGCTATCCTCTCCTTCCTCTTCTTCAGCTCAGCTTCTTCATCTTTCTTGCCCTCTCTTCTTTGGCCTTCCTTGCTGCTTCCTCCTTTTCTTTTTACAGCAAGGTTGCCTCTTCCAATTTGATAAGCTCATCAAGTGGGAGTAGTAGCATTTCTTCATTTGCTACTCCCAGGTTGATGAGTCTATCAATTGCCTCCACCCTCTTCTTTTCATTGATAGACTCCTGAGATGTTGTTGCTGCTTTGCTGCTTGCAGCCAACAACTTTTCAGTAGGGAGTCTATCCTTTCTTCTTAATATGTTTAGCCTCTTATCCTCAAGAAGCTCCTCATCAGTCATCTTCCTCTTACCTTTGTAATCATGAGGAGATACTTACTTAGGTGATTCGGGTTTTGAAGGTTGAGGTTGAGAGGACTAAAGATAAGGTTGAGAAGTTTATGGTTGATCTTGAGGCATTTGTGGAAGAATAGGAGTTGTAAGAAAGTCCTCACTGTTCACCTCAGAGGCTAGATCAAGAATTGCCTCTGTGAGAATTAGTTCATCAGACAAAGATGATAGTTCAACAATTACTTCTGCAGCTGAAATTTCTACTTTGAAAGAAACTAATGTTGCCCCATCTGTCCCAACTGAGGTAGTTGCTGGGCCATCAGTCCCTGTTTCCCCTTTGAAGTGAATCTCAGGTTCCATAGTAACCTTAGGTTGACCAACTTCCACCTGAGTGGTAGGCGGTGCGCTGAGCCTTTGAAGCTCTTCAGCTCCAAAGTAGGTTACGGCAATATCAGAGGATGGTTGTTCAAGTGAGGAGCTTATTAGGAATTATGTGAAAAATTTATGAAGGCTAATGAGCATCCTTAGATCCACTTGAAAACTCAAAGGAGGTGGTTGTGGAAAAATAGTGGATGATTGCCTTTGTGTAGGGTAAAGGGAGGAAAAAGTTGTAAGAGTCATCAAAGATTAAGGTTCCTCAGAAATTTGAGGTTTCTCATGAGCTTGTTTCTGTACATTGTCCCCCTTTTTGGTAGCATCATCTTGATGAGTAGATGAGCTAGAGGAAGAACTTAAAGAAACTTGAGTTGGTACATGCCTGACAGACTTCCCAATCAGTGTCTCAGCTAGTTTTGCCTTGAGATATTCAATCACAAGTTGTTGAGTGGCAGACCTGGTTTCTAGGATCTTAACCTTGAATTCAATGTCTGAGACCATAGAAAGCAGGTACTTAATGGTGAGTTTCAGTCTTCCCTCATCTTCAAGTGAAGAATCATGGGGAGATGAGACACCATACCTAGTATGTACATCCTCATCACCAATAGTGGTTTCTTGGCACCCTGGATACCTTTGCTCAAGGATATCTCTTTCAGAGATGTCAATGGGCAAAGTTGTCAAAGACTCAGTCTCATTGATGTTACCACTGTCCTGAGAGCTCAATGAGAGACTCTTAGTAGTGGCAGCTAAGCCAACATGAGTCCCCTGCACACCGGTGGGACTCACCTCAGTTATTGGTTGCTAACGTGGGTCAGAAATTAGAGGTTTCCTTTGTCTCAGTTGATCTAGAGATAGGTGTGGTAGATCAACTTCACATCTTTGAGGGAACATGAAATCCTCATCAGTTTGGGTTAAAAGGTCAGTGAAGGATATGGAAGGTATTCCTAATAACCCGGGACCTTGGTCAACATCTAATGACTTATAGTCAGTGATGTGGCTGTCCCTTTTTGGTTGCTCAGGAGAGTATTATGACTCATCCTGAGAGCATGAGGTTTGGGTGATGGGCTCATCAGGTTGAGACTGAGGAGACTCTACACTGATATTGAGATCAATTGGAGGGGAAGGTTGGACCTCGGGCTGAGTGGGAGCCCAGTGTGCCACTTTAGCCTTTTTGGGCTGAACAGAAGGGACTTGTTCAATCAGAGTAGATTGAGCAAGGATTCGTTTAGGACGTCTTTGGTAAAAGTGTTTGATGGGTAGGGAGGCCTTTTGGAGTGGAGCGGTGATTGCTGGTGTGGGTTCATCACCTGTTGGTTTAACAGGGATGTCACCAGGAGCCATGGACTCAAGCATACCTGGAAGCAGAGGAGTGAACCTTCCAGTGAAGTTGGTGGATATCTTCTTCAGCATTCGGAAGATACCCGACCGCATTTGAGGAACCATTAGAATATCTTTGTATTCTAGTTTATCCAGGTCTAGTTCACAGTTGATGAAGTGTTGAATGAACCGAGGATACATGTAGAATGTATTCTTGATAAGATTTCCCCTCAGGTTATTCAGAACAAACCTGGAATAGTTGAACCTCAGGCCTTTGACCAACCCATGAACTAAACAGCCTAGTTCATAGGGGATTTGATCCCAACTGCCTGATTTGTTGGATAGACTATAAAGGACAATGTGTAGTAAGTACTTCCAGTTGTAGCAGAAGTTGAATTTGTGGACAGTAGACTTACTAACATCACCTCCATATCCCATTTGAGTATGGGTGTCTTCTAAATCAGGCTTTGGAAACTCAGTTGGAGCTCTATCATCATGAAGCTCCAATGTTCCTTGATAATGGTTTCACTTATCACTATCTCTTGTCCACAGACTCTCGAACGAATTACCCTCTCATTGTTGATGACTTCATTGTGACCATTTGTCTAGAAATTAGACATATGGTTAGAGTAGATGGTAGGGTTTATTGTAAGAGCGAGAAGGTATATGGATTGTGTGGGAACTAGATGATTTGAGCAAAGTCACTATCCGTAGATGAATCAAGGATAGCAACTTGGTTATGTTACGGGTTTAGAGCCATTGTTTTGGAATTTTGAGAAGGAAAAGATTCAAGCTTGAAGATTACAGTGAAAGCAGTAGGCTAGGGTTTTGACAGTGGTAAAGAAAGTATAGAAGAGAGTTGGAGTCCTTTAAATATGGAGTAAAAATCAAACCGATAAGGTGAAATGACACTATGCGGCTTAATTTGATAGAGGCGGTAATGATGTTTTATTTAAAGTACTCCAATAATCTTTTACAAAATCTTACTTTTTGCAAAGTGAGACCCAAATGTTTCCGTTACAATTTTAAAGTATTCTTCCGACAATATCTACTTTCGAGAGAACTTTAAGGTTTCTCTCTCCTGACAATCTTCCGAAGCCAAATTTTGCTTTCAAAGCAAAATCTGTCATAAAGATTATTTTGCATCCGAAGGGAAAATATGGTTTCATAGAAGTATAAAATTTTCTTCGGAAGAAGGTTGATCCATGATCAAGTTTTCTTCTGAAGCATAATTCTTTGTTTGGATTAGAGGAATTTACCTTTGGAAGAAGAGTAAGACTTATCTTCCGCGGGTAAATTTCTCTTCGAAAGAGTTTATATATTAAAATTTTTAAAGAAATACCTTTTGTAACAGGGCTTAAGTTGTAAACAGACACATTTGACTTAACATTCAGTATGAAATAATTAGTCAAGATTTATCATCCCAATAGCTATAATTAAATAGTTAAATCTTTGTTCATCAAAAGATTTGGTGAACAAATCATCATATTGTTCATTTGAGTCAACTTTGACCAATTTAATCATATTTTTCTCATTAATACCTCTAATGAAATGATACCTGATATCGATATGTTTTGTCTTAGAGTGCTTGACTAGATTTTCAGTTATTGAGATAGCACTCTTGTTATCTATATGAATAGGAGTCTCCATGAAGTTAAAACCATAGTCTAACATCGGATTTTGAATCCATAGCAGTTGAGCACAGCAGCTAGCTGCAGTAATGTATTCAGCCTTAGCAGTTGATATAGAGACACATGATTGCTTCTTACATTGCCAGGAGATGATCTTTCCACCAAGAAATTGACATCCTCCTGATGTGCATTTCTTGTTGATATTACAACCACCATAATTACTGTCAGTATAACCATATAGGTTGAAATATTTGTTCTTAGGATACCAAAGGCCCAGTTTGGGAGCTCCTTTGAGGTATCTAAGTATCCTTTCGGCAGCAATGAGGTGAGACACCTTGGGAGCAGCTTGATATCTTGCACATATGCATGTAGCAAAGATGATATCAGGTCTGCTTGCAGTGAGATACATTAGAGATCCAATGATTGCTCTGTACTGATGCTGATCAGTATCCTCTCCCTCAGAGTTAGGACAAAGATTGTGATTTCTTTGTATAGGTGTCTTAGCCGGCTTACAGTCTTTCATCTCAAATCTCTCTAAAATGTCCTTGACATATTTAGATTCATTTATGAAGAAGCCATCTTCCATGTACCTCACTTGAAATCCCAGAAAGAAATCCATCTTTCCCATGGAACTCATTTCAAACTTCTTTCTCATGATGCTTTCAAAGTCTTTACATATTTGGTAATTTGAGGAACCAAATATGATGTCATCAACATAGACTTGAACAAGCAACATGTCCTTCCCTGATTTTCTTATGAACAATGTCTTGTCTATGGTGCCTCTGGTGTAGCCGTTCTTCAGAAGAAATTGAGACAACGTCTCATACCACAGCCTTGGTGCATGATGTAGCCAATAATGAGCTTTATCTAGTTTGCACACATAGCGGGGGTGCTGTGGGTCTTCAAAGCCAGGTGGTTGAGACACATAGACTTCTCTATTAATGTTCCCATACAAAAATGCACATTTGACATCAAGTTGATACATTGTGAAGTTCTTGGATGCAGCAAAAGCAAGAAAGATTCTTACAGCCTCAAGTCTTGCAACAGGTGCAAATACTTCAGTGTAATCTATTTCTTCATTTTGTGTGTATCCTTGAACTACAAGTCTAGCTTTGTTCTTGATAATCAAACCTCTATCATCCCTTTTGTTCCTGAATACCCACTTTGTACCAATGGGTACTGACCAGGTGGTAGTGGACACAGATTCCACACCTTTTGCCTTTTCAATTAAAGCAATTCGTCTTGCATTGATTCAACCCAATTATTGTCTTTGAGAGCCTCTTCTACCTTTTTAGGTTCTATTTGAGAGAGAAAGCATGAGTACAAGCAGACATTCTCATTGTGAGTTTGTCTTCTGGTCCTCACACCTTCTAAGACATCCCTAATGATGTTTTCAGCTGGATGAATGTTATAAATCCTGATTCTGGGAATAACATCTAGTTGCATAGATAGATCCAGATTTGAATGATTCATATCAGGATTGTTAACAATGGTTCCAGCTGAATTTTCTATTTCATTCAGTGAAGATTGATTGAATGAATGAGTAACATCATCAAAAGTGTTCTGTTATAAGATAGCATCATCAGTTGCCTGTTCCTCCAGATAGCTATCTTTATCAGCTTGGTGTTGAGAAATGGAGTTGTCATCTAAAGTAACTTGATGCTCATTCAGTTGACAACTGGTTGAAGCTCCATTGTTTCCTGAGAGATTCTGACTTTCAGGACTTGCAGTGGTGGGATCTTGTTCTTCATTCCTTCTTGGAGAATTTGGAATAGGTCTAGGCAACTTAAACATTTGATCATCATCAGAGTCACTTTGAGTTCCTGTTCCAGCTGAAACATTCTCGTAAGATTGTTTAGAATAGTTGGGAAACAATTCTAAGTTAAACATATTGTCAGGACCATTTCCCTTAACACAAGGAGTGTGCTCATTTACAACTATATTGGATGACCCCTCAAATTATTGATTCTTGATGTTGTATACTCTATAAGCTTAGGATCTTGAAGAATGTCCAACAAAGATAGCATCATCTGACTTTTCAGCAAATTTTGCCAAATTCTCCTTTGCGTTAAGTATGGTGCATCTGCTGCCAAAGGACCTTAGAAAGCCAATGAACGGTGGCCTCTTGCTCCATAACTCATAAGGGCTCTTTCCATGGGACTTAACAATGAGAACCCTGTTCTGCACATAGAATGCAGTGCTGACTGCCTCTGCCCAGAAAGTTAGAGGTAGGTTTGAATCAGCCAAGATGGTTCTTGCAGCCTCTATAAGTTCCCTGTTCCTTCTCTCAACAACACCTTTCTGTTGAGGAGTTCTAGGAGCACTATATTGTCTGGTAATCCCTTTTGAGTTACAGAATGAGTCAAGAACTTGATTCTTAAACTCAATCCCTTGGTCACTTCTGATTATCTTTACTTTATGATCAATTTGATTTTCTATCTTAAGAATAAAAGATTTTAAGGTTTCAGCAGTTTCATCCTTAGTTCTTAAGAAGAATACCCAAGCAAATCTAGTAAAATCATCAACTATCATAAAGCAATATGATTTCCTTCCAATGCTCATTATACTTGTAGGACCAAATAGATCCATGTGCAATAAGTGTAATGGGGTAGTGATAGAGTTAACTTCTTTGGGTTTATGAGATGCCTTATGTTGCTTCCCTTTCAGACAAGCAACACAGTTGTCTTTACAGAGAAATTCCTTTTCAGGCATACCATGTACCAAGTTATTCCTAGCCAATTTATTCATTGTAATAAAATTAACATGACACATTCGTTTGTGCCAAAGAGTTGACTCATCACTATTTGCTTTGGAAAGAATGAATGATACTTCACCCAGTGGGGAAGCATTGTTCATATCCAGCTTGTACATATCCCCTTTCCTGGGAGATCTAAGAAGAACCAATTCCTTAGGAATTGTTATCTCGGGTTTGAGGATAATGCACTCATGTTCTATGAAAAGCATTTGATGCTTTTGGTCACAGAATTGAGAAACACTTAAAAGATTGTGTTCAAGCTGTTTGACAAAGTGTACTTTGTCAACTGTTAACTTACCATTGGACACATTACCTCTATCAGAGATGTATCCTTCGGCCTTACCTCCAAACTGAACTAGACCTCCATTAAAATTGTGAAATTGTTGAAGAACAGATCTGTTCCCTATCATGTGTCGGGAGCATCCACTATACATAATCCAAATGTTTCCATTTTTATCATATGGATGTCCCTACATAAAGGTGAAATAGTTAGTTCTTATTGGAAACCCAAGCCTTGTTGGTCTTGGGTTCTTCCAATGATGATAACACAATTGAACCAAAGTGTAAGCATAGGGGTTCAATAGTAGTTTGGGAAGAGGAGGTTTGGGCTACAACATCTTCTTTGATTTTCCATTCCATCCTTTGGTTGATCATTGAAGATGAGCTTGATGAAGCTTGGGTAGCAAAGTAATCTTCCAAAGTTTCTTTCTGTTAGGAAGAAGCTTTCAGACCATTCTCTTCCGAAGCAGTCTTCTTTTCGGAAGGTTTGAGAGGTGCTTTCTTGTTCTTCGGAATTCTTTTTGGTTTCTCTTCCGAAGCTACTTTCCTTACGGAAGAAGATGTTCCTTCTAAAGATAACTTGGCTTCGGAAGACTGCTTTCCTTTCTTCAACCTTTGGATCTGGTTATGTGATCCAAGTGTGACACCTTCCTTGGCTGCTCCTTTCCTTACCCTGTTTGCATAATATGTGCTTGCAGGATTATAGAAACAATCCTTTGCCATGTGGTTATGCAGACCACACGTTATTCATTCTGTGTTTGCTTTGGTGGAACATGTAGATTGTTGCTTTTTGGTCTTCTTGTCCTGTTCCACAGCTTTTCCTTTCTGCTTCAGATCCTTCAGTTGGATGGGAGTACTGGTACTATACTCCTGTCCTGGATCTGAGCATCTGACCACTTGGAATCCAGCTGAGATGAAAACACCCTTTTGCCTTGGGTCAATTTTGATTTTGGACTCAGCCACCTTCTTGGCACTTCTTTTGGCTGCTTGAATGTTGTTTTTCTTTGTTTGGTGGTAAGTGATTTGTTCTCAGTTGAGAGGATGAGGGTTTCTACCTTGTCCTTCTCTGTGGTGGTAGTGGTAACCATTTTTGCATCACTCATACTCTTAAGAGATGGTAGGTCAGTAGCTGGAGCCTCTTGCTTATCAGTACCACATCTTGGCTGTCTAATAGACACATAGAAATGTGGTAGAGCAGTTTCATTGGTTCCCAACCCACTCTTGTTTTGATAACATTCTTTTGAGCGAGAAGTTGATGCAAGAATGTTATTGAAGTTATGCTCTTGGATAGCATACTTCTTTCTATCGGTTTGACCAGGTTTAACAAGTTTGATACATAGGGTAGATGGTTTTAAGCCCTGCAGTTTAAGTGTTTATATTTTAAAGTAGATGCAGTGTTTTTTAACTCTTTAAATTTTAGTTTATAATCAGATTTTGCTCTTTTAAGATCAGCTTTTAATACGTTCAAAGACTCAATATCATATTTAAGTTTCAAGTTGTAGTCCTAGTACAGCGTAACCTTAGCTACACAGTCAGGAGTACAAAGATGTTCATATACCTTGGTATCGTCTGTGTCTGCCATGAGAGCTTGAGCAGGAGTAATATCTTGCACCATAAAGCTCCAATCAACTTCTTGAGCAACGGCTGCAGTTTGCTCTGTTGGCTTGGTTGTGGCTTGTATGGTGGGATGATGTTGAGAAGCTTGGCTTGCTCCAGGATTAGATTTTGGAGCCTTGCATTCCCTTGCAAAATGACTAAGTTGATTACAGTTGTAACACTTAGCCTTTGATTTGTCAAACCCGAATTTGCTACTTGTTAGGTTCTGAGGGAATTGCCTTCCAGTTCTCTTGTAGAACTTCTTTGCTCTTTAGGTAAGAAGAGCAATTTGTTGAATAATGTCCATATATTCAACATCATCTGGACTGAAACACTCCAGATCATCAAAACAGAACTGGAAATCACTAGAGTGTTCCTTTCCTGAGACAAAAGCACAATTTTCGTGAAAAGGACGTTGTTGAGCTTGTTGACACTTCGGTGTCTCTGGGAAAGTGATGTATGGTCCAGATGAACATGATGGTTATTGGTTGTAAGTCAGGCACATCTGGGACTGGGGAGTAATTCTTGCACCTTCAGCAACATGTAGAGCATTGCTAACAGGAGTGGTTGAGCTGCCATTCATCTGCCGCTTGTTCAGATTTTCCATCTCCATACGATATCCATCTAGGATTCCTTATAGTTCAGTCATAGTGAGTGTTCCAATATTTTCAGATCTCCTGATAAAAATACAATAGAAAGTCCATTCATGAGGAAGAGCACTCATGAACTTCCTTACTATGTCTCTATTTTCAAGAGTCACTCCCATAGACTGCAGAGATGCTATCAGATCCATGTATCTAAAGTATTATTGGCTCAAGTTTTCACCATCAATGTAGGTGAAATTCTCGAACTGTTGCTTCAGAGCATCCTTCTTGGATTCTTTGGATTCTGAGGAACCTTGACAGGATCTCAGCCTCTCGTTTGATCAATCAGATTGGTTTGCAGCGGATTTAGCACGTTAATTAGCAATTATAGTAAGAACATAAAAGATATTGCAATTAAAAGCACAAACATAGAGAGAGAAAAGAGTTCTGCGAAAAATTAATTGTTCTATTGCTCAACACATTTCGGCAATTAAAACAGCATGGTTCACCATCCTTTTATAGGCGGCAAAAGGATGGTGATGATGTCATTTCTCTGACATCAACCGATTATTAAAATTACAACTGACGGAACATAAAACTACTGAAGATGTCAACAGCTGACATCTTCTTACAAAAGTGTTCCTATCTTTTACAAGTACTGACAAAAGTAAACCACTGAAATCCTACAACGACTGAAGAACAAACTCTTCAGTCGTTTATAACTACTGATACTATAACAGCTGAAGAACAAGTTCTTCAGCTGTTGTACAACTACTGAAACAAAACAAACTACTAAAAGGGAAAAACCATCACAACAACTGAAGAAGACTTCTTCAGCTGTTGTGACAAACTCTGAGTCTTCAGCACTTGTTCTTCAGACTTGGCTTCAGATGATGTAACAGCTGATGACTTCAGTAGATGTCATCAGCTGTTGTCTTCAGTCTTTGTCTTCAGACTTTGTGCTTCAGTAGAAGGTCTTCAGTTCTTCAGCTTTTGATTCTTCAGTACTTGTCTTCAGTACTTGAAGTCTTCAGTACTTGTATGATCAGTACTTCAGACTTCAGTACTTGTCTTCAGTACTTTAGAGTCTTCAGCTGTTGTTCTTCAGTTCTTTGATCTTCATACTTTGATCTTCAGACTTTTTCAGAACAGCTGATGGGAGTCTTCAGCAGTTGTTGCAATGGCATGTGGGACTTAGAGGTTTTCCTGATCTTGGCTCATTGGTTCTTTTGGTCCAACAAACTCCCCCTGAACCAATGCAGCCAAAACCTCTAATTATTTGTTGTCCCACTTATTGTTGGCAGAAATATTGGTCTATTTCCTTCTAGATCAGATTAGAAGTTGACCCAGATAAGCACTGGCCTGAGAGGTAGTCTCTAAGGTTTGATTGGCTGAGTATGGATGGGAGCTCTATTTTGGGGAATTGGACACAGAGCTGTTGTCCCATCCATGAGATCTACCTCCCATGTACTAGCCGGTAGGATTCTCGGGTGTAGGCCTGAAGAAAGAGCATTTGCTCTTCTTTGGTTAGGTCTTCAGGCTCACCTTCAAACAACCCATCCCGACCGTACAGCTCTGAGATGTACTTGGCCTGTTTTCCATTTTTGAGCTCAACTGTTGTGACTTGCATGTATGCAAATTCATCAGGATGTCTTCCCTCCAACAACAGGTTGAGCTCATCCCTATGGAAGTTCTCAAGCCTCTTATAGACCAACCCTTTCCTAATCACCCTATTATCTAGCATTGTTTGGGGTGATTGGTTGGCTCTATAGGCTTTCTAGAACTCCTCTACTATTTCCCAGGGTGTGATTACAAGAGCCACAGAGATCACTTCATCTACGATTCTCTTAAGTTGGCTCTTGTATCTCACAGGCATAGCTTTTTGAACTATCCTGTGAGCCACCCTAGGATCAGGCCAAGTCCTCACTCTTTCCTTTTCATATTGAAAGGTTTGTTTAAGAGTGAAGAGTCTCAGAGCCTCCTTCTTCATATTCATGATAGAAGTAGAAGCAGCATATGATTTGTCAATGCTTTTCAGCATTGCCTCATCGTGCAATCTTTGCTGCTCCTCTTCTTCTAGTTTTACCCTCACAGTGTCCATCTGTGAGGGGGGAGTGATGGTTTGTGGTTTGGCTTTAGATAGAGAGATAACTGCTGAAATGGGCAGACTATCCTCCTCATCCTTCTCTTCTTCTTCTTCTTGCAGCCTCAACACCCTTCTCTTCTTCTTCAAGGGTGGATCATTGGCTGCGGGTTTTGATGGTGAAGGGGTTGGTTTTGTGGGTTGTGGTTTGGTGGTTGGTGTGGGAATGTTGGCAGGCACTGCTAGCAATCTAGAGATGAGTGATGGTTTGGTCTGTTTTGCCAGCAGTGTCCTGTTCCCAGCACCGGCTTCGGAGAGGGCCTCAGCGACCAGTCCTTTGGTGAAATCACCAGCTGAACAGATCTTGGCGGCTATAGCCAAGATTCTGTCCCTGGTCCATGCTTTTAACATCAAGGACTGGCCTGCCCAGATACTTCGAAATGAATCTACTCATAGCCTCGAGTCTCTTTTTGTCCTCTTGGCTATAAGTAGACCATCGGTGTTCGATCTCCCTAGTCTCCATCTTCCTGAGCTCCTGATCTAGCATGGTAGTGTCCTTGTCAAAGCCTTGCCTGAACAGCTGAGCAATGGCAGAGTCCATTGATTTGCTCTGTTTAGCATCAGCCTCCTTGACAAGGGCTGCTAGATCAGAGTCAGCCACCTTCTTTCCCTCCTCTCCCTTTTTCTTATAAGTGACACTGAAATCCTTTTGGATTCCAGCCACTTCTATATGCTCAACCTCCCTCTCTTTCCTCTTCCCTTTCTCCCTCACCCTACTACTCTCCTCAGCCCTCTCCCTCTCAACAACCACCTATTTCTCTCCTCTAACTCCTCCTCTCCCCTCTTCGTCTTGGCTTGCACTGATGTCTCCCCCTTTTTGGGTGCATTGGTTGGGGTTTGACTATCAGCAAGCGCCTTAGTAATCGCAACCTCCACCATAGGTTGGATATAAGTGGGAAGCCTCTCATCAATGGTTTGAATGACTATATCTTTTAGTATGGGTGTATGATGAGAGGCAGGGATTTCTGGAGGATAGCATCCAGCTGCTCAGGGGGGTCCTGACCCTGAGAGCTAGTGCCAGAAGCAGGGGCTGGTGGCCGAGTTTGTGGGAGTGGCTCAGTGTTTGTGAGACCCTCGGGTGAAGGTGCCATCTGTGGGGTTGTGGTGGCAGATGGACTTCTATCTTGAGTCATCTGAGCAAGAAGCTCTTTGAGTCTGCTTATCTCATCCTCTAAGATAGTGTTGTGAGCTACAACGTCAAGAAGAAGCTCAGGTCATCATCAGTATGAACTGAATCACCTGACCTCCTGACAATGTCAGGATGTACATGCTCTGAGTGTGGCTCAGTAATAGCATGTGCCCCTTGTTCATGGTACTGGGGACTTCCAGCCTCCGGATTGGATCCATCATCAGCAGTTGCCTCTGGTGAGGTCTTATTGATGTTACCAGCTTCACCCTGCTCAGATGTTGATGCAGAGGAAGTGGCAGCCTCACCAGATTGTCCCATCTCCCTAGCCACACTGGGAGATTGGACTTGTGATTCTCTGTGCTGTGGGCTCCCACCGGCACTTGTATCCACCCCCTCTTCGATTGGAGTCTCCCCAGTTGTGATGGGTTTCTGGGGAGAGGGTGGAGTGCTCAGATGGGTCAGCACTTTGGCTATTGCCAATGAAGGGCTTTGTGGGGCGGTCTCATCAGTAGATGGGCTTGAAGCAGTGTGCACAGGGGGAGGACTGTGCTTTTCAATGGCAGTCTTCTCAAGTGAGATAGACCCCAGAAGTGTGGCTGCCCCAGAAGTGGTTGCATCAGGCTCCTGTTGAGAGGAAACCTGTGCGGTTGTGGTGGGTGGAGTCGTGGTAGCTGCTGGGAGAATCGAACCAGCAGCCACATCCTGCATTTGTGTTGCAGGGGCATCCTCAGGGGACTCATTTCCCTGAGTAGCCTTTGTGGGCTTCTTTTTGGTTTTTGGTTTGGTGGGGACTTTGGATTTGGAGGTGGAGGCTATGGGTTCCTGCTGCGCGGGTTTTCACAGCCGGCCAGCCTGTTTGAGTGTGTGGTCAGTGTTGTGCCTGGAGTATACCTCGGCTAGAACAGCCATGGCAGGGACCCCAGTGCCAACTAGTCCCTCAGCCTGAAGCTGGTTTTCTATCATGGCCATTATGAACCGAGGATACAAGATCCATCGGTTAGAAACTGGTTTTGTGGCCATATCCTTGATTTCCAAAAATATAATATCTGTTAAGTTTAAAGGTTGTTTTTCAAGGATAGAGAACAATACCTGTTGCCACCTTGTTGACATCTGGTCCCATGAAGAGGTTTTGGGAGCCAGACACACGTTCACCATATGAAAAATGAGGCGTTGGGGATCAGGAAAGTGTTTCTTCAA
This sequence comes from Flaveria linearis, assembly GCA_024085815.1. Classification (NCBI taxonomy): domain Eukaryota; kingdom Viridiplantae; phylum Streptophyta; class Magnoliopsida; order Asterales; family Asteraceae; genus Flaveria; species Flaveria linearis. The sequence continues at coordinate 81,097,964 of CM044003.1, forward strand.
CAAGGTTGTGGCGGAGAGGTCACCCTGGTAGTCGTTGGATGTGAAGGATAGATCCAGGGCACCTTTGGGGTAGGAGGTTGGGTAGGTGGCATCCTCCAGCTTTAGGGTTTGGCGCAGGGTAGCTGGAGTGATAACCACGGGGTGGTTGTTGACGGAGGACCGGAGAGAGACCTCGCCATCCTGCCCTCCTGTTTGGACGGTTATGTTCGTCCAAAACTCCGTCAAGGAGTCGGTGTATATGGTGGGGTTTAAAAGAAAATCCGTTTTGTAAGGTGAGTCGGTCATGAGATCGACGACTTGGTGAAATTTGGGCCATAATGGCGATTTGTGAGATGGGCGACACAGTTGTGTCGAGGTTTCAGTTGCATGGTCGCCATTAATGGTGTATGGGAATTTCAGAGGTTTTGAAAGATTAGGTCAAGTGAGAAGTAAATGCTCTGAACGTTGGGTATTTATAGGGTAGGGCAAAGGCTGAAAGAAAACTACTGAAGGTTTTGGTGTTAGTTATCAGTTGTTGTAACGACTGATGACGTGGTCTTAACCTTCAGTGGTTGTAACATCTGAGGACTTGGTGTTAGTCTTCAGTAGTTAAAACTACTGAAACCTTGGTTTTGTCCTTCAGATGTTGTAAACGTCTGAAGAGTTATTGTCAGTCTTCAGTAGTTATGAACTACTGAAGACCTAATATTCTTCTTCAGACGTTGTAACAACTGAAGACTTGGTGTTACCCTTCAGTAGTTGTGAACTACTGATATCAGTAGTTGTGAAACTACTGAAGACATGGTTCTGTCCTTCAGTTGTTTGGGTATGAAACAGCAGCTGTTGGTATTAGCCGATGAGAAATTACTCATCAGCTGTTTCCGTCAAATCAGTTGTTTCATGCTAGCCTCCACACTTACTCATCAGCTCTTTGGCTGACTTTCAGATGTTTCATTGACCCTTCAGCTCTTGTGAATATTGGCCTTCAGCTCTTGTGATCAGATGTTCACAAGTGCTGATGATATACTCTTAAGAGCTGGTGAACAAATTTTGTCTTCAGTACTTGTGTAAGATTACACATCAGTACTTGTGAGAAAATTTGTTCTTCAGTACTTATTTATTTGAAAATCATACATCAGTAGTTGTAATCCACCTCACTACATCAGTTGTTTTCAATAAATAATGTACAGCAGTACTTTGAGTCAATTTAGTCTTCAGTAGTTGTGAAAGAGCTGAAGACTAAATTACTCATCAGTACTTGTATTTGACCTAATGTCATTGGTAGTTGTGAATTGAGAGCATCAGCATTGGTCAAATTATTCTAGCTGCAGCATACCTAGCCTTAGTACCAAGTTTTGGAATGTGGCACTATCTAAAGGCTTGGTAAAAATATCTGCAAGCTCATCAGCACTAGGAACAAACTTAGGATCAATCAGACCTTTTTCATAGCAATCCCTGATAAAATGATGTCTGATCTCAATATGTTTGGTCCTAGAGTGCTGGACTGGATTTTTGACAATACAAAGAGCTGAAGCACTATCCATTAGTAATGGAGTCTTTGTCTCAGTAATGCCATAATCCAGAAGTTGATTCTGAAGCCAGAGTATCTGAGAGGTACAACTTGCAGCAGCAATGTACTCAGCTTCAGCAGTGGATGTAGCAATTGATGTTTGTTTCTTACTCTGCCAAGAAACTAAACAATTGCCTAGGAATTGGCAACCACCAGAAGTGGATTTTCTGGTGACTTTGCATCCTGCATAGTCACTATCAGAGAAAGCAACTAATTTGCAAGAATGCCCAGTTGAATACCAAAGACCTAGTGATTGGGTACCTTGCAGATATCTAAAGATCCTTTTGACTGCAATCAAATGGGATTCTTTAGGTGCAGCCTGAAATCTAGCACAAGCACATGTTGCAAACATGATGTCTGGTCTAGAAGTGTAAGGTACATCAAGGACCCAATCATACATCTGTAAAGGGTTTCATCAACCGCTTTACCTTTCTGATCTACATCTAGTTGTGTGATGCTGCTCATGGGAGTAGAACAGGGCTTACAGGTTTGTAAATCAAACTTATTCAACAACTCTTTTGAATATTTGGACTGATGGATAAAGATTCCATCATCCTGTTGTTTGATTTGCAAACCTAGAAAGAACTGTAATTCTCCCATAGCACTCATTTCAAACCTTAGCTTCATGAGCTTTGTAAATTCATCACACAACTTTGGATCAGAGGATGCAAAGATGATGTCATCTACATAAATCTGAACAAGGAGCTTATGTTGTCCCACAGTCCTGATGAATAAGGTTTTATCAATGGTGCCTCTAGTGAACTTATTTTCTAAAAGAAAAGTTGAGAGTGTCTCATACCAAGCTCTAGGAGCTTGCTTCAGCCCATAAAGAGCCTTATCAAGCTTGTACACCCAATCAGGATGTTTATTGTCCTCAAAGCCTGGTGGTTGACACACATAAACTTCTTCTTTTATTTTCCATATAAGAAGGCACTTTTGACATCCATTTGATAAACCTTAAGACTGTGAAAGGCAGCATAAGCTAAGAAAAGTCTGATTGCTTCCAGTCTGGCCACAGGTGCAAAGGTCTCATCATAATCGATGCCTTCCTCCTGTGCAAACCCTTGAACAACCAGTCTAGCCTTGTTCTTGACAATTTGGCCCTTCTCATCTGTTTTGTTCCTAAATACCCACTTGGTGCCTATAGCACACTTACCTTTGGGTAATGGAACAAGCTCCCACACTTGCTGTTTCTTAAACTGAAGAAGCTCAAGCTGCATAGCTTCCACCCATCCATTGTCTCTTAAAGCAATATGATAGTTCTTTGGCTCTTGCTGACTGATGAAGAGAGCATAGAAGCAGAAGTTGGACAATTGATTCCTGGTTGAAACTCCAGCATGAATATCACCAATGATTTGAGATGTGGGGTGATTCTTGAGCTCTTGATAGACTATGATATCTGTGCAAGTGTTTGTAGACCCATCAGCAGCAACAGATGGTGATGGAGATTCCTGAAACCATGTAGAGGATGGCAGCTCAAACGAAGTAGAGCAAGCAGAAATCTCATCAGCATTTGTAGTGGATGGAGCTGCTGAGGCTACAGGAGCATCAGGTTCAGTGGACTCAGGCAGGTTGTCACTAAACCTGAAGAGGTGAGTACTGACTACATCATCATCAGTACCACCAGGTGAAGATCTGTTGACAGGCTCAACAGATGGAGGTTGATAAGGAACATATTGCAGTATGTCCAGATCAAACAACTCCACAGGGTTTTGTGGAATCTTGTCCTTTGGAGATTCATTGAACTTAACATGCAGAGTTTCTTCAACCCCCTTTGTTCTACAGTTGAAGACTCTATATGCCTTGCAAGTTGATGAATAACCAACAAAATACCCTGCATCCACCTTACTAGCAAACTTCTGGAGTGGGTTGCTAGTGTTGAGAATAAAACATGGACACCCAAAGGCTCTAAAGAATGAAATCAGAGGAGCCAAATGATGAAGAACTTCATAGGAGTCTTCATCAACCTCTTATTCACTAAAGCTCTATTTTGTACATAGCAAGCTGTGTTGACAGCTTCAGCCCAAAAGGTCAGTGGCAGCCCTGAGTCAGCCAACATTGACCTTGCGGCTTCAATGAGAGTCCTGTTCTTTCTCTCCACCACTCCATTCTGCTCAGGAGTTCTAGGAATACTAAACTGCCTTTTAATTCCCTTGGACAGGTAGAAGTCATCAAGTGTGTGGTTTCTAAATTCTGTTCCATTGTCACTCTTCACACACTTGACCTGTAGGGAATACTGCTTTTCTACAAGTAACACAAAGTTCATTATAGTCTTGGCTGCTTCATCCTTGGAGTGCAAGAAGAAAGTCCATACAAACCTGGAGTAATCATCCACAATTACCAGGCAGTATTTCTTCTTTGCCATGCTCATCACTCTGACAGGACCAAAGAGATCCATGTGCAGGAGCTGCAAGCAGGCAGTGGACTTTGGTTCTTCTATTGAAGGGAATGAAACTTTGTGTTGTTTTCCTTTCAAGCAAGCAGTGCAGTCATCTTCACACTTGAACTCCTTCAGAGGCAATCCTCTAACTAAACCATGGCTTATCAGCTGATTCATGTTCTTGAAATTAACATGACCCAGCCTTCTATGCCATAGTGTAGACTCTTGAGGAGATGCCTTGGAGAATAGGCAAGGATGGCCTTTTAGATCCATCTTTTTGGAAAGATCTAAGGCATACACTCTTCCTGTCCTGTTGGCCTTCAGGAGAGTGTGTTCATCCAATGCCTTGTCAATCAAACTCAGAACTTTGGATGACAGAATCCGACAGTTCTGGCTTGTGAAAAGGGCAACATGGCCTTTGTCACACATTTGACTGACACTCAAGAGGTTGTACTTGAGATTCTCCACATGGTTAACATCATCAAACCTTATTTCCCCATTGGAAACAAAGCCTTTTCCGATGATGTAACCCTTTGCATCATTGCCAAAGGAAACAAATCCCTTCTTTCCTTGAGAGTAGTCATTAAGAAGGGAGTGCTTCCTGTCATGTGCATGGATCCTCCACTGTCTACATACCAGATGCTTCTATGGCATGTTGAAGAACCCTGCAAACACAACCATGTGTTAGTTGGTCTTGGAGACCCAAACCTGCTTGGTTTTGGGTCTGTTCTCAGCTACAGGTGCAGCACTAACAGTTGTGTTAAGTGTGACAGCCTGAGGTGAAGAAGATGGTGCAGAAGAGGAACCCTTTGGCTTAGGCTTCCTTTTCTGTGGTTTCAACACAGGAGCATCTAAGTGGTTGACTCTTCCCACTAGTTGCTGAACCATCATCACCAACTGTGTCTGATTTTGTGATAAAGCCTTCAGCTCTTCAGACACACTGGAGTTTGCTGATGATGGATTCCTATGTTGTACCATCTTTTTCTGAGCAACCTCAGCTGTTGCCTGAGTAACCCCTACCTTCTTTTTGGATTTAGCTTTGGGCTTAGGGATTTCAGGCTTGGATGTTGCTAGTACAAACTTGGTTTCAAACTCATTCTTCATTTTATTGATGTCCTCATTGATTTTCTCCTTCTGTTTGAGTTTGGAACCCCTTTTGTACCAGCAATCATCAGTAAGATGATTGAACAAGCCACATATCTCACATGGCTTCTTCTTCATCTTATGCTGATCATCAGCTGAAGAGGATTTAACTGCTGAAGACTTGTTCTTCAGCTGTTTGCCATCAGTACCAGCAGTTTTCTTCCTAGTGCCTGCTTTCCTGGTATCCTCTTTAGCTGTCTTCAAACCTTTCCTACTGTTAGTTTTCTTCTCTTTAGTGCTAACAGTATTTGAGGTTTGAACTTCAGATGTTGTCACTTGCTCTCCAGTACCTTCAGTACTTCTAGTGACAACACCTGAGTTGATCAGCCTTTTGGTCATGTGACAGTCAGCATTTGAACCATCAGCTGTTGTAGCATCAGCTGATTGGTTTTGGCAGGAGTTAATGCTGACTTCTATCTTGATGATGCTGATTCAGAAGATAGTAGGTCACATGATGAGAAGGATTGGTTATTGCTCTCCTCATCAGATTCAACTTCTGTTCTTGAAGTGAAATCTGTAGGAGGAGCAGTGTGATTGTAACCAATGCCAAACTTCACATTGGAAGCTGATTGCTTGCTAAGAAGCATTTCAAAACCCTTGCATGATTGCACCCATCGATCACACTCAACTTGGGTGGTTGCAAGAGTTTCCTTGAGGTCTCTGTACTTCTCTAGAAGTACATCTTCCCTAGCTTTATCATCTTTGATTTGGCATTTAAGCTTGTAAATCTCATCATTTTTATCTTTTAGTGCAGGCTCAAAATCAGCTTTTCTTTTGGAAATAGTGTGCTCAAGCTCAAGATTTTTATCTATTAAAGCTACATTTGCTTCTCTAATAGAAGCAAATGCTGCTATGCATGATTCTGAACAAAGCTTGGGTTTTGCCTCAGTGGATACCTGAGATGAGGCATTCGATGATGACCCCTCAGCAGAATCAAGGGCCATCAGAGCAAGATTTCCAAACGGTTGGTCACCACCATGTTGACCAGCACCTTGGAGTAGTTGTTCCTGATCAGATAGCTCTTCTGGTAGACTACTCCAGTCAACAACACTTGGGGTGAAAAAGCTATGTTGTTAAGGTTGTGTGTGACGATAAGATTAGGAAGATTGAGGCTCAGGAAGAGCAAGAGGTGGTTGAGCTGAGGGTGCTTGAGCTTGACTAGGCTGAGGCACGTAGTAACAGGGGTAAGGATATGGCATATGACCCTGTGGCACAAAATAAGCAGGTGGTGCCTGTCCTTGTGATGGATGGCCAGAGCTGGAGGAAGGTTGCCCTCTGTGCTGTGAGCTATTGCTGGGAAAAGTCACAAAGGGTGTAGAGGAGTTAGATCCAGACGATCTACACTCTCTTGCAAAGTGTCCAAGCCTTTGGCACTTGTGACACCTCAACTTGCTCTTGTCAAAACCAACTTTGGTTTTGCCAGAGAGTCCAGGGAATTTCCTACCAGTTCTCTTGTAGAACTTTTGAGAGCGGATATTTATCATTGCCATTTGGTTCAAAATATCCATCTCTTCCAGATCATCATCTGGAATGCCCTTAAAGTCCTCCATCAGAAAACACAAGTTGTCACCACCACCTCCTGAACTACTAACACCAACAAAAGCTTGTTCTGAGTTGGTAGAGAAATCAATATGCTCATCATAAGAACTTTCTGATGAAGCATATTCTGACTCATGACTTATCAAGGCAGCATTACCTTGGACAAAGTCATCAGCGAGCTTGCCAGAAGAGGACAACTTCCTCTTTTGCTCTATCTCTCTCTCAAAAGTGAGCAGTTTCCCATGAAGTTAGGTGAGAGATAGAGTTTCCAGATCAGCACTGGAGCGTAGGACAATGGTATATGTGTCCCATCTCTCAGGCAGTGACCTGAGCAACCTGTTGTTCATCTGGCTGATGGAGTACTCTTGTTTGACCATCTTCAGCTCAAAGATCAAACAAGAGAACTGCTCAAACTGCTGGGTCAGAGTCTCACCCTTTCTATATGAGAATGTCTCATATTGTTGGGCGAGGATTTCCCTATTGTTTTCTAAGACCGAATCAGTTCCTCCAAATTGTTCCTTTAGAGCAACCCATAGGTCATGAGCAGACTCATGATGCAAGAGCCCTGAATAAATCTCATTAGGAATAGCCATGGCTAAAATTCCATGGGCTCTAGCATCAATTTCGAACAGCTTTAGATCTTCGTCCGAATATTGTTCAGGTTTCTTCGCAACCTGTTCATTAGATTCAGGGACGCTCACCATAGGCTTGTATGGTCATGTACCACTGACTTCCAACAACCAGCACTGTTGACAGCCAAGTGGTGAAGCATACGTCTTTGCCATATGTTATACTCGTTCCTAACAAGCATCGGAGGCTTGGTTGAGGAACCAGTATTGTGAGGATCATTAGTTGGTGTCGTCATCTCAGGTTTTAGTCAAAAACAAGTTTAAACAAGACAAACGTAACTCAAAACCACCAGAGGACCTCAAGATTTTGGCTAGAAATAGCAGAAACTCACTCTCTATGGCTAATTCTTGCAAATTGCTAATTCGATCAAACAGAGAGATCAAAAGAGCAGTTTCAAATGATCAATAGTGAAATCGATCAATGATTAACCTGCTCTGATACCATTTGACAGGATCTCAGCCTCTCGTTTGATCAATCAGATTGGTTTGCAGCGGATTTAGCACGTTAATTAGCAATTATAGTAAGAACATAAAAGATATTGCAATTAAAAGCACAAACATAGAGAAAGAAAAGAGTTCTGCGAAAAATTAATTGTTCTATTGCTCAACACGTTTCGGCAATTAAAACAGCAAGGTTCACCATCCTTTTATAGGCGGCAAAAGGATGGTGATGATGTCATTTCTCTGACATCAACCGATTATTAAAATTACAACTGACGGAACATAAAACTACTGAAGATGTCAAGAGCTGAGATCTTCTTACAAAAGTGTTCCTATCTTTTACAAGTACTGACAAAAGTAAACTACTGAAATCCTACAACGACTGAAGAACAAACTCTTCAGTCGTTTATAACTACTGATACTATAACAGCTGAAGAACAAGTTCTTCAGCTGTTGTACAACTACTGAAACAAAACAAAATACTAAAAGGGAAAAACCATCACAACAACTAAAGAAGACTTCTTCAGCTGTTGTGACAAACTCTGAGTCTTCAGCACTTGTTCTTCAGACTTGGCTTCAGATGATGTAACAGCTGATGACTTCAGTAGATGTCATCAGCTGTTGTCTTCAGTCTTTGTCTTCAGACTTTGTGCTTCAGTAGAAGGTCTTCAGTTCTTCAGTTCTTCAGCTTTTGATTCTTCAGTACTTGTCTTCAGTACTTGAAGTCTTCAGTACTTGTATGATCAGTACTTCAGACTTCAGTACTTGTCTTCAGTACTTTAGAGTCTTCAGCTGTTGTTCTTCAGTTCTTTGATCTTCATACTTTGATCTTCAGACTTTGTCAGAACAGCTAATGGGAGTCTTCAGCAGTTGTTGCAGTGGCATGTGGGACTTAGAGGTTTTCCTGATCTTGGATCATTGGTTCTTTTGGTCCAACAAACCTGAGTACATTAATTTCAAAGCATCAAATAGTTCTTTGGCTGTAGTGCAATGCTCAAAACCTGCCATAATCGAGTTTGGTATGGCAGTGAGCAATACAGTCATAGCTTTGCTATTAATGTCCATCTTCTTGTAGTCTTCATCATAGTAATCTTTAACTTCCTTTTCAATCATGGCACCATCTCCAGTTGGTGATGCCACTTTTGGTATGTATGGTCCATGAGTGACGGACTTCCACATACGGGAGTCTTGATACTTGATGAATCCTTCAATGCCTTGACACCAGCGCCTGAAGTTATCAGGTGTGCTAATGGGAGCTTTGGTCATGTTTCCCATTTCTGGTTCAACAGATTTCTGGTTAAGGGCCATTTTGGTTGAGGGAGTAAGTTTTAAGAAACAATGTTGATTTGGGATGGTTAGATTCTCACAATCAAGAGCCTGGATGCTCTGATACCAATTGCAGGATCGATATGGTTCTCTCAACACTTAGTGGTTCTAACAAACTTGTTAAATCTCACTCGTTCTGATGAATGCAGAATCGGGAACTCAGTTGAAAATAATATAATAAGTAAAGAACACAAGAAGTGGTTTTTCAAGATAGTTGTATATATTATCTTTCAACTAAGTATTAAAAAACTCATGCAGAAGCATGGATACTAAGTTACAATGAGCGACTATATATACTACTATCTACAGCTTGTTGTTGGGACTTACATCTAAAAAAATACTACATTGCTAGAGGTAGGGTATCTTAGATAAAGTATTATCTAAGATAAGGTAGTCATGACAGGTCCATGACTTACCTTTTGGTCACCAACTAAAGGTGGCAGCTGTACTACCTAAGGAATGGTGAACAGTAGACAAAAGTAAGGTCAACCACATGAACGTGGAAGGCATCTTGCAGAGGATCAGAGTAGGCGGCAAGTGTCAGTAGGACCATGCTTTGTCCACTGGTTCATAGTGTGTTTCTTCCAAAGGTAAAATGGCTTCTGAAGAATAAGTTCTTCCGAACCATTTTATACTTCAAAAGACACAGCTTCTTCAGAGGCTTTGTCTTCGGAAGACTTTGCCTTCATTCTTCTAAGTGTTTCACTTTGGAAGGAGATCTTCTAAGTCTCAAAAGACTAAGTTCATCCTTCGGAAGCTCTTCAGAAGGTCACCATAGAAGCTTCGAAAGTTGCAGCATTTCCTTCGAAAGCTACAGCATTGCCTTCAGAAGACTTCTCTTAGTTTGTACAAATTTCTTCCAAGTGTTGTTTTGGTTGCATTAGCCTTAATAGATCCAACAAAAGGTCAACTGGACCTTCTACCTCTGGGAAGGGTATTGGTCAACCTAAGGGGAGTGTGGAACCTAAGATTAACTTTGAAGGGGAAGCACAAACCGATGGCCCAGCACCTGACTTAGCAGGGCCAGAAAGCCAGGTTACTTCCGAGGATAAGGAAATTTCTTCCGAAGCCAAGGAAATTCCTTCCGAGGCTAAGGAAATTTCTTCTGAAGCCAAGGAAATTCCTTCCGAGGCTAAGGAAATCTCTTCTGAAGTCAAGGAAATTCCTTCCGAGGCTAAGGAAATCTCTTCCGAAGCCAAGGAAATTCCTTCCTAGGCTAAGGAAATCTCTTTCGAAGCCTAGGAAATTCCTTCCCAGGCTAAGGAAATCTCTTCTGAAGCAAAGGAAATTCCTTCCAAGGCTAAGGAAATCTCATCTGAAGCCAAGGAAATTCCTTCCGAGGCTAAGGAAATCCCTTCCGAAGCCAAGGAAATCCCTTCCGAAGAAGGTTTACTATCTACTTCCGAGGCAATCAAATCTACTTCCGAAGCCATGCAAATTTCTTCCGAGGCTGAGGTTGAAGTCGCGGAAGTAATAGTAAATCTCTCTGCCACCATCTCTCCTCTGCCCAGCCAGCCTGAACCATCTAAACCTAAGTCTCCTAAGCCATCAGCTGCCTCAGACCCTAATGGAAAGAGGAAGCTAACAGCTGAAGAGCTAGAGGAGGAATACAGGCTGGAAAAGTTAAAGAAGAAAGGAAAAGTATACGTTGGGAAGCTACTGGCTGACAGTAGAAAGGCAGCAACCAAACCAGCAGCTGCTCATGTGCACTTTGCCAACAAAAGAAGGGCAGAGCTGATTGACAGGATCCTCAATCTTAGGATCCAAAGTGAAGCAATTCTTCTACTTCCCTATGAGGATCTTGTCAAGTTGGAAAATGAAACCTTGCTACAAAAGGAGAAGGCAGAAGCAGCAAGGTTAGCAAAGACGGATGAAAGAAGGAAAAAGAAAGAAGAGGCTAAGATCAAGGCTCAGGCCAAGATGAGAGCAGAGAAAAAAGCATTTCTCTGCTCTAGGGGATATAAGGAAGAAGAACTGTGTTAGGACCATGTACGTACGGAGTACTAACTGATAATGCGTGAAACCAGATCAAATAGTGTGGAATTCTATTTGATTGGCGATCCAATCAGTGAGAACGTTACTTTGATCGGTATTAGAATAGACTATACGTTAAGAATGAGTAGAAATCGATCAAGAATGAACTATGAAGTTGGAATGATGAACAGGGATGCTCTGGATGGCTAGGGTACATAAGTATTTGAAGCGTTTTCAATTGTTGCATTTTTCCATGAATTAAGTGGTATTTATAGGTTTGGAGTTTTCATTCGTGCAACTGAACCATTAGTATGGTTCAATCGTGCGACTGAATCATGCGATTGAGTCATAGCACGGCTGAAAGTTCAGTCGTGCGACTGAGTCAGTCTTATGTTTCAATCGTACGACTGATCTAGTCTCCTGTTTCGCAACTGGTCTATAAGCATGATGAATTCATGTGTATGGTCCATTAGCATGGGCCATTAGCATGAACTATCAAACAATATCAAACCTATATAGTTAGTTCATACATGTGCAACACATTCAATATAATGATATCATGACATAATCAAAATATAAATCAAACATCACTATACACTTTATATCATTCATTCAACCATTACATCAATTACACATGTGTAAGACATGAAAGACTTTTACATTCAAGCTCATAAACTAGGTACATTAACATGTATCAACAAACTCCCCCTGGACTTAGTTTCCTCCATTGTCTAACACTCTTTATATGTTCTTCAAATTGCTTGTACTTCTCCTCCTTTGTAACTCCCGCATGTATTTCAAATGCAAAGCAGAGTCGTATGAAGTGTTGAAACTAGAGAGCTTGTATAATGTCTTGTGAGTCATAGAACAGTGGCCACTTGTTTAATGTAGACATATCGTTAGCTGACAAGTTGGATAGCCACATGGGGTCGAATACCCGGATAGTCTCTATCTTTCCCTCTCCATTCAGCACTATGACTGCTTCACCCATCCTCCAATCATAATACCACCACTTGAAGTGTGGAGTGAAGTCCTGAGGCATTTCCCGCATAGGAATCTTACGCATTGTGCGTGGAGGACACCACTTCAACACGATCTTAGGCTTTCCAGTTATAGGATCCACTTCAGACCTACGGATGTACCTCGTTGGTTGTTGAGGTCTGAAGTTTACCCACCTGGTGTGGTATTCTTTCCTTAGTGCCGCCTCAAACCAACCTGACATCTTTCTAGGATCAGCATATAACAGATTTAGGCATGCTAGCTGGTTGAGCTCAAACCAGGGAGAGTCTTCAGATCATGTGGATATCTGAAGTACACTATTCCCTTCTCCCTCTTTACTGCATAGGCGTTAAGATCCTTAAAATACGCCCACGCAATGATCTTTCCAGATACTTTCTGTAGACGTTTGACTTTATAAAGCTTTATGTAGGCATTCTGCTTTTGAGGCGCGCGCTGGGCTTTCATTTCAGCAAAACAAGCTACCCATTCAGCCTTTTTAGCATCAACACTTTCGTCTGTAGCTTGGGCAGTACTTTCTTCTTTCTCCTTCTCTTTCTCCAGTTCATCCAACTTATCAAAAGTACCACTGTCGAAGGTTTCACCCGAATTGGGGATAGCATGTCCTTCCGGATCAGTGTACTGAGGATAGTGATCAGTAGTGACATCCTCTATCTCGATTTCATCAACATTGTGAAGCTCATCGTCACTTGCCACATCAACTGTAGAAGCATCTTTGACCAACTCGACTGGATTCAGCCTGAAGATCTCAGCCAGCTGCTCATCCGACAGGTCGTGGATTATCTCTCCTTCCTCTGGCGTGTAGCTAACAGACCGTCTGACTATCCCTTGCAAGTCAAGATTCATGGTTAATTGATTCTTAACCTGCTGAAGGGGTTGGACATCAAACTCATCAGTCTGTTGGTTTTCATCTGTTTGATTACATTTCAAAACAACACAAGCACATCAGTAATCAAAATATTTATATTAATAAACATTGATAAACATTAATTACATAAGTGTAATACATATTTCAAAGTACAAGAGATAATTAAAATTAAAACATCTAAGCATTACTCTTGTCTTTATCACTTTTCTCTTCAGATTGAGGGGCAGAGGTGGACGGTCTTGATTCTTGACGTCTTTTGGACCTTTGGTCCTGAGCCGATGGATCTAAGGCTGATGCAGATGCATCACCTTCTGGCTCATCCTCGTCTCCCCCTTCCCTATCTTTGCCACTTCCTTCTCCTTCAACCGTATCATCATCATCTGACTTATCATCATCAGATGACTCGTCATCATCATTATCATCACCATCATCACCATCACCTCTGATCTTGAGAGGTTCGCTCTTTGTTCCCTTGAGCTTTAGGCGTAGTTTCTTCTTTGTCCTCTCGACATCCTCAATACGCTTCACCGATGCCTTCAGAAGATCATTCTGTGTGGTCAAGGCACAGTGAGCTCGGGTCATAGCTCTCTTAAGTTCAGCTTCCCTCTCAGTCAACTGTGTGATCTGTGACTCTGAGCAGTCGTCTTCTCTGTCAGCAGGGCAATATGTTTGCCGTACGTGACATTGACAGCTATCAACTGATTCATCTGGTTCGCTGTATATAAGTGGTGGCGACCAGTTTGAGAACCTGACGGTTGAGGCTGGCAAGCTATTCCTCTAGCCCAACGTTGGGCAGAGAGGATCTCAGTAGTACTGATAAGGTGGACGGTCCAGCCTGGGATGTGGTGGGTGGAGTGGTGGATGTGGTACATATAGGAGTGGTGGTGGTAGTGGTTTGTGGTGGGATGGATGAGATGGGTGGAGGGATGGTAGCTGTAGTGGTGGTAGATGTAGTGGTGGTGGTTGGTGTGATGGGTGTAGTAGATGGGGTGGCTGTGGTGGTGGTTGGTGTGGTAGGGGTGGTAGATGTAGTGGCTGAGGTGGACGGAGACGTCATCAGCATTATGCGTCATCTCTTGACTGTCCTGCCATGTGGCTGAGCCATCCTCTTAAGCCGAGAGCCCCTTAAGCTATGTGCTTCCCCTAGGCTTGGCTGAGGAGGAGAGTATGTAGGGTCAGCAGTTTCTGTCCTCTCTCCCTCAGCCCAGTGTCCTCCAACCGCGTCCATGCCCCTCTCTGTAGCCACCACACGACTACCCACAGTCCGTGTGAGTGGCTCCTCATCCGACTCTTCATCTCCCTCATCATGTAGAAAGTCCCGATGGATGGGCGCCTGCTCTAATCCACCAGGAGCTGATGAACTGACATGTGGGGTGGTGGAGACATAGTATCTATCTCAGTGTCCCTTGGTGCACTCGGGCCTGTATCTCCACCACCCTGATGATCATCGTCGTCGTCATCGTCCTCGTCATCAATCGGAGCCAGTACCGGCTCAACGTCCGAATCACTATCATCGTGATGCCACTTTTTCCTAGCTGGCGCCACGTAATCCTCACGGGCCAGATGCCCAAACAGTCTCCTGGCCGGGGGTTTCACCTACTTCCCACGGTACACTCTCATCCTGCCTAAGGTGGTATCATCCATCACCTCATGCACCACAACATCATTGTTCTCCTTCGGCAGGGAAGGAAGCTGCTGATCTATGATCATCTGTAGAAATCTTGGGTACATGCAAAACCCTTCCTTCCCCTTGGCCTCTATATTCTCGACCATGTACGAGAAGATCATCTGGGAGAAACTGAACTGGTGGTTCAGCACCAGAGCCATATAGGCGTTCTGGATTTGATCTAAGAGCTCGTCAGATCCCCCTCTCCTCGAAGCAATGCACTTCAGAATCACGTGTGCTAAGTACTTGAACTGGGGACACAGGTTGCTTTTTTTGACCACACCTGCGTTGATGTCCCCAGAGTACTTCATCTGTAGAAAGCACCCCCTAACCGTCAGAGGGTGAAGCTTGGTTAGGTGATCCTCATCATCACCAAACTCCAGGACTTGCCTAAGATTAGCTGCAGTAATACTGATCTCCAGTCCGAAGATCGAGCTCCGTATACAATATGGCTCAGTGGACCTATCAACGGTGGCCCCTTCCCAGAAGGTTTGCTGGAGTGATCTGTATGGAGTACACTATGTAGATATAGCCCTGAAGATCCTTGATCTCCTCAGAAATGCAATAATACCAGCAAACTCAGCAGCATTCCGAGTGGTGGCATCCAAGTGAGCATAAATGTTGTGCTTGGTGTTGATGATCCACCTATCTGTCATGTTTCTATAACACAAGACACATAAACATGAGATTAGTCCACAACAAAAATGTTGAAATTTAAAGTTTTCTGAGATCAGTCTGGTTCAATCGGGCGATTGAGCCGTACAATTGAGTTCAGTCGTGCGATTGAGCATGCGATTGAGTTCAACCGGGAGATTGAGCCATACAACTGAGTTCAGTCATGCGATTGAGCAAGCGGTTGAGTTCAACCAGGCGATTGAGTATGCGACTGAGTTCAATCGTGCGATTGAGTCATTTTCCCAGCTTAATCATGTGATTGAAGTTCATTCGGACTGTCTATTCGCCTAACTCCTTGTGCGACACTCTAAACTTGAATCTAGGTCAAAACTTGGTGTTAAACATCGTGTTTAGTCTTGTTAGATTCATAGGGACCCTAACTATCACTGAAACACCTTTAAACCGACAATCTTGTTCATTTAAGTGGTTTATTTTAGGGTTTATCTCTCGATTATTTGATTTAACAATTTAGGTCATATAGATTTGTTTAAATAGTTGTTTGACTTTAAATCGTTTGCAAATTACCTGTAGAAGAGTATAATCAAGGTTAGAACTCAAATCAGAATGTAATATCAAAAATTCAAAATTTTGGTAGCATAACAGTGTAAAGGCGGTTTTGGAAATTTTTGAAGTCTGGTGGGGATTCCGACCGACTGAACCTCTATTTATACTGATTAGGGTTTCAGTCGTGCGACTGGACCCATACACATTGCTCAATCGTACAACTCACGTTTAGTCGTGCGACTGAACCATACTCATCTTTTCATTCGTACGACTGGCTCAGTCTTGTGGTCCAATCGTATGACAGCCTCACACTCATGGTCCAATCGTCTGACTGGCCCATTCTCATGGTCCAATCGTACGATTGGCTCATACTAATGATTCAATCATACGAATGGTTCATACTTTTGATCCAATCGTGCGATTGATTCATACTCATGAGTTGACTTCATACTTTTCCAAACGTTCAATTTTCACTTTTGATGGATAAAACATTATGCGCACCGATCATCTCAGACATGATCCTTTTAATGAAAAACCATGTGATCACCTCAGACGTTATCCTTTTAATTAAAACCTTTTGATCACCTCAGACGTGACCCTTTTACCTTTAAAACTTTGATCATCCCAGATATGATCCTTTTAACTTTGCAATAATTTGGTCTCCTCAGACGTGACCCTTTTAAAGTATGAGTCACAGAGTTCATCTTGTTACATAGTCCGACATGAAAGACAATAACTAGAAATGAAAAACAACTTGAAACTTAAACAAAACAAGACATATTTTTGTGTTTTTGTTTGAGGTGGGTTGAAAACTATTAAATTATCATTTAACCGATTTCTCCCCCTGAGCAGAACGGCTTAAGTTTGATTGATCATTTCTGGAGAGATTCATATGGAATCATACAGGTGTATCATAATCATTTAGGACTCTTGGATATATCTTTAAATTAATGATCCAAATTACTCTCAAAGTCACAAGTGCTCACAGGAAATCATACTAGGGCTGTAAGAGGCACACAATGATTTTGACTGCCGAGAGTTGCAGCCATGACGATTATCAGTATTGTTGTCCACTTAAATCCGTACACAGACTTTTGACTCACATTGGTGATTAGATTGTATTATTTCAACAAGCATTTGTGGATCCTACACTTATATGGTAATCAACATTCCTTAGGATATTTTTGAGCGGTCTACGGGTATTGTGACAAAAGAAACTATTCTAAGAGCTTTCAAAGAGATGCAAAGCCTCAGGTCAGTACCATTGCACAGCAGAGAGGCGCAAACCATAATGAATTCTAGAATATTTAGGTTGTGCATATCCTCAGGTCAGTGTCATCGCACAGCAGAGAGGCACACAACCTATCTTCTTATAAGAACATTTTTTTCTTTTACACTTAACGCACCAACAACATTAGTCGTTAGTTTGATTGCGTTTATCATTCTTTTCATGTGCTTTGCTCATTCTTGTGGTCATCCGCACACATTTGTGGCGTTTATTTGCTCGTCACCCCTTATTGAAAATGCATTGATTGTGTTAACCAGGGATAAGATGGAAGCCCACAGCCTGTTGAACAAATTTAGTTTAAATTGTTTCACCAAAGAAGTCTACTTGTCTATTGTGTTGAATCTACCGACACATCGTACAATGAACTAGCAACCTCTAGTCCTACTTTCTCTATGTAACCTCAGTAACAGACTAGTGTACTATCATTTTTCCTTTATTTGGCTTAGACTTCTCAGACTTGTAATTTTAATATAACATTATGATCTTTTCAGTCCTTTTAAAGTCCCAAACAATTTGTTCCTTGTGTACTATCATTTTCCATGATTTTAATCAATCTCACAGTTTTGATTTGATTTCAGCCTATCTGCCCCCCCCCCCTTTTTTTCTTTTTTTAAGTAAATGAATACTGAATAAATACTAAACCTAGACTAATCTCCCCCTAAAATACTAAAACAGAAAATCTTTTTATGTTTTGGATTTTTAAGACAGAAAATAAAGAAAAATAAAATAAAAATTAGACAAACGGACTACGAACTCGATTCCTCTAGAATCACATCACTTTTCTTTTTCACGCCATTGACCTCTAATAGATATAAAAACCAAGGTTTACCAAATGCTTTTGTGTAGAGGTCGGCGCGTTGAAAATCCGTATTAATTTTAACAACATCAATTAATTGCTTTTCAAAACAATCACGTATAAAGTGATACTTAATGCCGATGTGTTTAGTTTTAGGATGTTGGACTGGATTTTTGTTACGGCTATAGCAGCAGAATTATCAACATAGATAGGAGTGTTACAGAATTTCAAACCATAGTTGCGCATTTGTTGTTGAATCCAGATGATTTGTGAACAGCAACTTGCAGCAGCAACGTATTCAGCTTCACATGTTGACAGAGCAACGGAGGTCTGCTTCTTACACTGCCAGGTGACTAACCGTCTACCAAAGAATTGACATCCTGCTGATGTTGACTTGTAATTCATTTTGCATCCGCCATAATCCGAGTCACTATACACTATAAGCTCAAAATCATCTTCATGATGATACCACAACCCGAGTGTTGGAGTACCCTTCAGATAGCGAAAAATCTGTTTAACACCAATGAGATGGTTGACTTTCAGTTTCGCCTGATATTTGGACCAGAGACACGTTGCATACATGATATCAGGACGAGATGTTGTAAGACACATCAGGGATCCAATCATTCCTCTATACATTGTAGCATTAACCAGATCACCATTTTCGTCGGGTGGCCATGTCATGATTCGTGGCAAGTGGAGTTCCAGCTGCTGAAGCATTCTCCATATCAAACCGACTTAGGATATCTCCTACATACTTGGTCTGATGTAGAAAGATTCCCTTTGATGTATGATCCACCTGTAATCCTAGGAAGAATCTCATCTCCCCCATTGCCCTCATCTCAAATTCTTCTTTCATCACAAACTTAAATTCTTTACATAACTCTTCGTTTTTGGAACCGAAGATTATGTCATCAACATAAATCGGTACAAGCAGTAAGTCTCCATCCTTTTCTTTGATGAATAGTATACAGTCAATAACTCCTCTATGAAAACCGTGTTTCACCAGATGAGTTGAGAGTTTCCCATACCATGTTCTCGGGGTTGATGGAGCCCGTAGAGAGCCTTATCCAGCTTGTAAACACTGTCCCGATGGTAGGGATCCTCAAATCCTTCGGGTTGACTAACATACATGGTCTCACGCCCCATGAAGGAATGCACTTTTGACATCTAGTTGATAGACTTTGATCATCATGTAAGATGCATAGGCTAGGAAGATACGGATTGCTTCCATTCTACCACACAGGTGCAAACACTTCATTGTAATCGATTCCTTTGACTTGTCAAAAACCTTGAATGACAAGTCGAGCCTTGTTTGAATTATGACCCCTTGGTCATCTTTCTTGCATTTCAAGACTATTTGGTGCCAATGACCTTATCACTTTTTGGTCTATCCACCAGTGACCATACGCCTAGCTTCTTAAACTGTAGAAGTTCTTCTTGCATGGAACTGACCCATGCCTCATCGTTTAAGGCTTCACTGACATATTTTGGCTCAAATTGAGACATAAAACATCGATACGCACTGTCGTGAAGATAGCCTTTTCCATTATAGAGGTAATCAGCTGAGTATAGCTGATTTCTTGTTTGAACTCCCGATCTAATATCTCCAATGACATTGTCCAAAGGATGATTAACATTTATCCGAGTTCCAGGAGTGGTGGGAACAACTACCTCATTATCCAGATTTGGAATCTCATGTGCTGTTGGAGTATGACGTTCCGATGCTTCGGCAGCTTCTGGTTCAGTTGTGGGTGTACTTGAATTAGCAGGAACCTGTTCTGCCTGTTCCACATTTGCAGTCTCAACTGCTTCATCATCAGAAGATGAGTCGCTTACATCAAGTGCTCCCCCTAAAGTATTAGAGGATTCATCTAGTAAAATCGATGTTATTGAGTCTTGTGGTGGTGAGTTGAGAACCTCGTACATCATTTTAGTCGATAACTCATCATCAGTGGGAGAAGACGGTAGATTGAAGGATTTAAAGAATCCATCATAATCAAAGAAAAATGATGGTCCTTTTCCAGCAGGGCGTGGTGAATCTTTGAACATCAACATTGCACCACACTTCTACCTGACCTATTGAGTTGTTATAAACTCTCTTGTCGGGTATGCTGTATCGAAGAAATATACCTTCTACTGCCTTCTCACTAAACTTTCATGTCTGATTTTTCTTCAGCAGCATGCATGGTGCGCCAAACGGTTCTAGATACTCCAGATTGGGTTTACGTCACTGGAGCGTTCATAACATGTTTTCCTATGTCGTTTGACCACTAAGACTCGATTGAGCATGTAACAAGCATTAGCTATCGCCTCATTCCAAAATTGAATTGGCAGTTTCGAGTCACTAGCATTGTTCTGGCGGTCTCTATCAAACTCTGATTCTTCCTTTCAGCAACGCCATCCATTTGTGGAGTGTAGGCAGAAGTAAATTGATGTGCAATTCCTCTTTCTTTACAGTATGTCTCCATCCACTGATTTTTGAACTCAGTGCCATTGTCTGATCGGAACTGTCATACTTTCAACTTGTAGAATGATTCCAAGGTAGTAACCAGCTGTTTTAATGAGTCAAAAGTTTCTGATTTGGCTTTCAGAAACATCACCCAAGAGAACCTTGATTAATCATCTGTTACTACAAAGCAATACCTTTCACCAGCAATCCTCTGTGTACTGACAGGACCAAACAGATCCATGTGTAAGAGCTCAAATGGAAGATCCCTTTCTTACACACCACACAAAAATCAGGAAGTTGGAAGTTTTTAATAGTTACTCCATTTACCAAATCATTTTGTACCAAATGATTCATCTTCCTTGGATTAATGTGTCCCATTCTTCTATGCCAGGAGATTGACTCTTTCTGTTGCTTTTGATAAGAAGCATTGAACCGTGTGATCAGTTGTGGATGCTTTTGATAGGTACAAGACATACAAATTGTTTTATCTTGAAGCTGTCATAAGAACTTTATCTTCCTCAATCACATAGTCCTTTTTTAACATGTAGCACTTCTTGTTATCGAATACAACCTTAAATCCTTTGTCACAGATCTGGGAAACAGAAAATAAGTTGTTCCGTAGTTGCTAAACGCAGTTGACCTTGTCAAACTTAACTTGCTCATTTCCTACTTCACCTTGTGCTATTATGTAACCTCCTTTGTTCCCAGCAAATGAAACATGTCCCCCTTTAATTTGTCTGACGTTGAAAAGGAGAGACGGGTTCCCTGTCATGTGCCTGGACGCCCCACTATCAATAATCCATGGATTTGTGATAGCACTATAGCGGACACCCTGCACATTCAAAGAAACTTATCAGTTCAGATTTGGGACCCAAGCCTTAACTGGCTTGGGTGTCCCGGAGGAATCACACATCATAAACTCAACCCATTGACCTTCAAAAGATGAGGGCATATCTTTCTTCTTAATTTCCTCAGTATCAGACAAATTACTTGACTTTTCTTTCCATAAGCCAGTTTTGTGCAAGGCCTGTTTGTAATAGATAGATAACTGGATTATTGTTTGAACTTTAGGTTCACTAATACTCTTTGGTGGAGTAGTAGATCTCCTTTGAGTAAAACTTTGTTTGGTATCATTAAGTTCAATTTTCTTTTTGGGAGTCTGATAGTAAGGACAATTTGACGATATATGTCCTCGTTTTCCACAACTGTAGCAAGATCTTACTTCTACATATTTAGCAAAATATTTATGAGGGTTTGAGTTTTGTATAGGTGTGACCTTTGTCTGTTTGGGTTTAATAACTTCCTTCTTAGATGTCTCAGTCTGATTAACAAAATTAATTGTTTTAACGTTTTACATCTTTAACTTGCATTTGATTTGGACTTTGACGTGGAGCACGTGATTGGTTAACTGATTTGGTCGTTTTAGATTCAGAAATAGACATGTTTAAACCTGACTTTACATTAACATTTTCAAATTGTTCATCCAAATTCACAACAGGCATTTTACCTTTAGATTTCAAAGTAGTCTACTTCTGTTTAGTGATCTTTTGTTTGACTGTGGAATCGGGATCACTAACCAGAGGAGTGGAGACCACATGATCCTTTATTGGGTTGTCATTTACAGGTCTACACTTTGTATTTAAAAGGATTTCATGTGGTGGTGCTACTTCCTTGTACCCCTGACCTTCCCTATTGTTTCGTTCTTTCACTAAGTTTTGAACTATGTGAGAAGAACTAGCCCAACTATGCAGTTTTTGTTTTAATGAATTTACCTCAACTTCCAAACCTGCTTTTTCCTTTTTGGTTTCTTCTAAAGAATTTAGATAAAACTTTATATCATTTGATTGATTTAATGCCACAACCTCGGTTTCCCTTAGTTGTTTCCCAAAAGTTCTACCCTTTCTTTAAAACTGCATTCATTTTGTTTTAAAATACGATTAGCCTCAGTTCATAGTTGTAAATCATTTACTAAGTTATCATTGTGTTCTGATAACCTAGCAAATTTCAAGTCAATGCTTTCTCTAAACTTATCACAGTCATGACAATCATGTTTATCAAATAACTGGTCTAGAGAACTTACCTGTGATGAATCGGTTGAGTTAGTCATCAAAGCAGAATCAGATCCTTTTGTGACAAGAGAATTTGTACTTGTTGCTCTAAGATCTTCTTCAACCAGGTGATTTACCATGTTCGCAGCTTCTTCAACATCCGACATAGCTTGCTCAGCTGCACTCTCACTTTCACTAGCAGACTCATCATCTACTGCTTCAACAAAGGCAATATTTGATTCTTCGGGAGAAACAAACCTGAAGGACCAGTCTTGTCCTTCATCATCTTGAGCTGTAAGAGCCTTTGTACCTTTGCTGTCCTTCATCATCTTGAGCTGTAAGAGCCTTTGTACCTTTGCTTAAAGAAGCAGTTCCAGTTTATTTCTTGTCTTGACGGGTGAAGGTTGAAAATGGGTTTCCATTACCTGTTTTCTTGGGCTTTACACATTCACGTTTAAAATGCCCCTTCTCACCACACTTGAAGCATGTTACCTTGGTTTTGTCAAAACCAAACGTCGTGTCCTTTGGCTACTAGGTTCTGTCTCGTCTTCTTGACAAACTTTTTAGCTCTTCTGACTGCACTTGCCAAGGCCCCACATAATATCCATTCTTTCTAGCTCATTTTCATCAACTTGCTCGTAGTCTTCATCTGCAAGGTGACAATTTCCAATCTTCCTAGCAACTAAACCATCATAGGATTGGACTACCGCTGCTAGAAGATCCATGTGCTCCTTTGCAACTTCCATAGTGATATTACCGAGATTCTCGGTCTTCAACTTTGTAGAATTGGCTTCATGCACTATATATTGAGTAGGAGATGACCCTGACGTTTCTGGTGCTGAAGCTGTGGATGAGGCAGTAGCAGATGAATTGGACACATAAGCTGTTTGTAGAGGTGCTCCTAAAACAGCTGGAAACGAAAATGAGTTATAGAGTGAAGGATTCTGAACATAGGATCCTTTCTTTGACTTGTACTTCATCCTCCGCTCTTCTTCTCTTAACTGCAAGATGAAGTCATTTGTGTCTAACGTTGCTAAAATGTCATTCTGTCTGAGATTGGACACAAATAAATCCCATTTCATAGGTAACCCATCAGCAAAACTTGAAACTTTATCTTCCATTGATGTGGTTACACCATGAGTGTGAAGTTCACTCATGAGATGATAGAACTTGTCAATTATGTTATCCAGGCTCTCATTCCCAATTGATGAGAAATTGTCAAACTCCTTCTTGAGAGCCTTAGCCTTCAGTGCCTTTAACGTTGCATTGCCTTCATACCTCTTTTCCAAGGCCTCCCATAGCTTCTTAGACTGCTTATTCTCAGAGAATTGATGAAATATGTCTTTAGGTATTGACTGAGTAAGCAGGGCATAAGCTTTCTTTTTAGCATTATGCAGAGTCTTTTGTGATTCACTCATTCCTCCCAAAGTAAGTTTTACCCCATTAGCAATGACTGGTACCACGTAACCAGTCTCAATAGAAGTCCAAAGGTTAGGATCAACTCCATTTAAGTAAATCTCAAACCGCTGTTTCCATTGTGGATAATCATATAACGTGATAAGCTTCGGTGGTTTATTGTGATTTCCTATCTCATTTTCCAGAAGCAGAAGGTTCTGGATACGTGAGTCCTTCCCGGTAGTAAATGCAGCAAACTGATCTTCTATTTGTATAAGCTTAAGACTTGGAGAACAGAACAATTTCAATCATACGAATGGACTATACGAATGGTTCACTCATGCGAATGAATGGTGTGAATGAATTCAAACGTGCGATTGGATTCAGTCGTGCGTATGAACTAGACGAATGGACTCAAACGACCATAGTTGTTCAGTCGTGCGAATGAAGGATGCGACTGAGTTCAGTCGTGCTAATGGAGTGTACGAATGAATTCAATCGTACAAATGAGCTATTCATGGGAATGAAGGCTGTTGTTTTGGCAAAATCGATGGTTTTGACACTATGACACAAAAACATGATTTTTAAGAACCCTAATCTGCCGTATAATGAACAATCGAAACTTTAAGATCAGAAAACTTTGAAAACACCTTTTGACTCAAAGATTAACTCTTTTGAATGAAAATATTAAGTTTGACACCAAAACCTAATCGAATCACACGTAAAATCAAGAGCCAAAGCTCTGATACCACTTGTTAGGACTGTGTACGTACAGAGTACTAACTGATAATGTGTGAAACCAGATCAAATAGTGTGGAATCCTAGTTGATTGGCGATCCAATCAGGGAGAACGTTACTTTGATTGATATTAGAATAGACTATACGTTAAGAATGAGTAGAAATCGATCAAGAATGAACTATGAAGTTGGAATGATGAACAGGGACGCTCTGGACGGCTAGGGTACGTAAGTATTCGAAGTGTTTTCAATTGTTGCATTTTTCCACGAATTAAGTGGTATTTATAGGTTTGGAGTTTTTATTTGTGCGACTGAACCATTAGTATGGTTCAGTCGTGCGACTAAATCATGCGATTGAGTCATACGCACGACTGAAAGTTCAGTCGTGCGACTGAGTCACTCTTATGTTTCAATCGTACGACTGATCCAGTCTCCTGTTTCAGTTGTGCGACTGGTCCATAAGCATGATGAATTCATGCGTATGGTCCATTAGCATGGGCCATTAGCATGAACTATTAAACAATATCAAACATATAGTTAGTTCATACATGTGCAACACCATTCAATATAATGATATCATGACATAATCAGAATATAAATCAAACATCATAATACACTTTATATCTTTCATTCAACCATTACGTCAATTACACATGTGTAAGACGTGAAAGACTTTTACATTCAAGCTCATAAACTAGGTACATTAACATGTATCAACAAACTGGCTCCTTATGAGTTTGATACTATCATGTTCTTCAAACAAGAGCAGGAGAAAATCATGAAGGAAAGGAAGAGGGCTGCCAAGGAGAAACTAAGAGAGAAGGAAAAGAAGAAGGAGAAGGTGGAGGAGCTAGCAGCCTAACAAGATGATGATAGGACTGGATGAAGTCCTATCTAGAAGTTCATGGCTTCTCAGCGAGGCAAGTAGGCTTAATGGCTACAAAGTCTCTCCAACGACATGTCAGTGACATAAAGACTTACATTCGAATAGGGAGCCGGTAGGAGGTTCAATGGAAAACTGCAAGTAAGAGGATGGTCTCCAAACCCACACCCAAACCAAAGCCTACTCTTAAATCCAAACAACCACCACTCCCACAAACCACTGAACTACCTACACCCTGTCGCTTTCCCTTCCCTATAAACCTGAACCTATAGATGAACCCTTCACCCTGAACCAGCCCTTTAACCACCTCACAACTCACACCACAAATATCTAAACCACAACCAACTCTGATACCTAAAACCATACCCAAAACCAAACCAACAACCCAACCATCCTCAAAATTACCTAGACCCCTGACCGTACAGGAATTTAAGAAAATTCAGGAAGGACTCAACCAATGCACTAGGTTGAGTTCCTTCTCTTGGGATGAAGACTTAATTGAACTGAAATATCTTGATAATTTAGTCAATCTTCTCTCAAGGGAAGCTCTCCTGGATCTCCCTGCAACAACCCTGGACCAATGTCTCACTCTTCTTTCCCTCAACATACATGACCTAAATGACAAGGAAAAGAAGCTGAGAAGAAGACTGGTGACTCTGCTGGACAAAAGGAGGATAGAAAACTTTCCAACTACTCCTCAAGTGCCAAGGATCCTTATAGTCCAGTGGCGGTTCGATGAGCCTTCAGATGCCTTTCAGCTGGTAAGAGAGAGTGGGAAACTAACCAGCTAGATACATCATCTATTCTACACTCTAGCAGATTTGATATAAATGATCTAGTTGAGTTACCACTCTCCAACCCCTCTAACTCTCCTATTGCTTCTCTCATCTGAAAGCACATACTCAAGATGAGGGAAGCAGAGTTGATAAGAAGAGCTCAAGCTGCTATTGATGCTGAAGCCTTTATAAAAGGTCAAGCCTTTCTCTAGATGGTTCAAGATCCAGCTTTGGAGCCTATAGCTTGATGGGTATATGACTCCAACCCATCAGCTTACTTTATACAGAGAAAATAGCCAACAGATTCATATCATTCATGGTGACAGACTAGATGTCTTAACCAGGATAGACTTGTTCCAAATGCTACTCGCATCTACCAAGGAGAACCGAGAGAAAGATGTGAAGATTATGGCTATGATAAGAAAGGCACTGGAGAAGAAAGATAAGTAGAGTTTTGGTGGCATTAGCCTAGGGGGAGATTGTTGGGTCTGATGAGGCTGGTGCAACCAAAACCCAATACTTAGCTTTATTTTGGTACATCTACAATGGACTTTAGAAGACAATGCTACATTTTCGAAGCCAAGTAAGAAGAAATTTCGAAGAGAGTTACTCTTTGGAAGTACCATGAAGACCAAGATCGAAAGCAGCTGATTCTGAAGAAGTTGTTTCTTCCAAAGGCAAAGTGACTTCGAAAGACTTCATGTCTTCCGAAGTACACTTACCTTCGGAAGAACCAACTGTGACTAGTGGACAAAAGTAAGGTACCTGTCAGTATAGTCAACTACTTTACTGACAGACTGCATGGAGCTTCTCCATGCGGGTATGTTTGACCTTACGTTATCCACTGTTCATCCATCTTAGATTAGTACAGTCACCATACTTAGTTGGTGATAAAAGGTAAGTCATGGACTTGTCATGACTGCCTAATTCTAGGATATTACTTTATCTTAGTTAACATACTTCTAGCAATTGTAGTATTTTTCTAGTTGTATTTTCCAGCTGGTTTTCCAAGTATAACTGGTTGTAGATAGTAGTATATATAGTTCTGATTGTAGGCTCATTAGAGAGTGTTCTAAGACAGAGTCTTGTAATCTTTGAGTTGAGAATTAATATATACAAGTATCTTGAAAAACTTATCTTTGTGTATTGCTTACTTAATATATTACTATCAACTCTTAGAGCATTCTGTTATCATAATTCGAGTGATAACAAAGTGAGTTTAAGAGACAACCATTATGTTGAGTGACTTGTAAAGATCCTGCAAAGTTTGATAGTATTCGACATGTTCAAAGAAAGATTTGGTGCATAGTTTTTCTCTTAGGTCAGATGGTATTTCAGGATATTTTGGTGAAGAAGTTTCAGAGTTAGAGGATGAAGTTTCAACCTTAGGTTGATCAGACTATGCCATCAAAGCAACATCATCTGAATCCTCCTTAGGATCCGATTTATCACTCCACTCATAATCATCTTCTTCATTCTCATTGTTACCTTCAGCTTTAGGATCACAATCCTCTGACCAATC
Organism: Flaveria linearis; assembly: GCA_024085815.1. Classification (NCBI taxonomy): domain Eukaryota; kingdom Viridiplantae; phylum Streptophyta; class Magnoliopsida; order Asterales; family Asteraceae; genus Flaveria; species Flaveria linearis. Next base: position 81,125,572 of record CM044003.1, read on the forward strand.
TTCTCCTTGAACTTCTGCAATAAGAGATCAACTAGAGGTTAGATCATTAGTAAATTGCTTAGCATATGCACTCCAGTCATATCCGTCCTTAACATTGACAACTAAAGGACAACTAGAGCTTTCTTTGGCTCATCAGATGACTTAGATTCATCTTTAAGCTCAGGCATTGGAATACTTTGATATGGCTTTTGGAATGTCTTCTGAGATGATTGTTGAAACCTCTGATTGCTTGAACTAGCTTGGGCATTTCCTCCATTGTTTCTAGGAGCTTTGCATTCCCGTGAGAAATGTCCATAACTATTACAGTTAAAACACCTTGACTTAGCCTTGTCAATCCAACAGTCTTATTAGCACTTGGTTTGTATTTCCTGTTGACATACGAGTGTTTCTGAGTACTGTAGGCAATCATCACCATCTGCCAGTTCAAATCCATTTCCTCCACATCTTCTGGATCCATTTCAAATAAATCCTGCAAAACTAGATCTAATTATGTTAAATGAGTACCCTGATAAGCTTGAAAGCTAGCCATGAAAGCAGTAAAGGCAGTTTTAGACTCTTCATCCTTTAATAGGATGTTTATAACGTCTTTTCTTTGCTAGATTTAGCTTAGTTAATAGATGGAGTCACAGTTTAAGGTTTAGAACTTTGAGAATTAGGAGGAGACTGAGGTTGAGATTGAGTTGCATAAGCAGGAGCACTTGTGAAAGAAGAATCAGTAAAGAACCCTGCTTCAACAAATAGATTTCCCTCTTCATCAAGTGAACTTTCATTCTTTGCCATACAGGAAATCTCAATAGTATTTGAGGAGATGCAACAAATTGATACTGTGAAATTGAGGCTGTTCTGTCATTATTCCTTGAACTTTCATCAATCTCAATAGACTCAATCTTGGCAATCAACAGATCGAGATCCATAGGAAATTTCTCTGTATGCTTTAACAGTGTCACTGTTTGTTTCCAAGATGATGGTAAAGCATTGAGAAGTCTAAGATTTAGATCTTCAAGATCACGTTTAATGCCAGCTGTTGATATCTCAATGGTAAGCTGCACATATCTGTTTATCATTTTGTTTATGGTTTCACCAGATAGATGTTGAAACAGCTCTAACAATCTTTGGCCATGTAATTGTGAAATCCACACATTATGCATTCAATGTTAACTTTGATGGGGCATAAAGGCTTTCGTTTCTTGTACTTCTTGTCTTCTCCAACAGCCTTTCCCTTCAACGTCTGATTCTTCAGCTGGACAGAAGTACTGGTACTACACTCCTTTCCTGAATCAGAGTTTCCAACCACTTAGAATCCAGCTGAAATAAACACACCCTTTTATCTAGGGACTATTTGCATCTTGGACTCAGCCACCTTCTTAGCAGTTTTCTTAGCTGCTTTGATCTTGTTCTTTCTGTCTTTGGTGGTCAGAGGTTCATCCTTAGATGTGTGGAATAGGTTCTCTACCTTATCCTTCAATGTGGTGGTCTCCATTATTACATCATTCTTCTTCTCAAGAGAGAGTGGATCAGCAATTAGAACCTCCTACTCATCAGTCCCACACCTTGGTTGTCTAATAGACAGATAAGAGTATGGTGGAGCAGTTTCATTCATTCCCAATCCAATTTTATTTTGATCGTACTCCTTTGATTGGGAGGATGATGCAAGAGAAGTGTTGAAGTTATGCTCTTGAATAGCATACTTCTCTGTTTTAGACTCAGCTATTCTAGCTGGGCTTGAGCCTCAGTCAACTTAGAAACCAAATCTTTTATTTGAGTCCTATAGTTTGAGTGTTCATGCTTTAAATAAGAAGCAGTTTTCTCTAACTCATCAATTTTAAGTTTATAGTCAGATTCTGCTCTCTTGAAATCAGATTTTAGTATATTTAAAGACTCAATATCATATTTGATTTCCATGTTATAGTCCTAATACATTTTAACCTTAGCTATGCAGGCAGGAGTGCAGAGATGTTTATATACCTTAACTTCATCAGTTCCTGCCATGAGAGCTTGAGCAGGGGTTATATCTTGCATCATGAAGCTCCAGTCAATTTCCTGAGCAACAGCTGCAGTTTGCTGCTCAGTTTGTTTGGTTGCAACCTTTGGGGTAGCATGATGTTGAGAGGCTTGAGCAGCTCTAGGATTATATCGGAGAGCTTTGCATTCCCTCGCTAAGTGGCCAAGTTGGTGACAGACATTTGGCTTTTGACTTATCAAACCCAAACTTGCTGTTAGTTGGGTTCTGGGGAAACTGCCTTCCAGTTCTTTTAAAGAACTTCTTTGCTTTGTAGGTTAAAAGAGCCATCTGTTGGACAATGTCCATGTATTCAACCTCGTCTGGACTGAAACACTCTAGATCGTCAAAACAGAATTGAAAATCACTAGAATGTTCATTTCCTAAGATAAAAGCACAACTATCCTAAAAAAGACTTTGTTAAACTTGTTGGGACCTGGGTGTCTCAGGAAATGTGATGTAGAGCCCAAAGGAGTGAGATGGGTATTGATTATTGTTTAGGTAAATTTGGGGATGGCAGTTCTTGACCCTTCAGCAACATGTAGGGCATTGTTGACAGAAAGGTTTGAGCTTCTATTCATCTGATGGCCTTTCTGAGTCTCCACCTCCATACGGTATCCATCAAGGATCCCATATAGTTCAGTCATGGTGAGTGTGTTCAAGTTTTAAATTCTCTTGATAGAAACACAATAGAAAGTCCACTCATGAGGAAGTGCACTCATGAATTTTCTGACCATGTCTGTCTTCTCAAGAATCACACCCTTAGACTGAAGAGATGTAATTAGGTCCATGTATCTGAAGTATTATTGGCTTAAGGTCTCACCAACAGTGTAAGTGAAGTTTTCAAACTTCTGCTTAAGTACATCCTTCTTGGACTCTTTGGATTATGAGCAACCAGAGTACATCAATGTCAAAGCATCAAAGAGTTCTTTGGCTGTAGTGCAATGCTCAAAGCCTACCATTATGGAGTTAGGTATGGCTGTGAGTAATACAGTCATTGCTTTGCTATTGATGGCCATGTTCTTGAAGTCTTCATCTGAGTAATCTTTAATTTCCTTTTCAATCATAGTACCATCACCAGTTGAGGATGCCACTTTTCACTTGTAAGGGCCATGAGTGACAGATCTCCACATCCGGCTATCTTGATACTTGATGAACCCTCTAATACGTTGACATCGACGTCTGAAATTATCAGGGGTGATAATAGGAGCCTTAGTCATGGTTCCCAACTCAGTCTCAAAATAATTTTGGTTGAGGGCTATTAGGATAGAGTGAGTGAGTTTGAAGAAATAAGGGTGATTTAGGATGGTTAGGTCTCAAAATCAAGAGCCTGGATGCTCTGTACCAATTGCAGGATCGGTGTTGGTCTCTTTCAACATAATATTTCCTCTCAAACTCACTAAGCTTCACTCTTGATGATGAAGAATCTCAAACTAAGTTGATGACAATATATTAAGTTAATGAACACAAGAAATGGTTTTTCATGATACTTGTATATATTATATCTCAACTCAGTGGTTACAAGACTATTACAAAACATACATAATGAGTTACATTGAGAAACTATATATACTACTATCTACAGCCAGTTATACTTTAAAAACCAGCTAGAACTTACATTTAAACAAATACTACATTATTAGACATAAGGCATCTAAGATAAAATATTATCTTATATTAGGTAGTCATGACAGGTCCATAACTTACCTTTTGTTACCTACTAAAGTTGGTAACTATACTAACTGATAAAGGTTTACAGTGGAATAAAGAATGGTCAACTACATGGGCGTGGGAAAGCGCCTTGCAGTATATCTGACTTGTCAGTCAGACCATACTTATATCCACCGGTCCATAGCTAGTTCTTCCGAAGGTAAAAATGGCTTTGGAAGAAAAAAGTCTTTCGAAACCATTTATACTTCGGAAGAGTTAACTTCTTTCGAGACTTCAACAAGTCTTCATAACATTTTCCTTCGAAAGGCTTTTGTCTTGAATCTTTTAAGTGTTATACTTCAGAAGGAGAACCATTTACTCTTGAAAGACTTAGTTCTTCCTTTGGAAGTTCTTAATCCTTAAGCTTCGAAAGATCTTTAACTTTGCTTTGAAAGTGCATCTTTGTCTTCAGAAGCCTTCGCTCAGTTGCACTCAAAATCTTCTAAGTGTAGCTTTGGTTGCACCAGCCTCAAATGATCCAACAAGTTACCATCCCCAGCCTCTGGATCGAAACCAACCCATTCCCCACCAAGAGTTATATGATAATGAAGACATGGGCTTTAGTGAGTATCATGAGTCTATCTTCTCCACCCCTACTCAAGGAGAAATAAGTACTACTGCCTCTCCCATGTCTAGCCCACATCATCTATTTACTACTGAGGTGGATCCCCCTAAACAAGTTCAGGAGATCCATATGAAAGACGCTCTCACTTTAGCAAGTGACTACATCATTAAGACCTCAACCATGGCAACCCATCCCTTTGACACTTCATCTGAAGCTGTCATGGTGTAGGGAAATCTTGCAGCAAAAAAAAGTGCTGGTGATGAGTAATAAGACTTTGGTCCTATTCTCTAAACCCCCCTGGTGATTTTTCTAAAGAAGATGATGGGAACATGAGACTAAAGGTGCAAAAACTGACTAAAACCTACACCTATTTAGTCTCCATGGTTAATCACCTGGAATCTCAGGTGACTACCTTGCAAAGAGGGTCCATGATCAGCAATTTGAGATCTCTGATCTTAAGAAAAAATAGTTTGGAGACCTTTAAGGAGGACTCAACCAGGAACACAACAACCTATGGATATGATAGATTTAAACCTAACTCACCAATGTAAGAAGGTGATGCTACCAAAAAAGGGGAGAAAGTCGAAGCAATCAAAGAACCTGGGAGTTCTTCTCAGAGTATGGACATTGAGGATTCACTAACCTTACTTGCAATTATCCATACTCAGCAACCTCCTCAAGTCCACATTAATATGGACTCACTCATACAAAGCATGTCTGAGGAGAGTATTCCAAGGGCTATGTCTGCCCCACCCGATGATGCTAAGAATGAAATACTAGGGTGGAGGTATGATGCTGATAGGAGAGTCCTAATACTACATAGACTTCAGGGGCAGCAAGAGGTCTTCAATTTTCAGACCTTGAAGTACTATGACAGTCTTCCTCTAGTCCATATGTCACTTGCCAACCCAAGTCAAAACAAGCAAGCTGACAGACTAGCTGAGAGGATTCAAGACAAGATAGTTGAAGAGTTCAAACAAAGAAGAAGACAAAGGCTAACATCCAATGTCATTGGTTAACTGGATATTGAGGTGGACCCTAAGATTAGCTTTGAAGGGGAAACCTTAACTAAAGGCCCAGTGATAGACCGTGTGAGCCTTGTCACAAGAACTGCTTCAACATCCTTTACCCTCAGTGAGGCACCAGCTAGTGAAGATGCTTCACAACCTCTATCTGGCCAGAGCTTGACTGCTGAACCAAGGAATAAAGGCCAAGCTCTCTTCACCCTAAGTCACCAAGGCATGTGAGTGATAATAGTAAAAGGAAACTAACTCTTGAGGAGATTGAGGAGGAGGAGAGTGTGAGAGGAAGAGGAAGCTAAGGGGAGAGAGTTCAAGTGGGTTCCCAGGCTTCATAAAAGCTATAATCAGGGCTGCCCCCAGGCCAAATACTCAAGATGATGAGTTGAGGGTAGCCAGATTAAACTACTTGGGGACCACGAACTATAACATAGACTAACTCATCTCTCTTCCCTTAAAGGAACTTAATGAACTGGCAAACATAGATTTGTTAAAGGAGAGGATGCAGAATTGCTCCTCAAGATCAAGGAAAAAAGGAGACAGAAAAGCCTCTACAAACATGCTCCTTCCCTCTCCCCAGTTCTAGAAAGCCCTGAGATAGAGGCTGTGGCAACAGAACAACCTCAGGTAGACAAGGAAGTAGATAGACAAAACATGATTTGCTACCTGAGTGCCACAGGCCTCTAGCAGGCATCTGCACGTCTTCCCTTATCATATGAGTATGTTGAATTCGAGTATCTTAAGCAGCTTGAGGAAGAAGTTATAAAATAACAAAGAGCTACTAAGAGAATGATGAGGAAAGAAGTTGTAAAAGTCAAGAGCCATCATCCAAAAGAGTCAAAAGAAGTCTGCTGATAGGTAGAGCATAATGAGCTTGTTGAAGCTATATGGTTTCTCGAGAATGAGGCTTGGTCCAATATCTCTATTCACTATGGATGAGCACATTAGAGTGATAAGCAAAAGATTAAAAAGGGGGAGCTTGTTGACTTGCATTCTCCACCAAGTCAAGCTTCTCTGTTGAGGTCAAGGTTGAACCCTAAGAGGCAACACAGCCCGGATAAAGAGCTAAATCATAGCCAACTTCATCTTCTAATCCGTAGTAGGGTCCTGATACCTCTCCTTTTGAACCTGTGAGGGAGAGGACCCAACTAAGAAAGACCCAACTATACAACCTGGTGCTGAAAGCCAGTCTTCTCAGTTAAAGTCATCAAAGAGGTGGAAAAGGATGGCCATCAAGAGGGACACTAAGAAGAAGAAGAAGTCCATGGCATCCACAACACCTCAGGATGAGTCAGAGCATCCTAAGGTGGCTCAAGAAGAGGTTACTTAACCAACTCTAACACAAGTAGAGCCTCTTGCAGCTGGAAGACCCATACTGTCCTGGATATTTGTTGCAAATCCAGACAGACGATATGTTATCAATATCAAAAAGGTCAAGATGTCTATTTTTGGCAAGACATGCTTGATTTTCCTCTGCATGATCTCCATGACATAAGAAGATACTATAAGAGTCTGAGGGATCCTAACCAGATGATAAAGAAAGGAGTGGTCTTGATCCTTATGAGGACTGCTAATATCTAAGTATCCTTCTATGTTTTGGTAACATCAGCCTAGGGGGAGTTTGTAAGGTTATACTTGAAACGCTGATGCAACCAAAGCAACCAAAGAGCTTCCAGCACGCATGCATGATGTACATAGTATAAGTTACTTCAAAAGTTTTACACTCATCATAAGAAATATTGTAAGTGTAAATTCTTAAAAAGCCAAAGACCAAATCTTCTGAAGCCAAAGTTGAAGACTTCCAAAGCTTTAAGGACAAAGTCTTCCGAAGCCAAAGACTGAAGACTGATTTCTTACAAAAACAAAGAGGACGTGCTTTCTTTGATCAACTTTTGCATAAAGCATACCAACTTTTGCATAAAGCTGACCAACTTTCCGTTGCCACTCTGAAGACTCACCAACTTATACAAGTTAGTGAAAAGTTCCACGCTTTAGTGAACTGTAGATTATGGTTTGGAGTCTGTAACTTTCTACTTTGTACTTTTTATCCTTATTCTAATATATTAGGATGTGAGCTATGGCATGTCATAGTCACAAGTCAAAAGGCAATCTGCCTTTTGACTGTACATTGATCTTCTTGTCTAGATTAGGGTTTCTAGCTGTCTTTCAAAGTATAGCCGGCTGTAGGATGTAGTATAAAGTATCTCAGATTCTTATATTTCTTTTCATGCTTTGTAACACTTATAATAGAACTTGAGAGCAATATACAGCATTCTCAAAAACCATACTTATCTTGTTCTTGTTCTTGTTCTGTCTCTTGTTTACTTGTGTTCTTAGTATCATCTACTCAAACCTGGTTTCCTATTTGATCTGTTAAGTGTTATAAGTCTCTCCTCTTTGGGAAAATTGTTGTATTGACCATCCCTTAAATGGTCCTGCAATGTGTGTGCATGTGAGTGTGTGTTTGTGGAGGTGTGGTGGGGATGGGAGTGCGTGGTGGTGGTTAGGATGAAGAAGAAAAAGAAGGGGGTAGGGGTAAAATAGCCAATTAACTTAAAAAATTATGTTTATAATTAGAGGGTAAAATAGTCATTTAACACACAATTAAAGGAATTTTTAATGGTTGTTAGGCAATGGACGAAAGTGTTACATTTCTTCAAACCTTAGGACTAAACATGTTTTTTTTCAATCCCAGGGACGAAAGGTGAAATTTGGGCAAACCTTAGGGATGATCCGTGTAATGTACTCAATAATTTAATATTGACTATCATCCCCCCTCAAGCGGGACAATGGGGGAGCAAGGAGGAGCATAACTCAAAAATGCTTGAACTGTTATCGTGGAAAGCATTTGGTGGAGATATCTTGTCACTTGAAGCTTGGTCAGTATAAAGTTGGTGTATACTCTACCGAATTTGATGAGTTCACAAATAAAATGTTAATCAAGATCAACATTTTTTGCTCGTTCATGTTCAACAGGATTTTAAGTCATAAACATGACACTTTGGTTATCACATAATAGAGTTGGACACTTAGGAGGCAAAGCATGCAATTCACGAATTAAATGGGTTACCCAAATAATCTCACCAGCAAAACTGGCCATGGCACCATATTCCAACTCACAACTTGATCTGGACATGGTAAGTTGTTTTTTAGCACTCCAAGAAATAATATTTCCACCCAATAAGATGGAATATCCATAAGTGGAATGCCTTGTCTTAGTACATCAAGCATAATGTGCATTAGAGCAAAACAACATACGAAATGTCAGGTCTAGTTATGGATAAGTATTATAGATCCCCCACTAGTGATCGATATAAGGTAACATCCGAGAAAGGTGGTCCTACTGAAAGAAACATTTCATTGATGCCTAACGGAGTAGAGGCCGCTTTTAAGTCTAATAACCCAGGGCGATCCGAAATCTCATGAGCATACTTGGATTGGCTAAGAAGTAACTCATCTTTGTATGAGTAGCTTCGAGGCCCAAAAAGAGATTCAGACTACCAAAATCTTTAATGCCAAAGGTCATATGTAGACATTTAATAACGGATTGAATAATGTCTTCTTGTTTTTCGGTAATAATTAAATCATCAACATAAATAGTAATTAGATGATGCACGCATCTCTTTTTAATATAAACAGGGAAGGATCAGCCCGACTACATTCAAAACCATTTTTATGAGAATATTACTAATTTTTTTAACCAAGCACGGTGAGCCTACTTAATACCATATAGAGCTTTTTGAGATGGCACACATGATCGGAAAACGAAGGGTCGATGAAACCAGGTGCCTAATCCATCTAGACGGTTTTAGTGAGGTGTCCATGTAAAAAAAACATTACTTACATCTAGTTAATGAAGCTGCCATTAGTGAATGACAACAAGATAGAGGACCGTGTGAATAGTGGTAGCTTTCATAACTGGACTAACAGTATAAGAATAGTCAAGTTCAAGAAATTGGGTGAAGCCTTGAGCGGCTAAACGAGCTTTAACAGTTCTATCAAAATGATCTTTAGTTCTTAATATCCACTTAGAACGAACAATATCGGTCTTTTTAGGCCGAGGAACCAAAACCCAAGTGTTATTGTTTTGAAGAGCGGACATTACAATATGCACGACAAGCATTCATTTAGGATCTTTGGCAGCAGTTTTGAATCCTTTGGGAGTATGAGATACAAACAACAAAAACATAATGGATTACAATCCAAAAAGGTGAGATTGGTCCCGTGTTTTGGTTTAATGATTCCTGATTTGGCTCATGTTGTCATAGGATGGACGGAGGTAAATGTTGGCTGGGAGGTTACGTGTTCCTGGGTTTGAGCGGATGGAGATGAAGTTTGCGTAGGAGGTGAATTGGAGGTTGTTGGAGATTCTAGGCTTGTTGGGGGTGTGGATGATAGGCTCTAGGGTATGTAGCGCGATGGAGGTTCGTGTAAATTATGTGCTGGATGGTGGACTAGAAGGATTGGATGGTTGATAAGTCAATGTGGTAGGAGAAGGCTTGGGGGAAGTGGTGAAAGTAGGACAAGGATAAGTAGGTTGTTGTATAGGATGTTGTGTCATATCATGCAAAAGTGAGGTTTGTACGTTTATGGTTGAGCTAGATCTAGTATTAATATCAATCAGAATAGAGGTAAGGATCAATTCAAGGCCTGAATTTATATGATGAGTGGAATTAAAAGGTAGTAGGGTTTCATCAAACTTTACATGTTGAGTAATATAAAGGAATTAACCCAATAGATGGCCAGAACTTGAGCATTAAATAACATAGCTAGATCGGTCTCAATTATGTGATGACGTTTTCACTTGGCATGCCCATTTTGTCGAGGCATATACGGAAAAGAGATTTGTTGAAAAGTTCCATTATCTTTGAATAATTTTTGACCGTGTGATTAATAAATTCTTATCTATCATCGCTTTGAAACACTTAGTCTTTGCTAGAGATTTCAGTTTGAACAAACTTTAAGAAAACAGGTAATATATGAGAAAACAAAGACTTTTTTAAGAGGATAAAACCATGTGAATCTTGAGTACTCATCTATGAACACCATATAGTAAACATAATTATCAATAGATTGGATTAGCAAAGGTCCCCATAAATCACAATGAACTATTCAAGAGGAGACATAATATGTGAGAAAACGAATACTTTTTAAGAGGATAAAACCATGTGAATCTTAAGTATTCATCTATGAACACCATATAGTAAACATAATTATCAATAGATTGTATTGGTGAAGGTCTCCGTAAATCACAATGAACTATTCAAGAGGAGGCATGACACAATTATTGTTTAAAGTGAACGGTAGTCCATGGCCTTTTGACCATTGACAAGCATGAAAAACAACCAGTTTTGGAAAACCGAAGTAAAAGATAAACAACCATATTTATTCAAAGAAGATAGAACATCAAAATTAATATGCCCTAACCAAGCATGCCAAAGTTCAAATGATGCTTTATCAAAAGAAACCGCCACCATAGCATAATGATCATCACGAAGGATATAAAGCCCATTCTCACACTGGTCCGGGGCTAAATTTTTAGTATCTTCAAATAATCATTAAAAATAAAACATCAACTGAATTTTCTATAGTGAGCTAACTATATATAATAATTTTTTGGTTAGGTATGGAACAACTAAAACATCTTGAAGATGAAGATTAGGAGATTGGCAAGAGATACCTGAATGGGAAAAGTTTCCTAATAGTCACTATAGCCTTACTAATGAATGGAGCTGCATAGGAATGTCACCTGGACTTGTAGGCATGTGAGTAGTAACCCCAGAATCAGCACTCCAATCTCAATATGTAATGTGACAATCAGCATGAAAAGCACTAGTAAGATTGGCATTAACTGCAGATGCTTTAGATGTAAGACTTCGGCATGAATTGGCATAGTGGCCATCTTTCCTACACAAATGGTAGTGAGGGGAACGACGTCCACGACTCCGAGCACCACCACAGTTGGAATAAGAGGATCTTCCAAGACCTTGAGCAGCAGAAGGGCAGGAAGATATGGTTGTGAAGGCCACTGTAGGTGTATGTGGAGTGCCATGGATGGACTTGAGAAAGATTTAATGGTTTTCCATCTTATGGGAGAATATCACAAAATTTTGATGTTTGCACCACAAATGGTTGTAGACAATGTCTCAAAGGTGGCACCTTATAAGCCGCAAAGAAACCATTGAACTTTATCTATTTCCTCAATAGGTTGGCCAGATGATTGTAGATATACTTAAACCAACGACCATAATTTGTTACAAAAGCAGATCCTTTGATTGGAGTGTGAAGCTGATCATGTAACACTTGGGCACGCTTAACCGAAAACTACTATAAGCATTACAAAGTCGAAATTTAAGCGGAGGTGAAGAGGCCTAGAATCTTGGACACAGCTTCCTTTAAAAGAGACGAGTTAAACGAAAAATCGGCACACTGTGTTGGATTAAGCCCAAAATTATACAATCAAACCTCACAACAAAATTATAATAGTAGCTATACGAATACGTGTATGTAAAAAAGAAGAAAAGTGCATAGGTTTATTCATAACCAAATCAAGCCTTATATAGGCAACTAGTTTATTAGCCCGTGTATTACACGGGTTAAAGGTTATAAATATATAATTCAAATATGTAAACAAAGATATTTAAACACTATCGTTTTTATTTTAAATCGATCGATTATATAAAATAAGGATTTGTGATCATAAGGTTTAAAGGGTTAAATAAGATTTAAGATAATTGATATTATAGATTCAAAATCCCTAAAATGGTTGGTGGTGATTGAGGTAGTTATAAAAATTAAAATTTCACACTTGTCTTTAAAAAGAAGTTAAAATAATATAAAAACTTCAAATAAAAAAGATAGCATGATTTGTGAAAAATTTGTTAGAAGAAGTTTAGGCGGGAAAGTTTTTCTGAGGTGAAATTTGGTGATGACATGTGTCATCACATGTAATCATTTATTAGTATAGATTATGCAACAAACTCAACGTAAACAAATGAAAGAACTTATTCAAATAACAACCCACTCTAAAACCTCCTAAGGAATCGGCAGACTTAACTAACTCATTTGACTCAAAAAAAATTAAAACACATGCTAATTAAAACTTCTGACGTTCATATCGCCATACCTATGATCGTAACCCGAATTGACTAATAAAAACCCACAAACTAACTTCATGACCTGAACTTGATGACCCGATTTAAATCGTCAAGATTAACCCAACACTCACTCCTTTATTCTTGACTTTGACCCGCTCCTCATCAAAGTAGCGTCGGCTCGTCATCATCTCGAACTAAATTAGCTGCTTCTTCTTTTGGTACTTTCTTGGGGCACTAAACAGCATAGTGTCCATACTCTTGACAATTATAACACTTGATATGTCTTTTATCTTGATGCATGCCTTGCTCTCTTTGGTCTTCATTGGTTTGGAACCGACCTCCTTGACATATACCTAAACCGCGACCCCTTCCTTGGCCATGATCTCATCCAGAACCAACTTGATTTTGATCAAACTCGCTACACTTGGTTCTCTCTTGCCAATCCTCCTTTGAAAGCAACAACTTGCCTTGATCATTGTCTTCCTCATCATGAACTTTGATCCTCTCTTCATAAGCCTTAAATCTCCACACGACCTCCTCAAGAGACATATTCTTTATCTCGGAGTATTGTTGGATAGAGGCGACAATTTGCAAAAACATCTTCGGAACAAAATTTAATAATTTTCTCACCATAATTTCATCATCCAAGCTAGACCCGAGGCTCTTGAACTTTGTAGCAATTCCACTAAGTTTGCCTGAGAAATCATCAACAGTCTCGTTGTCTTTCATCTTCAACATCTCTGACTCGGTTCTAAGAGTTTGAAGTCTCGCCTTTTGAACTCTATCGGCTCCAAAATACCGCACACAAAGCGCTTCCCACACATCTTTTGCATCCTTATACTTTGCAAATTGAAGTAACACATCTTCCGGTAGATTTTGAAATACGAATGCCCTAACAATAAAGTTCTTTTTAGCCTCTACCGTAGCTCCCGTGACCGGATAATTTGGTTCCCACAAACCGTATGCTTGTAGAATTGATTCCATCATGATTGACCAACTCATGTAGTTCAAAGTCGATAACTTCGGACGTTGCAAAGGAATGTTGCTTTGGTCACTTGCCGGCAAAATCGCACTTACTCCTTCCGGACTCTTTTCAATCATCTCCTCTTTTTACTTAAAGCCCAATTAAATAGAATTTTCTCTTGTTGACTTTTCAAAACCACCTTAACATATTCTCCTTTTATTCTTCTCGATGTGTCTGCTAAAACAAGGTAATAGCCACAACCTTTGTTTTCTTTTATATCAGCGGTCTTTGTATGACGCAGCCACAAATTGAACTCTTGATCTTCGGCAACCGAACCTCACAGGCCTCTTAACTTTCAATCACTCCACTCAAGCTGATCAAAATTAGTTGCTTGCCTTTTTGTCTTCACCACACATGTTTAATTACATCGAACCACACAGACTATCCCGCGGTTGCTCACTTCTCTTCTTTAATTACCACATAGGTCTCCTTTCTTACTTGAACCGTTGAACCACACAGGTCTTGTCTGTAGCTCAGATTTGGGTTTCTTCTCTCACACGGTTCTTCTTACTTCCCAATCACACATATCAGGCTCTGCTTGGTTTCACATAGAAACGTCGCTTGTCTCGATTTTGTCTTATACAGTCCCATGGTATGAGCCGTGTGCTCTGATACCAAATTATTGGATTAACCCCAAATATTATACAATCAAACCTCACAACAAATTTAAAATAGTAGCTATACCAATACGTGTATGTAAAAAAGAAGAAAACTGCATATGTTTATTCATAACCAAATCAAGCCTTATATAGACAATTATGTAACAAACTCAACGTAAAAAATTAAAGAACTTATTCAAATAACAACCCACTCTAAAATCTCCTAAGGAATTAGCAGACTTAACTAACTCATTTGACAAACAAAAAATTACAAACACATGCTAATTATAACTTCTAACGTTCATATCGCCATACCTATGACCCGTGACCCGATTTGACCAATAAAAACCCCCGAACTAATTTCATGAGCCGAACTTGATGACCCGATTTAAACCGTCAAGATTAACCCAACACTCACCCCTTTAATCTTCACTTTGACCCGTTCCTCATTAAGGTAGCGCTGGCTCGTCATCATCTCGAACTAAATCAGAGTTGTAACTTTAAAACATTTGCGGAAGAGTTTTGAAAATAAGTTAAACCCAAAGTACTAGGAATGTAACATTGGCAAAACACCCCTAAAACATGTTCAAAAACTACAATGTAAAATAAACCCAAAGTATAATAGTTTATGTTTTCATATTCATGCTCAACCCATGTGTGCTCCTATGGCAGCTATTAACCTCGACCTGAGAATAGCATACTAAAAGAGTCAACACAATGATTGGTGAGTTCAAGAGTTTGCATTTAACATAGTGAGTGATAGTTGTAAAAGAAAACAAGTGCCTTGAAATAGATAGCTAGTCTATATTCAAAAGTAATAACTATAGTGATTTTGCGATCGAAGCTGACACGTGTTTTGTTTGTTTGCCTCCTATCACAACCTACCAAGTTGTGACTATGTTTGTGTTTAGGCCAGTATTTCACCCGTTTGACCTCAAGTCACACAGGTGGGGCTTGTCAGGCCAAGTAGTACTACCCAACATTTCCCATTAGTTATCATTATTAATCATCCAAAAGTGTGAGGGTTTTAATATTATTCTACACTATGCTACACTAACACAACTTATCAATGTAAAGCGTTTGTAAGATATAACAGTGTGTTATCTCCCCCAAAATGAAAGTAAGTAAAAAAACAATGGGGCATGAACTCACCTCGTGCATAACAAACAATAACAAAGAAACTGAAGATGGATGGAAAGACAACCCTTCAGAGGTTACCTAGAATACACAAGCGCATAAGTACGTGTACACATAAAGCTTAACAACCCTAGGTGCTCAATAAACACGTTGACCTAAGGTTTTGTAAAACAATGTTCATTTGACCTAGTTGACCCGTTTGACCTGTGATGACACATTAATTAAATTCCATTTAATCAAGTATAGCAATACATCATACGTGATAATCATACAATTTATTCATGTATGTCACATCTCAACTTAAGTTCAACCAAGATCATCATACTAATTTAGTTTATCATACAATTCATTAATCAACAAGATTCATACCAACCAACATACCTAACAATGATGTATTACAATCCCAAACATGATTCCATAATCTCCTAACATAATCCATCATCATGTATAGTCAATAAGAACCTAAATTTCCCAAATGATCAATCAAGCATCCATACAACTCAATTAACACATCCCGCCACATTAGACATCATCAACAAACATTCTAACATGATCCTAACATCATGAACATGCTTAATTTATCATATCCAATGTTCTACATAAATAAAGTTTTCCTTTTAGGAAAGTAACACCTAAAATAAATCTAACAACCAATTCATTCATAAACTTTATACCTAATCAAGTTCATAGCATTCATCTAAACACGATAATCACCATCAATTCATCATAATTCCCATACACCATACAAAAAGTTTCTACTTACAGTAAGGTATGAACGATCACTAGATTTCATGATTTTTCTTGCATGATCCATGTAAACTAACATCAAAGCAATACAATTAACATCATAGAACCATCAACAACCATCAATTGCGCAATCTCATGATTAAAAGTTACTATTTTGGATAAGGTATGAACTAGGTCATCAAAATCATGGATTTCATGCATAAGTCATCATAATCAAGCAACAATACATCACAACTAACATCATATCATCATCAAACATCATAAATTTCAAATTTTAACCTAGAATTCGAATTAGGGTTTATTAAGAACCAAAACCATGAAATTTCTTGCAAACACTTACCTTTTATTGCAAATTAGGGATGATTAGCACTTGCAAATAACTTGTAACCCTTGGATCATAATCAAATAGAGCTTGGTGTTTGTTTCTTGATCAATTTCGAATGGTTTGAGGGTAGGAAGAGAGGGTTCAGTCAAAAGTGGGTTGGGGGGCAACGGTTGGTTTTTGTTAACCTTTACATAATTAAAATTTACCATTTAACCTTTGTTTAATCACCTTTTGTAAAAATTAATCTTTTTTGAACCTTTTAATAGTTTTAACTACAAATACAATTATTATTAGTCAAATAATAATCATACACATTTAACTAACAAAAAAACTTATGAAATATATATATATATATTACACATAGTCATGTTACCAAGTACTATTTACAAAATGTTTAAAATCTTCAAATTTCATAACCACAAATTAATAATCAATATTATTAATTAAGTGATTATCTGGTAGTCATTGCTAATTATTATTAAGTCACCAACGTTCAATGACAACTAGTGTGTGACAACCAGTGTGTGCTCACGACACGTGTATGCAAGACCTAACGGAACTAATGGAGTTTGGTAACGGAAAATTACCAGATGTCACATTATCCCCATGTTGAAAGAATTTTTATCCCGAAAAATACGTTACATGGTTGTGTTACATCACTAGTCTACTGCATTGGCACAAGAAAATCAAAATCGAGTGAGTTTTAGGTGAGTTGCCATATCATCCCCATGTTGAAAGAAATTTCATCCTGAAATTTAATCATTACCTTCGCCGGTCGTAGTCGTTGTTTGGAATAAATGAGGACACTCACATTCCCAATTGAATTCCGGTCCACGACTTGAGTTCCGGTGAACTTTGATAATAGGGATCTTGCTTTGTTTCAAGGTCTTGACCACTCTGTCCATTACCTTAACTGGTTCTTCAATGAATCACAATTTCTCATCTACTTGTACTTCTTTAGATTAGAAACGTGAAACACATTATAAACTCCACTCAGTGAATCAGGCAGATCTAATCGATACGCCACTTGACTTATTCTTTTAAGAATCTCAAATGATCCAATGTATCTCGGATTAAGCTTGCCTCTTTTTCCAAATCGAATCACACCTTTCCACGGTGAGACTTTCAGCAAAACTTTGTCACGAACCTGAAACTCCAAGAGTTTCCTTCGCTTATCAACGTAGCTCTTTTGTCTGTCTCAGGTTGCGACCATACGGTTTCATATCTGCACTATCTTATCGGTAGTCTCATGTACCAATTCGGGGCCAGTCAAGTGACGATCCCAACTTCTGCCCAACAAACTGGTGATCTACACTTTCACCCATATAATGCCTCAAATGGTGCTGCCTAGATACTAGTGTGATAGCTTTTGTTGTACGAAAACTCCACCAACGGTAGATGAACCTCCCAATTATTCCTGAAATCTATTACACAAGCACACAACATGTCCTCCAAGGTTTGAATAGTACCCTTACTTTGCCCATTGGTCTGCGGATGATATGCAGTGCTTATATTCAGACTCGATTGCCAGAAATGGGATGTAAAACAAGCATCACAATAGGAAATAATCGAGATTAGCACACCATGTCTCGAAACTACCTCCTTCAGATAAATTCGGGTTAGCTTATCAATTTTATCTGTTTCCTTGATCGCCACGAAGTGAGCTGACTTAGTAAGTCGATCCATGATCAACAATATCATGTCACAACCACTAGGAGTCGTGGGTAACTTAGTAATAAAGTCCATAGAAATTTATTTCCACTTCCATAGAGGAATCTCAGGTTGTTGCAGTAATCCAGATTGCTTCTGATATTCCACTTTAACCTTAGAATAAGTCAAACACTTGCTTACGTATATAGCTATGTTTGCCTTCATATTAGGCCACCAATAGTGCGCCTCCAAATCATGATACATTTTTTCACAACCAGGGTGTATAGAATATCTAGACTTATGTGCTTCACTCATAACCAAGTCTCTCAGATTCCCATGTAAAGGTACCTAAAGCCTATCCATAAAGTAATGAATTCAATAGGATTTTACTTCCAATTGTTTGTCCATCCCACATAAGGATTCAGATCTAACATTTTCTGCTTTCAAAGCTTCCGTCTGAGCTTCATTGATTTGTTCAGGTAAGTGGGTGCTAATCGTAAGCTGCAACGCTCGCACTCGTCGTGGTTTGATGGTCTCCTTTCTACTCAAGGCATCGACGACTACATTCGCCTTTCCTGGGTGATATTTAATAGCACAGTCGTAATCTTTTAACAATTCCACCCGGCTTTGCTACCTCATGTTCAGCTATTTTTGCTCAATGATATGCCGAAGACTCTTATGATCGGTGTAAATAGTGCATTTGGTACCGTACAAGTAATGTCTCTAGATCTTCAATGCAAAACCACTGCACCCAGGTCCAAGTCATGGGTGGTGTAGTTCTTCTCGTGTACGTTCAGTTGTCTAGAGGCATAGGCTATCACCTTGTCACATTGCATCAAAACGCAACCGAGTCCTTGGATAGATGCATCATAGTAAATGACAAAATCATCACTTCCTTCTAGTAATGCTAATATCGATGCGCTACAAAGCTTTTGTTTCAGTAACTGGAAAGCTTCTTCTTGACTCTCTTCCCATTTAAACGTGGTACCTTTGTGAGTCAAGATGGTGAGAGGTTGAGCGATTTTTAAAAAACCCTCAATCAAACGTCAATAATATCCTGGCAGTCCAAGGAATTGACATATCTCACTAGGCGTTTTAGGAACTGACCAATTCTAAATTTCTTCCACATCGTAGGATCTACATGTATTCCTTTCTCATTCACAATGTGACCTAGAAATTGCACCTAGCCTATCCAGAAATCACACTTAGAGAATTTAGCATATAATTGTTCTCTTTTCAACAGTTCCAAGATCAACTGTACGTGCTCTTCGTGTTCCTCCTTGGTCTTGGAATAGATCAATATGTCATCAATAAACACAATAACAAATTAATCAAGGTAGGCTTCGCACACATGGTTTATGATATCCATGAACACTGCTAGTGCATTAGTCAACCCAAATGGCATGACTAGTAATTCATAATGGCCATAGCGACTCCTGGATATTGTCTTTGAGATGTCTTCTTCTTGGAATCTCAACTGATAATAACCAGACCTTAAATCAATCTTAGAATAGTAACTGAATCCCTGAAGTTGATCAAACAAAACATCAATACGAGGTAGAGGGTACCGGTTCGTGACTGTGACCTTGTTCAACTCCCTGTAGTCAATGCAGATCCGAAATATGCCATTTTTCTTCTTAATAAACAAGACAGGGCTCCTCTAGGCGATTAGCTAGGTCAGATAAAGACCTTATCCAATAGCTCCTGAAGTTGTGCCAATAATTCTTGTAACTCATTCGGTGCCGATCGATAAGGTGCTCTAGCGATTGGGGCTACACCAGGAGTCAACCTAATCTGGAATTCCACTTGGCGATGAGGGGGTAGTCCAGGAAAACACCTCTAGAAAGTCACAAACCACCAAAATGTTCTTTATCTTCTTATCCTCTTGTTGTGTGTCAGTTACGAGGGCTAGTATGGCTAAGCGATCCTTACGTAGCCACTTCTGCGCCTTCATGAATGAGATGATACCTATCATAGCACCACTCTTCTCACCTTTAACTAAAAGAATTTCTCCACCCATGAGAGGAATACGAATGACCTTCTCATGACAAATGACACCCGCCTGCTTCTCGGACAGCCAATCCATGCCCGCTACCACATCAAAACTCCCAAGTGTAACAGGCATAAGATCGATATCAAAGGTATGTCCAGCAAGTTTTATCTTGAAACCCTTAAGGATGTGTGTAACAAAGATTTGCTTACCATCAGCTAATTCTACAGTATACTTAGACTCTAACTTAGAATGTATATCACTTAAGAGACTACTAAACTTAGTGGAGATAAAACTTCTATCGGCTTCAGTGTCAAAAAATATCATAGCAAATGACCATTAACAAAAATTTACCAGTCACAGTAGTAGGGTCGTTTAGAGCCTCACCTGAACCCATAATGAAGGCTCTACCCTTAGCTCCACCATTGTTACCACCATTGTTGGCACCATTACCTGGGTTCTTGTTATTGTTTCCTTTGTTCCTAGCACAATTGCCATTTGTTTTCAGTTGAGGGCAGTAACTCTTGTAATGCCCTTCTTTTCCACATTCAAAGCAGTCTTTTGGTGTTTCTCGTATTTGTGGTGGTTTCTTCATCAATTCGCCACGATAGTCTTTCGCTGCGTGCCCTAGCTTTCCACATCTCTGACACTTAAAGTTGTCATACTTTCTAGTATGATAATAGTTGCATTGGTTACACTTAGGATACCTCCCCACGTATCCTCCTTGTCCTTGGTTAGTGGTGGTTGTTTGATTGAAACCTCGGTTGTTATCGAATTTCTCGGTTGTTACTGATGTTGTTGTTGCTGCTGGTTGCCCGAAGTGGAACCCTTGTTGTTTAGACCATCCCATTTGCATTTTTTTCTAGTACACTCACCACCGCATCCCGTTTAGGCAGCTTACCCTATTCCACTATCTGGTTAATCAATTTATGAGCCAACCGAATCGCCTGCTGAATTGTTATGGGATTAGAGGCAGTAACCATGCTTTAGATTTTAGGCACCAACCCACGTATAATATAACTCTATCCTTTTATGCATCGAGGTCACCATCCCGGGGCATAATGTCGCCAGCTCATGTGACCTGGTAGTATAGGCCGCAGCTCCATTTCCAGCTTTTGCACCTCATCACGAGGGCAATACTCCTCAGTCATCATTGTATTAAACTCATCCCAAGGTAGGTCATTGGCCATTGCCTGACCCAATATTGCACCTCATCACGAGGGCAATACTCCTCAGTCATCATTGTATTAAACTCATCCCAAGGTAGGTCATTGGCCATCGCCTGACCCAATATTTGCGCCTAGACATTCTACCAAGATCGTGCAACGCCTTCTAGTGTTCCAGTTACGTACTTTACTTAACCAACCGTGGGCGTTTGCATTTGGCGAAGACTGACTCTTGAAGGATTCTATATGCCCAAGACACGTAGAATATTGATGCGGTTAGTACGTTATGATCCAAGTCGGGTTATACCCAATAACAAGCTTAGCAAACACCAATTAATATTTAATTGATGATATGATCATGCAATTAAATATTTACACCAATTTAGAAAATGAGTTTTCTAAATAAGTTGCATATGAGAGGGAACAACTTATTAGGATATTTTGTTCAATAATATTATTTGATGTGTTATTTAAATTAATTAGATGACACCAATAATAATGAGAGATTATAACTTATAAGTTAAATGATTAATTGTATAAGTTATATAACTTGTACATACAATTAAATGGTTAATTGTATGTTTGGTTACAAGACCATTTAACATGTGTGTATGTGTTTACTTTAAAGGGGGGGAAACCCTTTTCAATTGTATTTTTCGGCCGCCCCCCCCCTCATTTTATTGGACCATTTTTGCTTTGAACACTACACATATTAACTTGTCTTGGATTCTCCCATTCTCTCTACCATTCTCATTACATGCAACACACACAAAACACTCCTCTCTCTCTCTAAAAAAGCTACGGCCAGCAGCAGCATTGGGAGCTTTTGAAGTGTAATTTTGTGTTGTTTTGGTGATAATCTACCTAGCAAGAAGAGGTGTTTGCAAAGAGCTTAGGGTATACAAGCTTGAGGGTTTCTTCCTTGGAGCCTTGGCCGAGATTTTAAGCATTCATCATCCTTCTTCTCTTGGTCGATTTAGCTGCTGGAAGGAGGTAGTTTGGCAGCATGTTTGGTTGTCACATTATGAATGTTTTATGTGTTTATAGCTTGCTTATTCACATATTAAAGATCCTTTTGATTTGAGTTGGTTTTTCATCTTAAAACATCATTTAGAACATGAAATTTTCAGCTTATAAACATGTTATAATGCTAAACTTCCGCTGCGTTTTTCAGAAAGTTTAATGGGTTAAACTACGTTTTTGTGTTCTAACAAACCCAACAATGGCATCTAGAGCCGGTTATGTGGATAGCTAGCTTGTATGGTCTTTTAAAAATTTGTTTTATGGACTTTAAAACCCTTTTAGGGGCTGCTATGTTTTGTATGATTGAATCCCCAAACTTTCAAGGTCATATCACACATGCTAGTGATTAAACCTTGAAAGATATATATTATGATATGTATATTGTTTGGACGATGTTTAAAACCTAAAATTTCAGTTTATGTTGGCTGAAATTTCGTGGTTTTAAGTGGGGTTTCATTATATGTTTAGATGATATGATCATTGGATGTTAGTGTGCATAACCTAGCCTTTGGCCTTATGATTTGGATGATTGGAATGGTTGTTTTATTCATTCAATTGGGTTGTAATGTTTATGTTTATGATTTGGGTTGTAATTATTTATTCATTTGGTTATGTAATAAATAGATTAGGTGCATTTCTTTTATTAGAAAAATGTATTAGGATATAATTTTGTAAAAGGAAGATGCACAAGATGAAGACCCAAAGATGGACATCAAAGACATGGACCTTGAAGTATTTGGATATGGATTCAAGTGGGAGTCCATGGACACATAAAATGTGTCAATACAAACCCTTAGGAAAGACCTTATGACAACACTTGTGATGGCAAACAAGTGTTGTCAACTTAGTGGCTAAGGTTATGCACTCATGTTTATATGTTTATGCTTGTTTGAATGTTTGTTGTTTGATTGTTTGGTTGATATTTGGACATACATTACAAACTCATTAACAAACATAACAAGCTAAAAATTGATGGTTCTTAAAAGTTAATAAAAGGTTATTAAAATAATTTAATGATTTTAAAGATTAAAATAGGTTTTAATCAAAGGACCATAGGGTATCTTGTATTTGAAAGCATGCAAATACAAGTACATAGAGTTTTCTAAACTAGAATTATGAAACCTCTAAATATTCAAAAACAAGATCAACACTGTTCTTTTACACAACACTTAAGTCACTTGGGAACTCTTAGTGGGATAAAGGTCACCTAACCATTTTGAGGGAACTTATGACTTAAGGTGAGAATGCCATATTCAAGGGATAAAGGTCACCTAACCACTCATTTTGACAAACTCACATGTGTGTGTAAGTAGGATGTCTTAATTTGCAAACCATGTTAAATGGATCACCTACAATATGGTTTCCAAATGGTGTTGATGGGATTAACATGCCGACTTTACATATGATGTTTAAAGTCGATCCCATACCTCTAGAAGTTGCAAATGGTTGCAACCGTCAATCATTGACCGCCTTATTAATTTAAATCGTGGGATAAAGGTCACCTAACCACAATCTAAATGTAATGTTGGGTTCTAGATTTTAATATAAAAATGACCTTAAAAGGCATTAGTTATTAAAAATAGCAATATCGAAAATACTAAAATAGACCTTTGTTAAGTTTTATAGTTGGCCACCAATAATGAAAATCACGATAACTCATCTGCGTCCAACGAATCATTACGAGCGATCCTCCAAAAGGAACGTCTAAATCATAAAAACTTTATTGATTGGTATCGAAACTTGAGAATCGTTCTCAAGCAAGAGAGAAGATCGTATGTTTTAGACGACCCTATCCCCGATCAACCTACTGAGGATGATGAGGAGGCCTATAACGATTGGCTGAAATACACTGAGGACTCCGTCCAAGTGTCCTGTCTCATGCTAGCGAGTATGACTCCGGATCTCCAAAAGGAGTATGAACATCACGGAGCTTACGACATGATAACCCAGCTGAAGGAAACGTTCCAACAGCAAGCAAGGGTTGAGCGCTTCGAAACGGTTCGAGCACTCCATGCATGTCATATGGACGACAACCAATCTGTTTCATCTTATGTACTTAAGATGAAAAGTCATATTGACCGCCTCGAGAGGCTTAATTGTCCCGTCTCGAAGGAATTGGCCATGGATTTGATCCTAAATGGCCTTACCAAGAAGTTCGAGACATTCGTGTTGAACTACAACATGAATGCTTGGGACAAAAGCATGGTGAGCTTAACTCAATGCTCAAGACGGCCAAGGCGGCCATGGGTAAAAGGGTTTTACCCGTTCTCACCATCAATGAAGGTGGGAACAATAAAAGGCCTCATCCCGCACCCAAGGCAAAAGTTGCCAAGGGTAAGGGACCCGTTTGGGGAAAGGGGAAAGGGGTGGCAAGGGTGCCACCCAAACCACAAGAGAAGAAGCAAAAGGTTGCTACTAATGACCCATGCTTCAAGTGTGGGAAGATTGGACATTGGGTAAGGAATTGTCCTGTCCATCCCAAGAGTTGAAAGCAAAGAGGGATGTCGGGCAGACCTCAGGTACAATATACATGATTCATATTGATCTTATTGTTAAATCTTCTAACACATGGGTATTGGATACCGGATGTGGAACTCATATTTGCAATTTGTTGCAGGGGTTCACAAGAAGTAGGGACTTCAATCAAGGGATGTTAGCCTCTTCATGGGCAATGGAACTAAAGTCTTAGTTGAAGCTTGTGGGGACTACATCCTAAAACTTCCAAGTGGCTTGGATGTTATTTTGAAGAATATTTTGTATGCTCCTAGTGTCACACCCCAATACAGGATGTTACACCTAGTTTGACTAGGAACATTATTTCTATATCCCAATTAAGACATTATGATTATGTATTATCCTTTATTGAAAATGATATTCATGTTTCTTTAAATGATATGTTCTATTTTAAAGTTATTCCCATTAATGGTATTTATGAATTGGTTCATGAAAATACTTTAAATAGTTCATTGTACCAAACTAACACCAAGAAACTCAAGTTGGATTTGAGTGACACCTATCTTTGGCATTGTCGTCTTGGTCATATAAACAAGAAACGTATACAAACACTCCAAAAATGGTCTTTTAAAAACAAATGAATGTAATTCATTTGATGTTTGTGAATCTTGTTTACAAGGTAAAATGACTAAGGCGCCTTTTAGTAGAACTAACGAAAGGGCAAAAGATTTATTAGGAATCATACATTCGGATGTATGTGGTCCTTTTAAGCCAATGACTAGGAATGGTGAAAGATACTTCATTACCTTTACCGATGATTATAGTCGCTATGGGTATGTGTACTTATTAAGGCACAAAGATGAAGCTTTTGAAATGTTCAAAATCTTCAAGAATGAAGTAGAAAATCAACTCAACAAGTCAATTAAAGTTCTCCGCACCGATAGAGGAGGTGAATACCTAAGCGATGTTTTCCAAGATCATCTTAGGAGTTATGGGATTGTCTCACAACTCACTCCACCTGGAACACCACAACATAATGGTGTATCTGAGAGGAGGAATCAAACTTTATTGGATATGGTTCGATCTATGATGGCTAGAAGCACATTGCCTCTATCATTTTGGGGTTTCGCTTAGCTCTCCGCGGCCCGTATTCTAAATATGGCCCCAACCAAAAAGGTGGAAATGACACCTTTTGAGATATGGCATGGAAGAGTTCCATCCCTATCATACTTAAGGGTCTGGGGTTGTGAGGCTTATGTTAAGACTCCCACCCCAAACAAATTGGAAGTTCGATCCACCAAGTATATCTTTGCTGGATATCCTAGAGATTCTATGGGATATTATTTCTATGATCCACTAGAACAAAAGGTGTTTGTTACCAGAAAGGGTGAGTTCTTAGAAGCAAAGTTCCCTATGGAAGGAGCTGGCAGTAGAACAGTGGATCTTGAAGAGGATCAAGAACCACAACCCGATGCACGTTTGGTTGAAACTAGCACTCAACATGAGGATGTTGAGGATGATCAAGGGGTTGATCAATACACACAAGACGTTCGCAGAAGTGGTAGAACTAGTAATCCACCTGAAAGATACGGATTTTTCATGGATGCATGCTATGTGGTAGATTCAGATGAACCAACCACATACCATAATGCAGTGTCCAATTCGGATTGTGACAAATGGCTTGAAGCCATGAATGTTGAGATGCAATCCATGTACGACAATCAAGTTTGGGAACTTGTTGTACCACCTCTTAATTCCAAGGTAGTTGGAAGTAAGTGGGTTTTCAAAAAGAAAACTGATATGCATGAAAACTTGGATACTTATAAAGCTAGACTTATAGCAAAGGGTTTCACTCAAACTCAAGGGGTTGATTATGATGAAACTTTCTCACCTGTTGCGATGCTAAAGTCTATTAGGATATTGTTTGCCATAGCTGCTCATTATGATTATGAGATTTGGCAAATGGACGTCAAAACCGCTTTCCTAAATGTATATCTTGAGGAAGATGTCTATATGGTTCAGCCTGAAGTTTTGTCGATCCAAAACATCCTAACAAAGAATGCAAGCTAAAGAAATCAATCTATGGATTGAAACAAGCATCGAGAAGCTGGAATCACCGTTTTGATGAGGAGGTAAAGAAATTTGGTTTCATCAAAAACGCTGATGAGGCTTGTGTGTATAAGAAGGCTAGTGGGAGCACAATAACGTTCCTAGTATTGTATGTTGATGACATACTACTATTTGGAAATGACATTCCAACCTTGGAAGGTGTAAAAACCTGGCATAAAAGTTGCTTTTCCATTAAGGATCTTGGTGAAGCCGCCTATATTCTGGGAATAAAGATCTATAGGGATAGATCAAGGCGGTTGATTGGTTTAAATCAAAGTGCATATATTGATAAAATCTTGAAAAGGTTCAATATGGAGAACTCTAAGAAAGGTACTATAATACCCGAAAAAAATATAATAATAATAATAATAATAATAATAATAATAATAATAATAATAATAATAATAATAATAATATGAAAGAGGTTTGAAGAAATGTCACTTAAGGAAATAAATCGATATATGTGAAGCTAAATGAAATTAGAAGATAAATTTTCATGGTTCAGTCTATTTCTTTGTACGACCCGAAACGAATTGCAAGTTTGAATTGCAATTTTAAATTAAGTTTATCATTACGAATATTTAATTGGACATCCTGAAATGTTCTTATCTCCATCAACAAAACCCCGAGATGTTTGGGATGACGATCCCACGTTTCACCAGGTTATAAAGCTAGACTTGGATACTTATAAAGCTAGACTTATAGCAAAGGGTTTCACTCAAACTCAAGGGGTTGATTATGATGAACCTTCTCACCTGTTGCGATGCTAAAGTCTATTAGGATATTGTTTGCCATAGCTGCTCATTATGATTATGAGATTTGGCAAATGGACGTCAAAACCGCTTTCCTAAATGGATATCTTAAGGAAGATGTCTATATGGTTCAGCGTGAAGGTTTTGTCGATCCAAAACATCCTAACAAAGTATGCAAGCTAAAGAAATCAATCTATGGATTGAAACAAGCATCGAGAAGCTGGAATCACCGTTTTGATGAGGAGGTAAAGAAATTTGGCTTCATCAAAAATGCTGATGACGCTTG
This sequence comes from Flaveria linearis, assembly GCA_024085815.1. Taxonomy (NCBI): domain Eukaryota; kingdom Viridiplantae; phylum Streptophyta; class Magnoliopsida; order Asterales; family Asteraceae; genus Flaveria; species Flaveria linearis. The sequence continues at coordinate 81,153,224 of CM044003.1, forward strand.
TGTGTATAAGAAGGCTAGTGGGAGCACAATAACTTTCCTAGTATTGTATGTTGATGACATACATTTGGAAATGACATTCCAACATTGGAAGGTGTAAAAACCTGGCTTGGAAGTTGCTTTTCCATTAAGGATCTTGGTGAAGCCGCCTATATTCTGGGAATAAAGATCTATAGGGATAGATCAAGGCGGTTGATTGGTTTAAATCAAAGTGCATATATTGATAAAATCTTGAAAATGTTCAATATGGAGAACTCTAAGAAAGGTACTATAATACCCGAAAAAAATATAATAATAATAATAATAATAATAATAATAATAATTATAATAATAATAATAATAATATGAAAGAGGTTTGAAGAAATGTCACTTAAGGAAATAAATCGATATATGTGAAGCTAAATGAAATTAGAAGATAAATTTTCATGGTTCAGTCTATTTCTTTGTGCGTCCCGAAACGAATTGCAAGTTTGAATTGCAATTTTAAATTAAAGTTTATCATTTATGAATATTTAATTGGATCTCCTGAATGGTTCTTATCTCCATCAACAAAACCCCGAGATTTTTGGGATGACGATCCCACGTTTCACCAGGTTAACAATTAGTTGTTATATATGTCGTCGATCTCTTTTGCGAAACCAAAAAAAACCCCTCTGCCTCAATACTCATAGATAGTTAGGAGAGATTATGGTCACCAGCGACGCACCAGCCTTGTCCTTGCTGACGGACAACTATCGCATCATCTCTGAACATGAAAGCAAGGTGCGAACCGTCTCACACGTTGGGTCTATTTGAGTTGTTTCTATAGACATGACTTGATCATTTTGTTCTTGAATCTGTTGTCATAGAATTGTGGTCTGAAACCTTATCGAGTTGTTTGGGTGACGTAAGCAAGTCGTCGTGACATTGTTGACTCGTTTCGGTTCATTTCTGTTCGAGTATCGGCGGGCCGAAGTTGTTGATTTCTCACTCGTCTTGCTCGATAACCTTTTGTCTATGAACCAGGTAACAAATTAAACCAATTCATGTCGATTAATTATGCGTATATATACACAAATGAATGCGGCTGTTCGGGAGTATCTTCGACTCGTTTTTCCGGTGACCAAGTGGTTTAACAAGTAGAATATGATTTTGAAGGAAATAAGATGCAAACTAAGTTAGCTCAATCAAACCAAGTAATCTGCTTGGAACTAACCTGAATTGGAACAATCGACATGCCTTATACAGATGTGCATTAGAGAGTTCAAAATTTTATTCACCAAGTCTTGTTAGTAGCAGTTGGTTAAAACATATTTTCTAAATGATCATGCCTTTGTTTATGAGTTTCAAGCTATTAATTATCTTTTCTACAAGTAACCCATGAATTCAGTTCATATCCATGTATTATAAAAAAAAACCCAATTGGCTAACACTCAAACTTGTCGATTAGTTAATAGCCACGAAATGAAAGACATTTTACTTAGTTTAATATTAATTATTCTGGTACGTGTAGCAAATGATAATATGCATAAATAAATAAATAAAGATCCACCGTTTGAATTGGTTTAAATTTCATAAAACTATCATATGAAAGTTAACAATTATTTACTTTAGAAACGACTGTCGCCGGCGGATCGAACAGTTAGTAAGTCGGTTCAAGTTACTTGATTTCATAAACTGATTTCAACCATCACGAAGGTGTAGGCTCTATTATAACTTGTTGAGGACGACCTGATCGACTTATCTATTTTGCTTTGCTTTGGCATTTTGCTAAGGTACGGATTCTTGGTCCTTTTTATTCTAGTTTAAATTCTATTCTTCCGTTACTTTGTAGTACGGATATTTGATACCTTTAGTATGTCGTCTTCACTTCCGTTGATATGACTTGTTTGGCCTTCGACATTTTACTAGTCGTCTATCATTATTTATTTAGTTATGCTCTGACTTGTTCGATTATTAATTTTACTTATTGAGACTTGTAGCATGCAATATATATTTTATAAATTTGTGTTCATTATTGCATGTTCCTATAAATATTGTATTGATACGTTATATGTTGGTAGCTATACTACCATTTGATTTAGCACTCTGTTACTCGAGCTTGTCCGACATGTCATTGTGGCGTCAATGACATGACACTTTTCGTGACGGTGTTTATAAATAGTTCACGGCGTCTCCGTTAACACGTTAGTACTCAAGTAGTACTTTGGCCATATTTATTTGGGAGGCGGATGGATCGATCCTAGTTCAGTTCAGATCAGTTTAGTTCCGGGGGATGGAATCATGTGTGTACGCCCCGCACACCATCTCATTAGTGCATAGTCTAGCTAGCTATGTACTTATCAGTTCAGTTTCGGCTCTGGGTACTTCTTATATTACACGAATTATTTGGTTTGTATATACTCGTCGTGTAGATCAGTTCAGTTTCAATATTACATGTTCAGTTCAGTATCAGTATTATATGTTTAGAATCAGATTTTCGTTTTCAATATCATATGATCAGTTCAGTATCAGATATCAGTATTTTATGCTTTGAATCACTACTATTGTTCTTTCCGTCACTGAGCAACTTTTGGCTCAGCCGTATTTTCTGTTGTGGTGTTTTCTTATTTATTGTAGGTAATCAGGGTAATCCGGGAAATCAGTGAAGAGTGGATTGAGACCAAGATTATCTTTTACTCTAATTGATGTAATGAACATCTTAATTAGGTTCTTTCGGATTATTTGGTTTGTTCGAATTTATTTCTTTTGAACGTCTCTTTAATATCATGGGTTTGGTTTTTGATTTGATATCTGTAATAGTGATACATCAGCCTCTTCGGGGTTAGGGTGTTACAGTTATCGTATCAGAGCAAAGGCTCTTTTCTGTAGAAAACTTAAACATTAATAATTAAACTTGTGAGGTAATGGGTAGACGTTGGGTTAGGATCTAACCTTTTTCCAATCTAAATTCTAGTGCTTACACGTATATCTTTATTTCAGATGGCTCCTAAGAGACGTGTGAACAACCGCAATAACTCGAATGGCCCCTCGTCTGATGCAAACTTGGAAGCACTGGTTGCTAATGCTGTCAACACTGCTATTTTGGGGATGCTCCCTAACATGATGGCTCAGACTGCCCAAACTGTTTTCCAGCAAATGCAGCAGGCTAATATGGTTGTAAACTAAGGAACACCACCTGCTGGCAATGCTACTGGAATGCCACCAGTTGGAAATGTTACTGGAGCACCACCTGTCGGTAACGCCACTGGCGCACCACCATCCGGGAACGCCACTGGCGCACCACTTGGCGGAAACGTCACAGGGGCATCATCTGGTGGTAATGCCACAGGGGCGCCACCTGGTGGAAACAATACAGGAGCACCTTCCGGTGGTAATACACCACCACCTCGTGATGGTATTCATGTTTGGTTGGAATGTTTTCAGAAGCAAAGGCCTAAGTCTTTCAGTACTTCTAGTGATCCGGTCGAGGTGCAAAATTGGATCAGTCATATTGAGAAATTGTTTGAGGTACTTGGTGTTAAGGACGTATACAAAGTAAGGCTGGCTACATACAAACTAGAGGATGATGCTCATAGATGGTGGACGACTGTGAAGCAAGCTAGAGGAGGAAATGAATATGCAGCTACACTTCCTTGGGATGAATTTCGAGGATTATTTTATGAGGAGTACTTTACTACTGCTGACCGCACTGAGTATCGTAGACAGTATGCTAATATTAGACAGTGGGATGATGAGCACATAACCGATTTCAAAACACGATTTAATCGGTTAGTGAGTTTTCTTGGTCCATCCGCAGGTTCACCACATGAGCAGACAGAAAATTTTCAGTGGGCCATATGTGAAAGAAATCGAAAGTTTATACTGAATCATCAGTTTAAAGATATTAATGAAGTGGTTGATGCTGTTAAAAACTTATATAATGATAAAAAGAATGGAAATAAGTCATATGATGATAACCGTAAGCGGCCTAGAGAGAATGACCAGGATCAGTCTTCCTCCCATACGAATAAGAATCAGTCTTCACCACACGAGACCGTCGAAACCGTTTTGATCGCAACAACAACAATAACTCCCGACCATGGAAGAATCGAAACCAAAACCAGAATTCAGGTCATAGTCAGACTCAGCAAGCCCCTACTCGTGCTCACCATCGAATCAGCAACACCCTAATCAGGACCGAAATGCTACCCCTCAGTGTAACACCTGCGGGAAACTTCATAAGGGAGCTTGTCATCTGGCCGGAGGATTATGTTTCAGATGTGGGCGTGCAGGACACATGATTAAGGATTGCCCTCAGTGTGACCCTCGTACTGATGCTGGAGGGAATCAGGCTAAACCTGCAGCTGGTGCATGAGTTTTTGCACTCACTGCAAATGAGGCAGCTAATACACCAGGTATAACTCTGACCCCCTTTATTTATGGAAGTATTATATATATGTTTGTGTGTTATCTGATGTTGATAGTTAACGCCCAGGTATGGTCTCCGGTACCCTTTGCATAGGGAAGCGGGATATTTATGTCTTATTCGATACGGGCGCTACACATTCAGTCGTATCTCTTTTGTTTTCTAAGCACTTGATGACTGCACCGACTGCTTTAGAGCACACTTTAGCTATTACTACTCCCTTAGGAGATTTGACTATCATCTCTCATGTTTATAGGGATTGTCCGATCAGAATCGAGTCTATTATTCGTGAAGCCGATTTGTTTCCTATGCAAATTAGTGACTTTGATGTCATTCTTGGTATGGACTGGTTATCACGACATCCAGTTACTATTGAATGCCAGACTCGTCGTGTTCTATTTGGAAATCCTCGATGCCCTGAACTTGTATATCAAGGGACTCAGCCTCGAAAATCATTGAAAATCATCAATGCACTTAAGGCTCAAAAGTTCTTATCGCACGGTTGTGTGGGATTCCTAGCTTCGGTGAAAGCTACATCTTCTGATGAACCGAACATATCTGATTATCCGATAGTATGTGATTTTCAGGACGTGTTTCCTAAGGAGCTACCCGGGCTTCCACTAGATCGTGAGGTAGAGTTCACTATTAATCTCATTCCTGGTGCCGAGCCAATTTCTAAGGCATCGTATCGTATGCACCTATGGAGCTTAAGGAGTTAAAGGAGCAATTACAGGAGTTACTAGAGTTGGGATTTATCAGACCAAGCATCTCGCCTTGGGGTGCATCGGTCTTATTCGTGAAGAAGAAGGACGGCTCTTTGAGACTCTGCATTGACTACAGGGAACTTAACAAAATCACTATCCGAAATCGTTACCCTCTGCCTCGTATCGATGATTTATTTGATCAGCTTCAGGGTGCAAAGTGTTTCTCTAAAATCGATTTGAGGTCCGGTTACCATCAGCTAAAGATCAAGTATTCTGATGTCCCTAAATCGGCTTTCCATACTCGGTATGGTCACTATAAGTTTCTAGTGATGTCGTTTGGGTTAACTAATGCCCCAGCCGTATTCATGGACCTAATGAACCGAGTTTTTCGCAAGTTCCTTGATAAGTTCGTCATTGTCTTTATTGATGACATTTTAATTTATTCTAAAAGTAAGGAGGAGCATGAGAATCATCTTCGTATTGTGCTCGAAACACTACGTGAAATGAAGCTTTATGCTAAATTTTCAAAGTGTGAATTTTGGCTTAGTCAGGTAGCCTTTTTGGGTCATGTCGTTTCTGCGGATGGTATTATGATGGACCCTACTAAAGTAGAGGCGATCACTAAGTGGCGTAGACCTACCTCAGCCACAGAAGTCCGTAGTTTTCTTTGCCTTGCTGGTTACTATCGCAGATTTGTCGAAGGTTTTTTTGTTATAGCTTTACCCCTTACGCAACTATTGAGGAAAGGGTTAAGTACTCTTGGAACGACGAACGAGAGAAAAGTTTTGAAAAGCTCAAGAAAAGATTGGTGTCTGCTCCGATTCTCACACTTCCATCGGGCACGGGTGGAAATCAGATTTACAGCGATGCCTCTAAAAAGGGACTCGGATGTGTGCTAATGCAGCATGGTAAGGTCATTGCTTATGCTTCACGACAGTTGAAACCTTATGAGGTTAATTATCCTACGCATGATCTTGAACTTGCTGCTGTTATTTTCGCGTTGAAAATATGGCGTCACTATCTTTACGGAGAGACTTGTGATATTTTTACCGATCACAAGAGCTTGAAATATATCTTCACATAAAAGGAACTAAACATGAGGCAGAGGAGATGGTTAGAGTTGTTAAAAGATTATGATGCCAACATTCAGTATCATCCGGGAAAGGCTAATGTGGTAGCCGATGCTCTTAGTAGGAAGAGCTCAGGAATAGTAGCCTCCCTACAGCTACAGCCTCAGATTATTACAGATCTTGATAGATTGGGTATTGGCCTACATATTGGCAAGAGCGACGGATATCTCGCTAGACTTCAGATTGAGTCAGACTTAATATCCCGGATTAAGAACGCACAGAAAGACGATGGTGAACTCTGGGCAATCATACAGAATGTGGAGAATGGTAAACAATCAGAATTCAGAGTAGATGAGCATGGAGTAATTTGGTGTGGTAAGCGGTTGTGTGTGCCAAATGATTCGACTCTTCGAGAATCTTTATTAGCCGAAGCACATAGTTCGTCATTCTCTATTCATCCTGGATCTACTAAGATGTATCGAGATCTTCGTCAGAATTTTTGGTGGAATGGGATGAAAGAGGATGTGGCTAAGTATGTAGTCGTTGTCTTACTTGTCAGCAGGTCAAGATTGAGCATCAGAGAGCTAGTGGTTTGCTTCAGCCACTACTTATTACTGTATGGAAATGGGAGGATATTTCCATGGATTTTGTGACAGGGTTTCCAAGAACATTCAAGAAGAATGATGCAATATGGGTTGTAGTCGACAGATTGTCAAAGTCGGCTCATTTTCTTCTAATTCAACAAGGATTTTCGGTTAGCAAACTATCTGAAGTGTTTACACAAGAGATTATCAGACTTCACGGCACTCCGGTCTCTATCATGTCTGATCGAGACCCGAGGTTCACTTCTCGCTTTTGGAAGGGTTTGCAAGCTACATGGGGTACTAAGTTGAGGTTTAGTACTGCGTTTCATCCTCAAACTGACGGTCAGTCAGAGCGTACTATTCAGACACTTGAGGACATGCTTTGAGCTTGTGCCTTGGAGTGGACTGGGAACTGGGATGAGTATTTATGTTTGGTCGAGTTTGCTTACAACAATAGTTGGCAAGCTAGCATTGGCATGGCACCTTTCGAATTATTATATGGTCGTAAATGTAGAGCACCTATTTGTTGGGAAGAGGTCAGTGAGAGAGTCATTGAAGGACCCGAGTTAGTTCAGATCACGAATGAGAAAGTTGCTATTGCTAGATAAAAGTTAAAGGAAACTCAAAGTAGACAGAAAAGTTATGCAGATCGACACCGTCGACTTTTGGAGTTTAAGGTTGGTGATAAAGTATTTTTAACAGTTTCACCTTGCAGAGGTGTACGTCGTTTTGGCATCAAAGGAAAGCTCAGCCCTAGATTCATCGGGCCATTTGAGATTTTAGAGAGGGTGGTGAAGTCTCCTACCGTTTGGCATTACCACCTCAACTGTCACATGTGCATAACGTCTTTCATGTATCTCTTTTAAGGGGGTACAATTATCATCCTCTTCACGTTATGAATTATCCGCTTCATTTAATTCGTGAAGACTTATCGTTCGAGGAGGAACCCGAGGCCATCCTTGACCGACAAGAACGCATTATGCGTAAGAAACTATTCCTTTTGTTAAAGTATTATGGAAGAACCATTATGAACGTGAAGCTACATGGGAGATGGAAAATACGATCCGTTCTCAATATCCGAATCTTTTTACAGGTTAGTGCTTTGTTTTTTTTATTTTTTTATTTAATTCATTTTCCATTTTAATATGTTTTGGCGTTAAGCTATTAGGATTTCAGTTATTAGTTTCTGACCATCAGACTATCTGTTACATGTTTCTATTTATTGGATTAGCTCCGTCTCTGCATCTAATGATTATGAGTTATCTCATTCACTCGTTTATTCTTTATCACTCCCTATAGGTTATGTCATCAACGTCTGATCCGTAACTAGAAATTTCGTGGACGAAATTGTTTTAAGGGGGGTAGAATTATAATACCCGAAAAAAAAAAAAAAAAAAAAATAATAATAATAATAATAATAATAATAATAATAATAATAATAATAATATAATAATAATAATAATATGAAAGAGCTTTGAAGAAATGTCACTTAAGGAAATAAATCGATATATGTGAAGCTAAATGAAGTTAGAAGATAAATTTTCATGGTTCAGTCTATTTCTTTGTACGACCCGAAACGAATTGCAAGTTTGAATTGCAATTTTAAATTAAAGTTTATCATTTACGAATATTTAATTGGATATCCTGAAATGTTCTTATCTCCATCAACAAAACCCCGAGATGTTTGGGATGACGATCCCACGTTTCACCAGGTTATAAAGCTAGACTTGGATACTTATAAAGCTAGACTTATAGCAAAGGGTTTCACTCAAACTCAAGGGGTTGATTATGATGAAACCTTCTCACCTGTTGCGATGCTAAAGTCTATTAGGATATTGTTTGCCATAGCTGCTCATTATGATTATGAGATTTGGCAAATGGACGTCAATACTGCTTTCCTAAATGGATATCTTGAGGAAGATGTCTATATGGTTCAGCCTGAAGGTTTTGTCGATCCAAAACATCCTAACAAAGTATGCAAGCTAAAGAAATCAATCTATGGATTGAAACAAGCATCGAGAAGCTGGAATCATCGTTTTGATGAGGAGGTAAAGAAATTTGGCTTCATCAAAACGCTGATGAGGCTTGTGTGTATAAGAAGGCTAGTGGGAGCACAATAACGTTCCTAGTATTGTATGTTGATGACATACTACTATTTGGAAATGACATTCCAACCTTGGAAGGTGTAAAAACCTGACATGGAAGTTGCTTTTCCATTAAGGATCTTGGTGAAGCCGCCTATATTCTAGGAATGAAGATCTATAGGGATAGATCAAGGCGGTTGATTGGTTTAAATCAAAGTGCATATATTGATAAAATCTTGAAAAGGTTCAATATGGAGAACTCTAAGAAAGGTACTATAATACCCGAAAAAAATATAATAATAATAAGAATAATAATAATAATATTAATAATAATAATAATAATAATAATAATAATAATAATAATAATATGAAAGAGGTTTGAAGAAATGTCACTTAAGGAAATAAATCGATATATGTGAAGCTAAATGAAATTAGAAGATAAATTTTCATGGTTCAGTCTATTTCTTTGTACGACCCGAAACGAATTGCAAGTTTGAATTGCAATTTTAAATTAAAGTTTATCATTTACGAATATTTAATTGGATATCCTGAAATGTTCTTATCTCCATCAACAAAACCCCGAGATGTTTGGGATGACGATCCCACGTTTCACCAGGTAATAAAGCTATACTTGGATACTTATAAAGCTAGATTTATAGTAAAGGGTTTCACTCAAACTCAAGGGGTTGATTATGATGAAACCTTCTCACCTGTTCCGATGCTAAAGTCTATTAGGATATTGTTTGCCATAGCTGCTCATTATGATTATGAGATTTGGCAAATGGACGTCAAAACCGCTTTCCTAAATGGATATCTTAAGGAAGATGTCTATATGGTTCAGCCTGAAGGTTTTGTCGATCCAAAACATCCTAACAAAGTATGCAAGCTAGAGAAATCAATCTATGGATTGAAACAAGCATCGAGAAGCTGGAATCACCGTTTTGATGAGGAGGTAAAGAAATTTGGCTTCATCAAAAACGCTGATGAGGCTTGTGTGTATAAGAAGGCTAGTGGGAGCACAATAACTTTCCTAGTATTGTATGTTGATGACATACTAGTATTTGGAAATGACATTCCAACCTTGGAAGGTGTAAAAACCTTGCTTGGAAGTTGCTTTTCCATTAAGGATCTTGGTGAAGCCGCCTATATTCTGGGAATAAAGATCTATAGGGATAGATCAAGGCGGTTGATTGGTTTAAATCAAAATGCATATATTGATAAAATCTTGAAATGGTTCAATATGGAGAACTCTAAGAAAGGTACCCGAAAAAAAAATATAATAATAATAATAATAATAATAATAATAATAATAATAATAATAATAATAATAATAATAATAATAATAATATGAAAGAGGTTTGAAGAAATGTCACTTAAGGAAATAAATCGATATATGTGAAGCTAAATGAAATTAGAAGATAAATTTTCATGGTTCAGTCTATTTCTTTGTGCGACCCGAAACGAATTGCAAGTTTGAATTGCAATTTTAAATTAAAGTTTATCATTTACGAATATTTAATTGGATCTCCTGAATGGTTCTTATCTCCATAACAAAACCCCAAGATGTTTGGGATGACGATCCCACGTTTCACCAGGTTAACAATTAGTTGTTATATATGCCGTCGATCTCTTTTGCGAAACCAAAAAAAACCCCTCTGCCTCAATACTCATAGATAGTTAGGAGAGATTCCGGTCACCAGCGACGCACCAGCCTTGTCCTTGCTGACGGGCAACTATCGCATCATCTCTGAACATGAAAGCAAGGTGCGAACCGTCTCACACGTTGGGTCTATTTGAGTTGTTTCTATAGACATGACCTGATCGTTTTGTTCTTGAATCTGTTGTCGTAGAATTGTGGTCTGAAACCTTATTGAGTTGTTTTGGTGACGTAAGCAAGTCGTCGTAACATTGTTGACTCGTTTCGGTTCATTTCTGTTCGAGTATCGGCGGGCCGGAAGTTGTTGATTTCTCACTCGTCTTGCTCCATAACCTTTTGTCTGTGAACTAGATAACAAATTAAACCGATTCATGTCGATTAATTATGCGTATATATACACAAATGAATGTATGCCATGCGGCTGTTCGGGAGTATATTCGACTCGTTTTTCCGACGACCAAGTGGTTTAATAAGTAGAATATGATTTTGAAGGAAATAAGATGCAAATTAAGTTAGCTCAATCAATCCAAGTAATCTGCTTGTAACTAACCTGAATTTGAACAATCGACATGCCTTATACAGATGTGCATTAGAGTGTTCAAAATTTTATTCACCAAGTCTTGTTAGTAGCAGTTGGTTAAAACATATTTTCTAAATGATCATGCCTTTGTTTATGAGTTTCAAGCTATTAATTATCTTTTCTACAAGTAACCCATGAATTCACTTCATATCCATGTATTATAAAAAACCCAATTGGCTAACACTCAAACTTGTCGATTAGTTAATAGCCTTGTAATGAAAGACATTTTACTTAGTTTAATATTAATTATTCTGGTACGTGTAGCAAAATGATAATATGCATAAATAAATAAATAAAGATCCACCGTTTGAATTGGTTTAAATTTCATAAAACTATCATATGAAAGTTAACAATTATTTACTTTACAAACGACTGTCGCCGGCGGATCGAACAGTTAGTAAGTCGGTTCAAGTTACTTGATTTCATAAACTGATTTCAACCATCACGAAGGTGTAGGCTCTATTATAACTTGTTGAGGACGACCTGATCGACTTATCTATTTTTCTTTGCTTTGGCATTTTGCTAAGGTACGGATTCTTGGTCCTTTTTATTCTAGTATAAATTCTATTCTTCCGTTACTTTGTAGTACGGATATTTGATACCTTTAATATGTCGTCTTCACTTCCGTTGATATGACTTGTTTGGCCTTTGACATTTTACTAGTCGTCTATCATTATTTATTTAGTTATGCTCTGACTTGTTCGATTTCTTAATTTTACTTATTGAGACTTGTAGCATGCAATATATATTTTATAAATTTGTGCTCATTATTGCATGTTCCTATAAATATTGTATTGATACATTATATGTTGGTAGCTATACTACCATTTGATTTAGCACTCTGTTACCTGAGCTTGTCCGACATGTCATTGTGGCGTCAATGAGATGACACTTTTCGTGACGGTGTTTATAAATAGTTCACGGCGTCTCCGTTAACACGTTAGTACTCAAGTAGTACTTTGGCCATATTAATTTGGGAGGCGGATGGATCAATCCTAGTTCAGTTCAGATCAGTTTAGTTCCGGGGGATGGAATTATGTGTGTACGCCCCGCACACCATCTCATTGGTGCATAGTCTAGCTAGCTATGTACTTATCAGTTCAGTTTCGGCTCTGGGTACTTCTTATATTACACGACTTATTTGGTTTGTATATACTCGTCGTGTAGATCAGTTCAGTTTTAATATTACATGTTCAGTTCAATATCAGTATTATATGTTTAGAATCAGATTTTTGTTTTCAATATCATATGATCAGTTCAGTATCAGATATCAGTATTTTATACTTTGAATCACTACTATTGTTCTTTCCATCACTGAGCAACTTTTGGCTCAGCCGTATTTTCTGTTGTGGTGTTTTCTTATTTATTGTAGGTAATCAGGGTAATCCGGGAAATCAATGAAGAGTGGATTGAAGACCAAGATTATCTTTTACTCTAATTGATGTAACAAACACCTTAATTAGGTTTTTTCGGATTATTTGGTTTGTTCGAATTTATTTCTTTTGAACGTCTCTTTAATATCATGGGTTTGGTTTTTGATTTGATATCTGTAATAGTGTTACGTCAGCCTCTTCGGGGTTGGGGTGTTACAGGTACCGTACCTATTCAAAGAGGAATGATATTGAGTACGACTCAATGTCCTAGCTCAAAGGATGAGCAAGATAAAATGAAGGCAATCCCATACGCATCTGCTATTGGATCCATCATGTATGCGATGATATGCACTCGACCGGACGTGTCATGCGTCTTAAGCATGACGAGCCGATACCAGCAAAATCCTGGAAATAGTCATTGGATGGCTGTTAAGAACATACTTAAATACCTAAGGAGGACTAGAGATATGTTCCTAATCTATGGATCTGGTGATGAGGAACTCGTTGTAAAAGGTTACACGGATGCGAGTTTCCAAACCGATCGTGACGATTAACGGTCACAATTGGGATACATTTTCATTCTGAATGGAGGAGTGGTCTCTTAGAAGAGCTTCAAGCAGGATGTGGTGGCTCTATCAACTACAGAATCAGAATACGTCGCCGCCTCATTGGCAGCTCAAGAAGCTGCATGGTTGAAGAAATTCATTGCCGATCTAGGGGTTGCCCCTTCCATTCAGGACCCCCTAGAGATCTTTTGTGATAACGAGGGTGCGATTGCTCAAATCAAGGAACCTCGTGCTCATCAAATGACTAGGCACATTGAGCGGAGATTCAACTACATACGAGATGAAGTTGAAAAAGGAAAGATATGTATTCGTAAAGTTCACACAGATCAAAACATTGCGGATCCTCTCACGAAGCTCCTTGAAAAGGCAAAGCATGAAGGTCATACTTGTGCCATGGGACTTTGATGTTCTAGTGATTGTTTGATCTGTAAATTTTATATTTGGATATGTGGAACTCTTTATTATTTGAATAAAATTATTTGGTTATAATGTTTCAATTAATGTTCCGATTTAGCATGTTTAATCCATGAGTAAATTGTTTACTCTAAATGTCCGTAATCGTTCATACTTGTGGGAACAAGTGTGAGGGTAAGATTATTATGAACTTGGATTGGTTGATATTCATAAGGATGAATATAGAGCAATGGGTTGCTACCAAGGTTCATAGATATTTATGGGATACAAATATTGGACTAACCCGTATCTCAAATTTTACTACATGGAATCTTATTGATTGATCATAAGTAAATTTGAGTAAAGGCGAATATTATTTGGTATCCTCCAACCTGAGATACATATTGGGTTTTGATATTCACCAAGTGTTATACCTTGAGCTAATTCTTCACTGTCCTGAAATAGTGGACGGTACATAAGGGTATGTTCAGGTATGACACGGGGTGTTTGTGAGAAACGTATGTAGTCAAGATGGAATTTGTTCCTCTTATTCATTGAGAGTTAGATGTCTAAGGCCTGATAAGTTAAATCAACAAGAAATGATCATTCTGTGTTCTTGGATTTAACATGACATCTGTAACAAAAGGATAAATGATTGATTCACCTAAATCATTTCAAGTAGGGTACTTGAATGGAATGATGTTATTGAATGGCCATAAGTCATGCGTATAAAGGGTAGTAAACCATTGTTAGGCGGCATTAACTACTTGCATCAATCTTCTACGAATCTTGGGCAAGTGGGAGATCGAAGGATTCTATATGCCCAAGACACGTAGAATATTGATGCGGATAGTACGTTATGATCCAAGTCGGGTTATACCCAATAACAAGCTTAGCAAACACCAATTAATATTTAATTGATGATATGATCATGCAATTAAATATTTACACCAATTTAGAAAATGGGTTTTCTAAATAAGTTGCATATGAGAGGGAACAACTTATTAGGATATTTTGTTCAATAATATTATTTGATGTGTTATGTAAATTAGTTAGATGACACCAAATAATAATGAAATTATAACTTATAAGTTAAATGATTAATTGTATAAGTTATATAACTTGTACATACAATTAAATGGTTAATTGTATGTCTAGTTACAAGACCATTTAACATGTCTGTATGTGTTTAATTTAAAGGGGGGAAACCCTTTTGAATTGTATTTTTCGGCCGCCCCTCCCCCTCATTTTATTGGACCATTTTTGCTTTGAACACTACACACATTAACTTGTCTTGGATTCTCCCATTCTCTCTACCATTCTCATTACATGCAACACACACAAAACACTCCTCTCTCTCTCTAAAAAAGCTACGGCCAGCAGCAGCATTGGGAGCTTTTGAAGTGTAATTTTGTGTTGTTTTGGTGATAATCTACCTAGCAAGAAGAGGTGTTTGTAAAGAGCTTGGGTATACAAGCTTGAGGGTTTCTTCCTTGGAGCCTTGGCTGAGATTTTAAGCATTCATCATCCTTCTTTTCTTAGTCGATTTAGCTGCTGGAAGGAGGTAGTTTGGCAGCTTGTTTGGTTGTCACATTATGAATGTTTTATGTGTTTATATAGCTTGCTTATTCACATATTAAAGATCCTTTTGATTTGGGTTTGTTTTTCATCTTAAAAAATCATTTAGAACATGAAATTTTCAGCTTATAAACATGTTATAATGCTAAACTTCCGCTGCGTTTTTCAGAAAGTTTAATGGGTTAAACTACGTTTTTGTGTTCTAACAAACCCAACAACTCTGTCTTCTCAAACCACCTCACCAGTCCCACAGCCCATTCAGCTCCACTGTAGGTATGGGGCTTACAATCCATAAAGGATTTGTAGGTACAGGGTGGGGGTCCTGTTCCAACAATCCAAAACATTTAGTTTAACTGTTTAAACAAGCAACTAGAGCATTTGTCAAGTCACTTGTATCATTTACCTGCTAGCTGTGCAGTGTGCATTACAGCCGCTGCCACCTACACATGTTCATTTATCAGAGCAACTAGTTCATCGGGGGTCATGTTCACTACTCCCGCGCCACGTCCACGTCCACGTCCGGTGCCACGTCTAGTGCCACGTCCAAGGCCACGTCCTCTTCGAACTCCTTCCATTTTTTACTTTACATTCCCAAACATAGTAATGAGCAACATCTAACACATTAATCTCATTCAAGTATGGTAAATAATAAGGAAATAATGAAGTTCATCAACCATAACATTTATAACCAAAATAATAACTAAAGATAAATAGATTGTAAGTACTCACAAAATATTCAATCAACGTCTAAATTTCTAGTTTTTCAGTTGGGTGGGAAACAACCCTTCCCATATAGGTTTTTTTAAAAAACACTACACATGAAATTATAAAAAGATGTAGAAACTCAGTCTACTACTTCAGACCCATCATTGTCGTCCTCATTTCCTATCGGTGCCTCCTCAGGTTCTTCTGGTTCTTCCTGAGGCTCCTCCATCAGGGCCTCCTCAGGCTCGAGCTGGTTTTCTAACTAGACTATACGCATTGAAGCCTCATGTAGCTCGTTTCAGGTCAAGTTCAAAGAAGCAATCAATGTAGCAACCTGTTCACGTAGGGCTTGAATCTCCTCGGCCTGCCATCCTGCCGTCCTGCACATTATGCCATGAGTCTTCCATCTCGTCATACAACCTGCTGATATACGTATGCTTATCGTGCAGACCCTCAAATTCATCCACAAGGTCTCGTCATAGCCTATCATGCAAGGCCACTATAGAATCTATAGCTCTAATAGAGGTACAAGGTAGGGGTAATAACCTAGGGTCTTTTCTCAAAAGAGGAAATGTATACGGAATGTGCTCCTTCTCCAACATCTAGATAAGTGTGGTACAATACCATGCCCAATTACGAGGATCGGACAGGTCTCAGTCGATCACGGGTTCACCAGGGTGATACGTGCCAGGCATATATATAGGTGGTCGAGATCTAGTGTCCTTAATATGACAAGAATCAGTAGGAACCTCGGGTGCCTGTGGCCCGGCCTATGTCGTGTAGGGGATGAAGATGATGATGATGTCATACTGTAAGGTACGTGATATGTGTGCCAATGAGTATAAGGTAAAGGACAAATAGCAAGTAACTAATAAACTGTGCAGTTATAGAGTAGTGTGTATGCAACCTAGTTCCCTATAACTAATGGCTTTAATACCAATCTGTCACACCCTCAAAATCCACGTGTGGGGTTTTACTGTGAGGCATGTGAACAAACCAAGATCCCAGTCATTAGTTACTTAGAACGACACTATATGCAACATTTAAAATAAATCAGAGTTGTAACTTTAAAACATTTGCGGAAGCGTTTTGAAAATAAGTTAAACCCAAAGTACTAGGAATGTAACATTGGAAAAACACGTGCCAAACCATGTTCAAAAACTAGAATGTAAAATAAACCCAAAGAATAATAGTTCATGTTTTCATATGCATGCTCGACCCGTGCGTGCTCCTAGGGTAGCTGTTAACCTCGACCTGAGAATAGCATACTAAAAGAGTCAACACAATAGTTGGTGAATTCAAGAGTTTGCGTTTAACATAATGAGTAATAGTTGTAAAATATAAGAAGTGCATTGAAATAGATAGCTACTCTATATGCATAAGTATAACTATAATGATTTCGGGATCGAAGCTGACATGTGTTTTGTTTGTTTGCCTCCCATCACAACCTACCAAGTTGTGACTATGTTTGTGTTTAGGACAAATTGCACCGTTTGATCGCACAGGTGGGGCTTGTCAGGCCTAGTAGTACTACCCAACATTTCCCACTGGTTATCATTATACGATCCGAAAGTGTAAGGGCTTTCATGGTACGCTACACTATGTTACACTAGCACAACTTATCAATGTAAAGCGTTTGTAAGATATAACATTATGCTATCTCCACTAAAAAGGAAGTAAGTAAAAAAACAATGGGGCATGAACTCACCTGGTATGTAACGAACAATAACAAAGAAACTGACGATGGATGGAAAGACAACCCTTGAAAGGTTACCTAGAACACGCAAGTACATAAGTATGTGTACACAAAAAGCTTAACAACCCTAGGTGCTCAATAAACACGTTGGCCCAAGGTTTTGTAAAACAAGACTCATTTGACCTAGTTGACCCGTTTGCCCCTTGGTGACACATTAATTAAACCCCATTTAATCAAGTATAGCAATACATCATACATGATAATCATACAAGTAATTCACTATAATTACTTGTGTGATTAGCACTTGCAAACAACTTGTAACCCTTGAATCACAATCAAATCGATGCTTAGTGTTTGTTTCTTGATTAATTTCAAATGGTTTGAGGGTGGGGGAGGGTTTGAGGGTGGGGAGAGGGTGTTCAACCGAAAGTGGGTTGGGGGGTAGGATTGGTTTTTGTTAACCTTTACATAATTAAAATATACCATTTAACGCTTGTTTAATCATTTTATGTAAAAATTAATCTTTTTAGCATATTTTTAACAGTTTTAACTACAAACTACAATTATTATTAGTCAATAGTAATAATCATACACATTTCTAACTAATAACAAAACTTATGAAATATATATATATATATATATATATATATATATATATATATATATATATATATATATATATATATATATTACATCTAGTCACGTTACCTAGTAAAATTTACAAATAATGTTTAAAATCTGCAAATTTCATAACCACAAATTAATAATCAATATTATTAATTAAGTGATTATCTGATAGTCATTGCTAATTATTATTAAGTCACCAACGTTCAATGACAACTAATGTGTGACAACCAGTGTGTGCTCATGACACGTGTATGCAAGACCTAACGGAACTAATGGAGTTTGGTAATGAAAAATTACCGAATGTTATAGTACTTGCTTGGGGCACTCAACCGCATAGTGTCCATACTCTTGACAATTATAACACTTGATATGTCTTTTATCTTGATGCATGCCTTCCTCTCTTCGGTCTTCATTGGTTTGGAACTGACCTCCTCGATATCTACCTAAACCGTGACCCCTTCCTTGACCACGACCTCGTCCATATCCAACTTGATTTTGATCAAACTCATCATGCTTTGTTCTCTCTTGCTAATCCTTCTTTGAAAGCAACAGCTTACCCTGATCATTGTCTTCCTCATCATAAATTTTGATCCTCTTTTCATAAGCTTTCAATCCCCCCACAGCCTCTTCAAGAGACATATTCTCTATCTCGGAGTATTGTTCGATAGAAGTAACAATTTGTAAAAACTTCTTTGGAACCAAATTTAATAATTTTCTCACCATAATTTCATCATCCAAGCTAGACCCGAGGCTCTTGAACTTTGTAGCAAGCCTGAAAACTCATCAACATTCTCGTTCTCCTTCATCTTCAACATCTCTAACTTGGTTCTAAGAGTTTGAAGCTCGCCTTTTGAACTCTATCGGCTCCCAGATACCACACACGAAGCACTTCCCACACATCTTTTGCATCCTTATACTTTGCAACTTGAAGAAACATATCTCCCGGTACAGTTTGAAATACAAATGCCCTAGCCATCAAGTTCTTTTTAGCCTCTACTGCAGCTTCCGTGACCGGATCAATTGCTTCCCATAAACCGTATGCTTGTAGAATTGATTCCACCATGATTGACAAACTCATGTAGTTCGTAGTCGATAATTCAGACATTGCAAAGGAATGTTGCTTTGGTTACTCACCTGCACAATCGCACGTACTATTTTCGGACTCTTTTCTATCATCTCCTTTTTTTAATTAAAGCCCAATTAAATGGAATTTTCTCTTGTTGACTTTTCAACACCACCTTAACATATTCTCCTTTTATTCTTCTCGATGTGTGTGCTCAAATAAGGTAATAGCCACCGCCTTCGTTTTCTTTTATATCGTCGATCTTTGTATGATGCAACCATAAATTGAACTCTTGATCTTCGACAACTAAACCACACAGGTCTCTTAACTCTCAATCGCTCCACTCAAGCTGATAAAAATTAGTTGCTTGCCTTTTTGTCTTCACCACACATGTTTAATTAGATCAAACCACACAGACTATCCCACGGTTGCTCGCTTCTCTTCTTTAATTTCCACACAGGTCTCCTTCCTTACTTGAACCGTTGAACCACACAGGTCTTGTCCGCCACACAGCTCCACACAGATTTGGTTTTTTTCTCTCACACGGTTCTTCTTACTTCCCAATCACACATATCCGGCTCTGCTCGGTTTCACATAGAAACATCGCTTGTCTTGATGTTGTCTTCTACAGTCCCATGGTATGAGCCGAGTTCTCTGATAGTAATTGTTGTATTAAGCCCAAAATTATACAATCGAACCTCACAACAAAATTATAATAGTAGCTATACCAATACGTGGATGTAAAAAAGAAGAAAAGTGCATATGTTTATTCATAACCAAATCAAGCCTTATATAGGCAATTATGTAACAAACTCAACGTAAACAAATTAAAGAACTTATTCAAATAACAACCCACTCTAAAACCTTTTAAGGAATCGACAGACTTAACTAACTCATTTGACTCAAACAAAAAGTTAAATACACATGCTAATTAAAACTTCTAACGTTCATATCACCATACCTATGACCCTGAACCGATTTGACTAATAAAAACCCAGGAACTAACTTCATGACCCGAACTTGATGACCCGATTTAAACCGTCAAGATTAATCCAACACGCTGATCAGCGTCAACCCATAAAGTGTATACGGGATTAACTTTTCCATCAAAACTGGAGATAACTGGTGGATATGCAAGAAGGGAACCATAAACATAGCTGAAAAGCTTTTGATGCATGAGAATTGGAACCATTTGATAGCGCCATACATGATAACTAGAGGAGGAAGATAAGTCTGTCATGAGTGAGCTAAAGGTGGGTGGCTGCATAGTAAAATAGGACAACTGATAAAGATGGGAGAAGAAGAGTTAATCAGGTTGGAAGAGGAAGAAACGAAGACACGAAAGGGAGATGGTTTAGGGATCTAATGAGGCTAATGATACCATAACAGACTGTCACATCCCGGCGGAAGCGTGAAGCGATTTGGGTGTGACTTGTTTGTTCGGAATGCGTTTGATTATAAGGAATCAAATTACAAACAATATTAACACATAAAACACATAACTTGATTATATAACATAAGTTAGGATTACATCATTTACTTAGACAGTCAAAATTTGATATAATCCTATTACAACTTTTATTTAGCTACAACATCTTCAAATGCGATGGAAATGAGCATCCACCACAACACTGCCATCGTAGATGTTGACAGTTAGGCTCACACAAACCCTTCCAATGACTTCACCCCAGCCATTATACACATCAAAAGAGAAATCAACATTGTTAGTCATTTTCATCTGAAAAAGCATACTCAAAACAGTCAACATAAAGTTGGTGAGGTCATAGGTTTATTTCTAGACAAAATATTTTATTGATGCATCAATTACAACCAAACTGTTCTTACTAATCTTGATAATTCATACTGTCACGAAAATAATTCATAAAATTAGATAATATAGCATCACAACACTCATCCTGTTGGTGCAGGAAATATTTTCCTAAGTAGCGCTACCTATATTATCCAACGGTTCCACATCCGAATTAATGGTTGTATCACAAATGACAGTATATCTCAAAAATTTCAAAATAATGCATCAAACACAAACAGTATGCTTTTTCCCCCAAAAACTTTTATAACACCAAAATGAGACTGTGAGTCTCACCTGTTCTCCAAAATGTAACCAATAAAAATAATATTATAAGTTAGATAAAATTTCTTTAAAATTTTAAAATCTCAGATATAACCAATTCTTAAAAATTCAGCTGTAATATAGTTAGATAATATTACCATAAAATTCCCAACTTTTATTTTATTATAAATACATTGTTATGATTATCACAAATTATCCATAAATCACCAAAAATAGCTACTGTTACCTAAAAATTCTCAAATTTTTCCAGAATATTATTTCAACAGTCATATTATCATATAATCTTTCCTGATGTCTAATTCACAACCTATTTATTTCTGTAATTCTTACAATATTCCCAAAATTCATTAAAAATATCTATATAACTTCAAAAATTATGAAATTTATACATTCTGTTGCTTAGATTTATCATAGCTTCAGTGAATTTTTAAATATTTATTACACTTTTTAATTATTTCTTTTGATTTTTCCTTTACAGATCACTTAAAAATTCATTTTTCAATCATAAAAAGGAAATAAATTACAAAATAATTCCTGGATCCTTTATATCTCAGTAGAGTCATTCTGTGATTTTTCTAGAATTTTCCCTAATTTATTTGTATTTTTGAGTATTTTCTTTACTTTAAATAATTTTTATAAATTATTTTACTTATTATATTTTTACTAAAATTTACAGAATGATAAATCAATATTTTTCTAATAATTTTACAATGTTTGTTCCCACAATCTCAGTCGTTTAAGTAATAAACCGAATTTATCAACATACACATAATTTTTCAACCCTTTATTTGTAATCTTTTTGTTTGATTTTCAAAGTTCATCATATTTTTCAGATTTTAAACCTTTCTTACTGATTTTTAAAGTGTTTTGTAAAGTTCTGAGAAGAACTTGAATGTTTAACCAAGGGTTGGTTATATGTGTTTGTTAAACACATAGGGCGTACCTGGTGCTGCAAAGAGCTCCCGCGTTTTCGCAGGGTCCAGGGAGGGTCCGTCCCATTTAAGGGAAGATGTACGCGGTCTTTCCCCCACATTTTGTGGGGAGGCCGTTTCCACGGATCGAACCTGAGACCTTCGGTAAATCATATGTGTTTGTTAAACACATATGATTTGATAATCAAATTAACACATAATTTAAAGTTAGAACCTTGAAAAAAAACTTGATGGTGTGGTTGCTTGCTTATGAGAACCGAACGGTTTGGTGATGGTTGTGGTTGATGATGGTGGTGTTATCTTGTCTCCGGGATCTTTGAGAAGGTGTGGAGATGATAGTGATTCGTGAGGGTGGGGAGGTTGTGTTTGAAGTGGTAGAAATCAGGGGTTGTGGTGGTGGTTTATGATGGCCTTGGTGTGATGTTTTGATGGTAACCGTGAGAGCTATGAGGGTGTTTAGAGGTGTAGGTTGTGATGGTTTATGGTGGTTCATGATGGTGATGTTTGTGAACAAAACCGAGAGTCCAAAGGTGCGGCGGTTTGTGATGGTTGATATAAGAACCGAAGGTGAAGGTGGTGATGGTATGCGATTGTGGTGAAGTGGTGATGGTTGGTTTATATTTTAAATAGGTTTTCGGCCAAAGAGTTTGAAAGCAATCATGATGTCTAGTTCTTAGGGTGATGAGTGGGCTAGACTTAGAGGTTTAGGTGTCAACTTTCCAAACAAGCTTGGTGTTTTAGTGGATAGGTGGCGATCATGGGGTGTGGCTAGGTGTCTTGGCCGATTAGATTGTTAATGACCAAGTTTAAGGTTTAATTCGGGTGTTATGTTATCCTAATGAACCGAGATGAGAGTTTGGTTGTGTTTGTTTTGGAATTTAGAGTGTTAAGAAGTGGTTTGTTTTTGTTATATCTCAATGATGTTTGATTCGACTTAGTTCATATATATATATGGGTGCATCATGATTTATAGATGTATATACATACATGCATACGTAAAATGTATGTATGCATCATACTTAAATTATATATATATATATATATATTATATATATATATATATATATATATATGTATGTATATATATATATGGTAATGGTTCTTTATATATATATATATACATATATATATATATATACATATATATATATATATATATATATATATATATGCATGCACACGTAAACAATTACTATATACATACATAACATACATTCATATAATTTTGCTCATACATAATATGTAAGACACGATTATTATAAGAATTTCTTAAAATGTTTAATGTGTCTAACCTTTATTTTTAGGGTTGTTACACAGACACCTCCAAAATACAATGATGATTAATACAACAGTAAATATATAATTTATGTAGACTATCACAACCAATAACACAAGATCAAGTAATTTAATTTAAGTACTCTGAGCTTTTAAAACTATGAAATATATGAAATCCTAATTATCATTATATCAAACCAAATCCAATATATAAGAGCATAGAAATCAGAATTACTTACACAAGCAACTATGATAAAATTAGTGAACTGTAAAAGATGAAACATTCAGCTTAAAGATTTATAAATATTTTAATTAAATATTCATCAAAACTTTCTCTTTCAATTTATTCCAATAGTTAGCTTCCATAATTATCTTTTTTATTTTGTTCCTATAATTATCTTTATCCCTTTTGTATTTATATTAGCATGATTGTATCCATTGATATTCATTCAAATAGAACAAAAGCAAGCTCCTTCGTACCATTGTTTTCAATATGGTATTTAGGATGTTTTAATCAAGCCATAAAAAGACCCTATCAAGTCAGTTGATGAACGCCATGGCAGATGGAAAGACCAAACCCAGCAACAAGAATGAGAGTGGTTCAGATCTAAACTCAATGTTCTACATTCATGCTTCAGACTACCAAAATATATGCAGATAAATGATACCCTCAAAGACAACAACTATATCAATTGGTCGCCAAAGATGATGAATTTGTTATTTGCCAAATCTAAGGTGGGCTTCATCAACATATCAATAATGAAACCAGTCGAAAGGTTATCCAGTTACATGGCATGGATTCGTAGTAATTAACATCTTAATAAAGGGTGAGTCATGATGGCCTAGAGATAAGAAATAGTGTGAAATAGGCAAATACCATCTTTGAAATAGAGTTTGATCTTCTTAAAAAGTTGGTCAAGGAAAGCGCCCATATATAGTCATTGGATTCTAGTCATGAAGCCGATATCGATCCTAAGCAATGCCTGGTACCTTGTTGTTAAAGATGAGAGACAAAGTGTAATATCAATTGATAAGAAACCATACCCTTAAAGCGCGATATTCATAGCTTTTGTTTTAGTGTGTAGCAAAAACAACATAATCCGTGAGATGCAAAAACACGACAAGGTGTGTCAAGGGATGTTATACGTGATTAACAATTGAACACTGGCCTTTTTATGGACGTGTCAGCCACAACAAGGAAGGTTATTCTAATAGGATTGATTACCCTAAATGGTGATCAAGTAATAAAGCAAAGCGTGAAATACAAAGGCAACCTATATTAAGGCAAGTTCTAGTTGTATCCTAGGCCTTTCAAAGAAGCAATATCAAATGTTCTTGAATACTTGCTCAAGAGAAATAAATAATCACGAATATGACAATCCACATATGGTAAAAATGGCAGCTAAAAATGATATGGTCAATGAATGGGGAGCAGATTTCAAGGCAATTGAACACATTACCCATTTTTTTGGCGTCTTTGATAACAAAACCAAAAACAAATATTAAGCACCGGTTATCATTCCTAATGGGACTGAAGTACCTACTAAAGGAAAGGTGATTGCCCCCTTAAAAATGATGCTAAGATTAAAGGAGTTCTTCTTCTCCCTTAATCTAACTACAAATATTAATCACTTATAACTTGCAATGCACTGCAACATTTTTTCCGGGATTTTGTCTCATGTAGAAGCTACACACAAGGAGTTTGAATGGTGCGTTAGATGAAAAGGGTTCTATATCGGATGAGGATGGTAAAAGATGACGCAAAGGCGAAGATGACAACTCATGATACTTTGCATAAAAGGTTAGGACACATTTTCGGTGACAAACTCATCAAGATTAGCTTTCTTAAATATGCTACTTTCAACAAAATATGACTCTAGCTTCAAGGCTAACATACTAGGGTTTTTTTTCGAGTTGAAAGTGTTGATTATTTTGATTTATTGCATTGTGACATTTGGGAGAAATATTGCACACCTTTTAGCATATATAGGGGGCAAATTACTTTTTACAATTGTTAACGATTTTAGTAAAACCCTACGGTTATTTCTTTTCAAATTCAAACATGAAGCTACTGGATAATGAAGCTACTGGATTATGAAAAGATTTGAGTAAATTGTAATTTTGTCCTTTAAGTATAATTAAATTTATGAATCTTGTTTTTAAACTTTGATAAGTATATTAGGTTTTCTTTATTTGAAAACATATTATGCTTTTTGTCAAATAAAAGTTGTTTTCGGGGAGAGGACAACTTACCACCGCGCTAGAACCTTAAGTTCTTCAAATCCCCGACACAATTTTATTATTTTTTAACAGCAATTCCTACTACTAGTAAATTCATCAAACCTGCACATCACAGGATTTGAATTCACACCATTTAGTTGGAAACACATATTTTTACCACCAAGCTATCCCTTAGGGACGATACAATTCTATTTATAAGAAAAAATGAGAGGCTGCCATTCATTGTCGTTGATTCCTCACTCATGCACCGACCTATGACTTTAAAGAGTTATATGATGTGCACACCCTTGCACTTTGAAGGAAAGATGACACTTTACAATGTTTCTGTAGTTTGGATTCCCTTTACACTCTATAAATTATTTTGTCGTTAAATATTGATTAAATGCACACATGTTTTCGATTTCATGTTCAATCAAAGATTTCTTTTCTATGATAAAAAATAGAATATATATAGCCAGTTAATAAAAAATGTATCTTAAAGAAAAGAAACATTATAATATATATTAAAAACATATGTCGGTGGCTACAGTACCGGCATATGATTCGTCCACGTGTCAGGATTTTATTGGTCTACGCAAGTTTGTTTTTTTTTTCTTTTTTCTGCAAACAGATAAAAACAAAGAGAAGAAGACATCGCACACCACCGCTACCTCACCGACGTCACCGTGAACCGCCACATACGCTACCATGCTACGAATCACAGATCTAGGTTTAGTGATGCAAGAAATCTTAAGCTTATTAGAATCAGAGGTGTGGCCGTTTTGGATGGTGAGCACAGTGGGAAACAAAGATGATGAACAGAGGTGGGAGGTTATGGCAGATCTGTGATTGATGATATTGAAGAGGATAGATGATGGATGATAAGGATTTATTAAGGATATGATGGTGTTTAGGGTAGCAGGGTTGACATCCAGGAATACAGATGGGAAAGAGGATATGTAGGTAAGTTGAGGAACTAAGGTGGGTTGGACTTGCATTGGGCTCCTGTTGGGTTATGTCATGGACTAAATATTAAGTTTTAAAATTAAATTATAACAAACATTGAAATACAAAAAGATTTATTTGTTTCACTGATTATTAAATTAATGCAGAAGGTACAAGCTGGCGATGCACGTGATTATTGAAAAAAATGGGAGTTGAAAACTCGAAATATGTAAATAGTCGACCACATATAATCTATATTTATTATAGTAATCATTAAATATTTTCTTTAAAAACATTTTTAAAAATCTTTTTTTATTGAATTCCAAAGTTAATGAAACTACTATTATCTTTATGAAAGTTCATAAGTAGCTTTTTCTACAATCATGTGTTAGTACATCAAATCTTTTTGTATAATCTTTGATCAGTATATGAAATCAATTTACTCTTATGTTTAAAACTATTATGTCATTTCGATTCTTAAAACATATTGATTTCTTACTATTTTGTGCTAATATAGTTTTCACAACGCTACAAGAAGATCTCGTGGCAACGCGCGGGGTATCCAATCCTAGTAAATTTGATTATAAAAAAACTTTTGATTCTGAAAATAAAAACACTAAAATTTTGTAACTTTAAAATGAATGTTATTTTATAGTATAATACGAGAAGTTGTTGAGCTATCCATTTATGGGCTTGTAGTCATGTGAGTTGTAAGCCTTGTTTAGCAAGTTAATTACCATTAATTGCCAGGTGTTCTCCAGTATGGAATTTTCTTGTTCACTTATATACACAATCATACTTTTTTGGTTTTTCAAATGCAAAAAGCTATCAGTTCTTGATTAGTAATTAGTAATTATAATTAAGAAACACAAGATAAACCCTAATTAAAGTTTGTATTTTCGTGGGATCGTTCTCTGTTTCACTTACAACGTTATTTGAGTTTTGAAAAAAAAATTTAAAAGCAACATTTTTACACGTAGATATCACATATCTTGCATTTATAAAGATATGATCGCACACTGTTTTTAATTTTTTATGAAGACAAACACGGAACACTAGGTCATAATATTTGAGTTTTAGATGACTACATTAGTTATGTAATTATGTCCTTTGGAAACATATATAAATAGATCATTCTATTTTAAATGTGAAAGAAAATGCTGAAACTAAAAAAACACAATAACACATCTTAAAAGAAATCCACACTACTAATTTTAGTTTATTTACTCTACTAAAATGCTAGACTTTTATTATTAAACTTTGAGATCAACAAATTAATAGGTCACAAATTTGCAACATATTCTAAATAATCACTAATTTTGCGACTCAAACATATTCAGTCGCAAAGTGTTAAAAACAATTAACTAAAAAAAGTATAAAAAACCGGTTATGAGGGAAAATAGTTAAAAAAATAGATATATATTTCAATTTCACATGGTCGCTAAAAGAGGTGATCGCAAACGGGCGACAAAATTTGTGCACCGTCACAAACTGATGTTACCCACAAAGGTTTATGCCACCCCAATTTTAGTCGCAAAACGATGGCAAAAAACATTTTACGACTATTTTACAACGGAAATATATATGGTCACAAATACCAAGTAATGTACTCATTGTTTATTAATTATGTGGTATAATTGTAAATGTGTTTGACCTTAAAGAAACCCAAGATTTTGGAAAAACATTTGCATTTTACTTGCACTCAATCACCAAAATACCCAACGTACAGATAAAATAAATTATTTTTCACTACGGCCTACTTCAACTTCACCTATAAAAACACCAGTAATCAACAGAAAATAATCACAAATAGTTCATAAACTACTTCAACACGGTCTCACCATGAAGGGTTGTTTCAAAGCATCACTGTTGTTAGTGATCACCATAGTGTCACTGCTTATAATCTTTTCTGTACCTTCTGCAGATGCTGTGATTTCTTGCAGTACAGTCATCCAGGACGTAATGCCCTGCGTGACTTATCTCAGAAGTGGGAGCGGGACGCCCCCACCCGCCTGTTGTGCGGGCGCTAAAGCTCTTGCGGCTGCTGCTACCGCCACTGAAGACAAACGAGCCGCGTGTAGTTGCCTGCAGTCGGCTTCCAAAAGCCTAAACCCGAATCCAACGCTTGCTAAATCACTTCCTGGAAATTGTGGGATCAAATTGGGCTTCACCATCTCACCTAACGTTGATTGCACCAAGTAATCTCCTTTTCTTAAAAATAGATGCATCTAGTATTCTAGTAATTGGTGTAGTTTAGAAATAAAACATATAGGTGTGAACGTCGGTAATTCTTAAAAAAAACGTTTGGGTTGATTAATATGACCATCTATGATTATTAACTCTATGAATATGCATAGATTACCAAATTTATGTTCTAACGAACGAACTCTACTATGCCGACATTGATCTTTCTAGTTTTTAACATAGGGTTCATGGTCATGTTAAATTTTTTTTATAACAACTAATTACTTGCACACTCTTTATTAATACTATTTATAAATCTATAGTTTTTGTTTACGAAAATACTTAAACCCTCAATCACTTGAAGCAAGACCTCTTTCCTATAGAAATTGGTATTGTTCGGCTATAGGCTTTTGGCTAATAATGATCATGTTAAATAAAGACCAGTGTTATACCCTTTTTACTAGTCAAATTAATAGATGAAAATCAACTAATTTACACATATAATTAAACTAAATATTGAAAAAAAACTTATCCAGACAGATTTGTTTTACCTTTGAATCATATTACTAATTACATTATTTTGGCCAGACACTAATCAAATTATTTGCCTTTATTAATTAATGGAATTTGAGATGATTAACAATTTCATTGGCCAAAATGGTTTGATTAAAATTTGAGGATTTAGGAATAATGTGGTTAACATTTGCAGAATCACTTAAATTCTTGAAGCTAATGGATGGGAGATGGCTTGTGCTTGAGCTACTAATGGTTGATGTTGCATTTATATGTTCGTTTATCATAATTGTAAGTCTTTGTTTAATTTGGCCTACTCATTTGGGGCTAGCACGTATTGATATCGAGATTTGTGTACTACATTGTTTTATGTAATATTATTGTCTTTCTTTTAATTCTCATGAAGTGAATCCGTATAAACAAGAACACGGAAAAAGTGAATAACTCTCACGTTTGTTTTACTCGGAAATCTTTCTCAAAAGCTAAATACAATGGCTAAGCCATGATTCAGTTTATATAGAATAACCTTAGCTTGGTTAGCAAGACATTACCATAGCAATTACAATGTAATTAGGAAACTAAACCAATTTAACAAAATTCTCAAATTTGGTTCCCTACCCAACAACTCGATATGTACATAGAAATTATGGCTAACAATTTAACAAAATTCTCAAACTTGGTTCCCTATCCAACAACTCGATATGTACATAGAAATTATGGCTAACATTCACCCCTTAATTAATTTCTAAACCGTTTTAGATAGGTTTTCAACACCAAATAGTTTTCACTTCTCCTTAAACTTATCCACGCGAGAGCTTTATTCAATATATCATCCTGTTGTCTATCACCTAAAACATGCTTGATTTTGACTTAGTCCCTTTTGACACATTTTTAATAAAGGTGAAATTTGTTATTAATTAACATGTTCACTTCTTCCATGAAAAATAAGATTCTTCGTCAATGAAATGGTGTACTTGTTTCAACTTGTAGCTTGTCCACCTCAAGTTCTTCACTTATCAACTCAGTAATCCTCTTAGCCACCAAGCTTGGCAAGCAACTTTCGTGAGTGCTTTAAACTCCACCTCACACGAAGATAATGCTACGCTATCTTGCTTTTGATTGCACCAAGTAATCGGTGAATAATCAAGATAGAAAATATGCCCCGTTGTGTTTCGGCTGTTATCTTTATCTGTGTTATGGGTACTATCAGTTAAATTGAATAGCTCTCAAACCCCACTAGATCGGTAGACAATATCCAAATCCAACGTTCCTTTAATATACTGCATAATATGTATCTTGGCATTTAAATCTTTGATCTGGTAATGATCAAATCGTCGATATATGCTCCCACAGTATGTAACAAGTTTTTGGTCTTTCTTCGGTAGGCCTGATATTGAGAACATCTTTGAAGAATGAAACCTTTTGAGTATCTTATCCAACTTGATATTCCAAGCCCTCAAGGCTTGTTTCAAACCTTGTAGAGCCTTTGAAAGCTTGTAAATTTTATCTTCTTACTATTAACACTAAATAAAAGATAATCCTTGGAGGAAATTTTATCTCAGTTTATAGTTTAAATATTCAAATATATTAGTCAATCTAGTTTGTTACAGATCCTTTTTTATCTCCTGTATTCGTGTATCAAAGCCATTATATAATGGCGTGTAAATCAATAATATTCTATAGCCTTGCACAACATATCAGTTCATTATATGGTATCAAGAGCTCATAAACTCCTCTGAGTTCCGATCCATTACCTTACATCCTCACCAGAATTTTTTTTCTCTCCATCACCATGTCTCCATCCATCATTGAAGTCACCTCTCACCCCACTTCCCCATTAAACTCACCCCAACTAACTTCCCTGTGTGGCGCAAGCAGGTCATGGCCACCCTTATTGGCCTCGGTCTTGATTCATACGTGACCGGTACCCTTCAAGCCCCATCCAAAACTCTCTCTACTGATGCCACCAAACCGAATCCAGCATACCTTCTTTGGTTCCGTCAGGATCAAACTCTGCTCGGGGCTCTAATTGGCAGTTGCTCGGAACAGATTCAGCACGTTATCTCTTCCGCCGAAACCTCGTCCCAAGCCTTCCAAAGTCTGTCCGCCAGTTATGCGAGTAACGCTCGCTCTCGTATCATCTCCCTTAAATCCCGCTTGGCTCATAATCCTAAAGGTACCCGACCGGTTGCTGACTTTTTACACGAGATGAAGACCATTGCCGACGACCTCGCCTTAGCCCAAAGTCCCGTTACTGATGAAGACCTTGTAGTTCACATTCTTGGTCAGCTCGGGGATGATTTTGCGCATGTCTCTGCTGCTCTAAAGATGCGCGATACTCCGATCACATTCCCGGATTTATTTGATAAATTAGTTGAACATGAGAGATCCCTCAAAGACACACCAAATACCCCCATTATCGCTAATGTGAATCAGACTTAGAAGACAACCTCTAGGCCTAATACAAGCAGGCCGATCTCCGATGCCAGAGGTCCAAATGGTTTTCCTTCAAATGGCTCACGTACTGCTCGAGCTTCAGGGTAACAAAATGGGAATTATTATTCCCCGCGTGGTAATCGTACTTCATTTTTTTGTCAATATTGTTCTATACCAGGCCACGATACTAAAGATTGCAGGAAGTTAGCTCGATTTCTCAAATCAAATAACATCACTATTTCCATGGCTACCTCGACATCTCCAATGGTTAACACCTCCTCGACTCACTCTACTCCTCCACCACAAGCTTGGATGTTTGATAGCGGTGCTTCTCATCATGTGGCCTCGGATAGCTCGGCATTAAACACCCTATCTGACTATGGAGGACCCGACGAAATCGTGTTAGGAAACGGTAAAACTCTTCCTATCACTCACACTGGTCAATCTACATTATCCACATCTAGTCGTTCCTTATATCTTAATAATATTCTTCTCGTTCCCCATTTACGTAGCAATCTTATCTCCATTGCCAAACTTTGTAAAACTAATCACGTTTCGGTTGAATTTTTTCCTTGTTCTTTTGTCGTTAAGGATCTTCACACGGGGGGCATCTCATGCGGGGAACGAACATTGATGACATCTATTATGCTATTCCTCAGTCTCTACGAAATCTTCCGCAGTCCAACTCCACCACTACTTCTTCAACCGACTCGCTTTTATCATGGCATCACAAGTTCGGGCATCCATCAAAAAAGTTCTCAAAATTCTACTTAGGCATCTAGGCGTTAATTTGCATAAATTGTCGTCTTTTTCTTTTCATTGTGATGCATTTTCATTAAATAAAAGTCACAAATTGCCATTTGGTACAAATTCCTTTATTGCTACAAAAGCTATTAAGCTTGTTTATTCGGATGTTTGGGGCCCGGTAACACAATCAAATGACGGTTACACATACTATGTCATTTTTGTTGATTATTTTTCAAAATATACTTGGCTTTATCCAATTAAACGAAAATCGGATGTCGCTCTCTTATTCCCTCAATTCAAAACCTTGGTTGAAAAATATTTTCATACTCCTCTAGTCTCTTTATTCACCGACAATGGTGGGGAATATGTTGCACTCAACCCGTATCTCCAACTACACGGCATTTCCCATTTCACGACGCCCCCACATACCCCCAAACAAAACGGCATTGCCGAGCGCCGACATCGACACATTGTCGAAACAGGTTTATCTCTCCTTCATCATGCTCACCTTCCGCTAACCTTTTGGTCTCATGCCTTTCAAGCTGCGGTTTATCTAATTAACCGTTTACCCACACCTATTCTTGATCTCAAATCTCCCTTTGACAAGTTGTATAACAATTCACCGACTTACACCAAACTCAAACCGTTTGGTTGTCTATGCTTCCCATCGTTGCGACCCTACACTACCTCTAAACTTCAATCTCCCTCTCTAAAGTGTATCTTTCTAGGCTATTCGGTCTCAAAATCTGCCTACAAATGTTATGACCCAGTCTCTCACCGACTCTATCATTCTCGACACGTCCAATTTGTGGAACACATATTTCCATATACCACCGACACATCCACTATTTTATCACTTCCAAGTGCAGCCTCCTTCTTTAATGAGGATGTCGCACCCCCTTCTGATGCCCCTCATCATACCCAAAATCCCACTAACTTTACTACCCCACCTACACATCTAATTCCCACCACACTTCCACAGTAGACTTGCTCACTTCCATTAATAATCCCCATGCACCACATGCAACTCCATTCACGTCTTCCTCACATTCCACCATGGCCCACACCACTCCTCACACTCCTACAACTATACCCTCCATGCAGCCTAATTAAGTTCACACCACTCCACCTATTCTCTCACATGAACCTCAAACTCTAGCCCACTCCCAATCTAGTCAACCTTCCACACCATCATCTACACAAAACTCCTCACCTTTACCCGCTACAGTAACCTCATCGCCTATAATACTACAACCCTCCAACCCACCTACACACTCCTCCCAACCACGTCAACGAAAACCCAATCCCAAATATTTCAACAATCAGTTTGTAAATACTACCACCCTTCATCCTCTACCTCCCACACTTGAACCGTCTACATATAATCAGGCGTTAAAGGATCCGAAATGGCGTCATGCAATGGATTTAGAGTTCAATGCTCTCATTCAAAATCAAACATGGGAACTCATTCCACCCACTTCGCAAACACCCATTGGTTGCAAATGGGTGTTTCGAATTAAACGAAATCCTGATGGCTCTATTGCTAAATATAAGGCTCGCCTCGTGGCCAAAGGTTTCCTTCAACAATACGGGAAGGACTATTTTGATACCTTCAGTCCTGTCACCAAACCCGTCACCATTCGCACCATACTCTCCGTTGCTCTTTCCAAATATTGGCCTCTCCGCCAACTTGATGTTAATAACGCATTTCTCCATGGTACACTACATGAGGATGTCTATATAATTCAACCACCCGACTATGAACATTCCCAATTTCCGAAGTACATTTGTAAACTTAAAAAGTCCTTATATGGTCTAAAACAAGCTCCACGTGCTTGGTATCTTGAGCTTACAAATTTTCTTCTTCAATTCGGATTCAAAAAATCATTTGCTGATGCCTCTCTTTTCATTTACCACCACTCTAACATCACATGCTACTTCATGGCCTACGTTGATGACATAGTCCTTACCGGTAATAATCCCGCCTTTCTTGACAAATTTATTACTGCCCTAAGTAATAAGTTTTCGATCAAGGACCTTGGACCCCTACATCATTTTCTTGGTGTTGAAGTCATACCCACCTCTACAGGTCTCTTTCTGTCCCAACATCGACACATTCAAGATGTTCTAACCCAATTCAATATGGAAGGTGCAAAGGATGTAATGACACCACTTAGTGCCATGGATCCGTTAGTCCTTAACGATCCATCACCCTCGACTGATGCCACTTCATATCGTCGACTCGTTGGATCCCTTCAATACTTAGCCTTCACTCGTCCAGACATTTCTTTTGCAATCAATAAACTCTCCCAGTTCATGCACGCTCCACGTCAAACTCATTGGCAAGCTCTCAAGCGCGTACTCCAGTATCTAAAAGGTACTATCCATCACGGTCTCTTTCTCAGTCGCCACTCTCCTCTCACGCTCTCGGTCTTCTCTGATTCGGATTGGGGTGGTGTTAATGATTCCGGACGATCTACTACAGCCTACCTACTGTACCTTGGCACCAATGTTGTCTCTTGGAAGTCCACAAAACAAAAGTCTGCCTCTCGTTCTTCAACCGAGGCCGAGTACAAAGCTATTGCCAATGCCTCAGCAGAATTACTTTGGTTGAAACATTTATTGCAGGAACTTGGAATTGGGGTCTCCGCCACACCTACTTTGTTTTGTGACAACACGGGAGCCACATATTTATGTGCAAACCCGGTGTACCATTCCCGCATGAAACACGTCGCACTAGACTATCATTTTGTGCGAGAACAGGTAGCAGCAGGTCAACTACGAGTCCAACATGTTCATTCTCAAGACCAATTAGCTGACATGCTCACAAAACCACTAACTCAACAACCGTTCCTTCGTAATCGTTCCAAGATTGGTGTATCCGACGGATCCTCCATCTTGCGGGTGCGTATTAACACTAAATAAAAGATAATCCTTGGAGGAAATTTTATCTCAGTTTATAGTTTAAATATATTCAAATATATTAGTCAATCTAGTTTGTTGCAGATCCTTTTTTATCTCATGTATTCGTGTATCAAAGCCATTATATAATGGCATGTAAATCAATAATATTCTATAGCCTTGCACAGCATGTCAATTCATTATACTTGCTCGGGCTTCGCAAAACCTTTTGGTTGAGTGATAAAAACTCTCTCTTTTAATGCTCCATGTAAACGCACCAACTTGACATCTGAGTGATATAACTGTCACTTCCTGTGAGAGTCTATAGAGATAAGTAATCGAATCGTCTTGATGGAGTCATATGTGTGAATACCTCATCAAAATCCACACCACGCGACTTGGCTACTCAGTGAACTGCTCAAATCTAGGGGTGTTTATCTATTTAGTTAACATATTGTTTAGTTTATTTGGATCAGATTATTTGAAATTTAAAAATTTTATGACCTTATGTGAAATAAAATCCAATCTCAATGAATATTGCTATCCAATCCAAATATATCAGAATTCAATTTAGATCGGATTTCGATAAATCCAAATAATCAAAGTTAAAATAAATAAAACCAAATAAAAAATCTATGCTAATTTTTTTCATGTTTTTTCAATTAAGATGTTAATAACTCAATATAGTTCCAATTAATTAAGTTCTGAGTTTCTTGTTTACATATGCAATATATGTTTAGACCTAGTTTATCAAAGGACCACTATAACATAATGATTAATAGGTATTGGGCTTAAAAGTAAAAATAGTAAAACATAATAGCTTGAAAGTGAAAAAAATCAAATTTTAATTGGTTTAATGGGGTGTCCGAGTAACCAAAATAATCCGAGTTTAAACTTTTTGATATCCAAAATACAATTTACAAATTCATATTCTGATGAGATTCGATCCAAATATCCAAATAAGGGTTTTTTTTTGCATATTAAATTTTAACATCTTTACTCAGAACTGGGCGGCCAATTACTGAACGCTACCCAGCAAGTGTTATTGGGTTGATCTATGAGCTTAAATCGGGCTCTAGACTCAAATTAGTTGACTATTTTCATTATCAATTAAAGTATATTGATTCTCTCCCTAATTTTTAATAAAATTTTCCCATTATCATCAGTTTGACGCAATTTAACCCACTTGTTAATATCGATCCCCTATCCACCCAGCTTGTCGAGTTGTACCTAGAAATTACTGCCAACAACACATTCAAGCCTTGCAACAAGCCCACAATGACATGAAAACAAATATTGCAAGAAACTGCTTTGCTAATTTTATGATTTTGGGTGGTTTATTGACGAAAATTAAGAAATAAATGTCCCCGCTTAAAGAACTAAAATGGTTAAGACTGGAATTTGCATCACAAAATTGTTCATGAAATATACTGAAAGACATTTTAATATATATTCTTGAAATAATTCTTTGGAAACTTCAAAAACTTTAGTTCTAAATTTTATCAAAATATTCATAACGTGGTGATCAAAAAGAACGAGAACAGTGATAGCACAATGATCAAGAAAAGAACGAGATAAGGACAAGAACAATGTGTTATACGTATGGAATCCAGATAACACAGTGATCAAGAAAAGAACAAGAACATAGATTCACTAAACAACACATTGTATTCTTTTAAATAGATAATCACATGTGTATGATCAAAGGTTACAAAGAAAAAATTGTTGAATCGTAAATTGTAACTGTAACATATGTTCATGCTATTCTAATTTATGGTTTATATACATATACAAGACAAACCCAAAATCCCACAATACTTAAGCCCAATCAAGAACTTGCTTAAGCCCCGCCGAGAACTAGTACTCGAGAACTGGTACTCGCAGTCATCAGCCAAGTACTTAGTTCTCCGCTGAATACTCTAAGAATTTGCAATCATTTACATCTCAATAGAACTATCTTCATTTATACATGAGCCTGTTAGACCAAGTCACTTCATTCTTCCCTTAGCTTGATGTTATCAATAAATCTTCAAAAGTTTACAGCTATTGAGTATGAACCATTTACCTACAAACAACCTCTTCTTCTAAATTTCTTCTACAACATTTGTGAATACTTATGCTTGCTCTTCAAACAGTATCGCATGACAGATCTGATTAAATGCATGTATTTGTATATCAACTTCACCCAACTTTTCCAGATGATGAGATCCAAAATCCTATATGTCATGTTATTATCACACTGGATCACGACTTCAGTTGTTCCTAGATTGTACCACTAGTGATTGAAATCTCTCACGGGTATCATCTTCTTCGTATATGTAGGAGGCCGGATTACATGTGTGATTATCTTCAACGTGTAAGGATCTTTGATACCTTTAGCTTTTTTTCATAATCGATTCTACTTTTTTAATGTTGGGAAATCCAAAACATACCTGTTTGTGCAGGAATTCTTGAAAGTAATCAGCATTTGCAACATTGCCTCTATTATACCAGCCACACATCATCTTCAAACTTAATCAGATTGAATTTTGTCCACGAGCTAAAATCGGCCTCATTGTAGTAATATTCAATTCAATCACTCCTCTTCTTCATAACCCATGTTTTCCACTTTGTTGAACATCCAACAATCAATTTCTAAAAGGTCACCCCTAGTATAATAAAATTCATCACTCAAACTAAAAGTAATGTTGTTTTGGTAGTCTCCATATTCACATCCATGATGGACGACCAAGTATCCTATGTGAACTTTAGTCTTTAGGTGTTGGAGTAGATGATGTGCGAGTACTTTCTCTATAGTAATTATCAGATTATTTTTGGAAGATTGACTTCATCATCTATATTGCCTATAAGTTGATCAAGAACATATTCAAGTTCGTTAGCTTCAGTTGCAGTTTCATTAGGTTAGGATTCAAGAATGTTATCAAAGATTCCTCTGACTTCAAAATTAAAATCAAGTTATTTTGAAGACTTGGTCCCAATACCATTGATTGGTCATACTTTATTTTGAAGACTACCACTGGCTTCATTACCTTCATTTCCTACAACATTCTCGTATCATCCTTGATGATCATCATTACCATTATCGTCATCACCCCATCATTTTTCCAATCATCTCCTTCAAACTTCTGCGTTAAACTATGCAATAAGGCGATCATAAAGCCCACATTTGCCTCTAGCCTCATCACCTTATCATTGCTAATGATTTGGGCTATCATAATATCTTTAATCCTTAACCTGCACAAAAACTAAAATTTATAAGACTCAAGCAGTGAAACTTTGACACTTATTGACTATTTTGATTTGATGGATTTGATTTGTTAGTATTCAGTCAAAACTGAGTACTCGATTTAAGTACTTGGTTATAAATTATTACCCGAACATGTTATAGTATTTGGTTACAAGTACTTGCTTGACCACTAAAGTAAACTTAATAGTTTAAATAAGAAGTATAATAAGACAAACGGTTTTAAATTTCCCCTTAGATAAGATGAATGGTTTAAATACAACGTTTAAAACCGAGCAATTTAAAATTAAAATTTAAGAAACTTTGAAAAATAAAAATAAAAACATTTCATGTATATGTAATATGTATATATATATGTATATATATGTATATATGTATATATGTGTATATATGTATATATATGTATATATATATGTGTATATATGTATGTATATATATGTGTATATATATATATTTATGTATATATATATGTGTATACATATATATATATATATGTGTGTATATATATAGAGGATGGTTCTAATGAAAACCACCTTATAATTAAAAATCAAAAAAACCAAAATCTAACCATTGATCATATTTAATCAAGGGCTAATATCACTAGTGGCATGATTGTAATTCTTGTGAAGTTTTTAAGACAAGTTTTAATACAAAAGGGCATTTTAGGAAAAACAAAAAATAAATCAATTTAACTTTCTATAATTTTCGTTTCTCTTTCCTCTCTCTTAATTACTCTTTACTTTCCTAATTTTTACTTCTCTCTCTTCTCTCCTAATCCTCTTTTTTTCCTAACTAGAATTAAAAGACCTGTTGAGTAAGTTTAATTTCCTAATTTTTACTTCTCTCTCTTCTCTCCTAATACAACGATGGTACATATGTGTATCAAATAATGTGAACGGTTGAGTGATATATGATGAACATTTTTTTACAGTAATAGAAGTTTATTAAGAGTCTAAAGACTTAATTAAGTTGAAAAATTTGGATAATACAACGACGGTACATATGTGTACATAGGATACTTGTTCAAAAATATTAAAATGTTTTAAAACTTCCATGATACGTAACAGTTAATATGCTAAAAAAGCTTTGGTACATATATGTAACAGTTAATATGCTAAAGAAGCTTTGGTACATATATGTAACAGTTAATATGCTAAAGAAGCTTTGGTACATATATATAACATTTAATAAGTCTTTGTTTGTGTAATGGTGCGATTAGGATTTTGGTTATATGCTAAAGAAGCTTTGGTACATATATGTAACAGTTAATAAACATACGTAAATCATTCATCAACAACTAATACTAAGGTACATATACGTAACAGTTAAAAAATACCAGAATCTAAAAACTGAAGTACATATGTAAAATTCAATAAATACACAATGAGTTATACATATTTTTGTTAGAACCATATCGTAAAATCAGGTTACAATTGATGGGAAAATACAAGTGACATGTCAGCAAGCACTACTGTTACATATGCGTAACAGTATTGTTTCGTATTTGTAAAACGGTGTTACATATATATAACATTAGTATTCATCTTGTTCATTTGATCTTCGTGTTCGAAATAAATGTTTTGATAATTGCTTGACCCGACCATCATCATCTTTGATGCAGCATATACTTTAACCGATGATCATCATCTTCATAATCATCAATTTCATTTCAAGTTTATTATCCTTAATTTCATGTCACTGCAAAAACATGTAACAAATATAATAACAACCAAAACCATTAGAAAACTTAAAATATGTATATATATGAGAGTACCAACCCAAGTTATGTATACGTAACAAA
This sequence comes from Flaveria linearis, assembly GCA_024085815.1. Taxonomy (NCBI): domain Eukaryota; kingdom Viridiplantae; phylum Streptophyta; class Magnoliopsida; order Asterales; family Asteraceae; genus Flaveria; species Flaveria linearis. The sequence goes on from CM044003.1 coordinate 81,193,578, forward strand.
CAAAAGTACATATATGTAAACAATAAACTTACATATGCATATGTAACAGTAGTGTTACATATATGTAACAGTGGTGTTATGTATATGTAACAACAATACTAAGTATTAGTCTTGTTCATTTTGCCTTCATGACCCCATTACCATTTTTTCATCCTATTGATCTTCATCTTTGTAAGGCCCCGTTCCCGGAAAGCCTCATAGTTGGTTAATCATAGCATAAAATCACTTTATAAACAACACATTGCAGCGGAATTAAATAAACATTCACTTAAAACTTGGAAATCATGTTGTACTCATACATTTGTCTTTAAACAGGAATAACACATGGTGGATGGTCTTAAATTATAATAAATATTTCATAGACAGGAATGCCATCCATTGCTCGCCAAGTAACTCGCTGGTTCCATCCTCAGCATCAGCATTTACCTGTCCACTATTATGCATAAAAGTCAGCTTGCTGAGTGAATTCTAGTTTTATATAAATAAGAAAATATAAGCTTTATCCTTCATATTGTAAGGCCCCCATTCCAGGGAAACCTCACAGCTGGTCATTCACAGCAAAACATAGATTTAAAGCAATCATTTACTCGTATATATATAAATATATATTGCAGCGGAAAAATATACTGTAATTCAACCCATTACAACGTAGTTAAATTAAATTATAAACATTGTCTTTAAACATCAAAATTATTTAAAAGTCCTTTTAAGCTTTTCTTCACCGGGGATGCCAGCCTTTGCGTGCCAAGAAGCTTCCATTCCATTAGCTCTAATTTTCACCTGTCAACTGATATGCATACAAAAGTCAGCTTCGCTGAGTGAATTCTAGGTTTACTTTGTAAATAACTTTTGTAAAGGTATTAGCTTTAGCAGTTGAAAATAGTCATCATCTATCAACCGTCAATACACACGGGCTATCACTTTATCGATACTTTATCATTACTTTTCATTTCTCGTTATTTATTACTCTTCTTTATCCATCAATTCTCTGTCACTATCGGTGCCTAGGCTCGCCTAGGACTTTACCGACACGCCAATTACGGACTTACTGTCGTACTCGATCAGGCCATTATTGTCATGCCAGTTCAGGGCTTACAGACCTGCCTGTTCGAACATTACTTTATCCACTTTATCCGGGTGAGGGCACAACGAATGCAACCCTCCTTTAGCCATTGCTTGCAAGTCTTTACTTTATCCCTTGCCTGCAGGACTTTACTTGCAAAACTTTACTTTATCCAGGTACACGTTATGGGCCCAATAACTTTTCTTTACGTTTCACTTTCATGTTTAAGTTGTACATAATATAACACAACACATTACAAGGCAATTCATTTCTACTAGATCATATCACAATGAGGGAAATACACTATCAATTCATTATAAAACCCCATTTCCCATATAAGATAGTATGTAAAACTTTACTTTAAAAGAACTGATCATAAAAAGTATGTATCTTAGTATGCATACCGCCCCAAAACATTTAAAGCATGTATAAAATAGGGGATCTAGAACTCACCTGAACTTGTCCAAGTAGTTTAAAATTCTAAGTCACTTAAGCTCTAGCCTGAATACTCTAGCTGCACGAAAGTTAACATGCAAAAACGTCATTTTCTTCATAGTTTCACCCACAGTTTCGCTGGTAGTTTCGCTGTCAGTTTCGCTGGCAATTTCGCTACCAGTTTCGCTGGGCAGCACTTCTGCCAGTTTCGCTGGACAGATTCGCTGCCATGAGCGCCCAACTTTTGTTGGAATTTCCTAGTTTCGCAATGTCTAAGGTCAGCCTAAGTACTTAGCGAAGCTATCAGCAAAACTGTAGTTTCGCTAGGATTCTCCTAGTTTCGCTGGATAAATGCACAGTTTCGCTGGATGAATACTTAAATTCGCTGGATCAGGTCCTAGTTTCGCTGGATGGACAGAAATTAGAACCAGCCCGTTTTTAACCCAAAATCTTAACTTTTTACGTCCAAATCCTTGGTTTACCTTCCATGAAACCAGATCTAACCTTTTTACACGTTTTCATACGTAAAAATTTGACCTTTATGTGTTCCTTTGAACTTTTCAAAACCCCAAAACCCTAGAATCCGGGTTTGATCTACAGAAGGCCTTAGAGGTCGATTCTTACCTTGTTTTGTTGCTCTTTCCTTAAGTTTTGATGCTCCAATCAACCAGATCTTCACTCTTCCACCTTTGAATCTCCAAAACTTGAGTTTTCTTCCATTTTCTCTCTCTACTTTCTCTCTCTATGAATTTGGTGGCTAGGGTTGGAATGATGGAATGGATCTGATCATGCATGGTTTAAGGGCTAATTAAGGGCCCTTAAACCCATCAACCCTAGCCCATTAAGGCTCATTTGGTCCATAGCCCACTAATTTACCCCTTTATTTCTTAAATTAACCCTTAAAAGCTCATTATTATTAAATGGCTTGTTTCGGGAAATTTCGGGGCGTTATAAGTCTCCCCCCTTATTCAGGTTTCGTCCTCGAAACTTGCCTCGTCGTTAAATAGATCAGGGTATTGTCGTCTCATTTCCTCCTCGGATTCCCAGGGGCATCCGACCCCTTTTGATGTTTCCATTGCACCTTGACTTGCTTGACTACTTTATTTCTCAATTGTTTCTCCTTCCGGTCCAGTATAGCCACCGGTTGCTCTACATAGTTCAGCTTCTCGTCCACTTCGATGTCATCTAGAGGCATGACTACCTCGTCCGGTGCTAAACATTTCCTCAGGTGCGGCACATGAAAGATAGGGTGAATCCCACTCAATTCTTCTGGAAGGTCTAGCCTGTAGGCTACATCCCCAACTCGTGCTAGTACCTCAAATGGTCCGATAAACCTGGGACTCAGTTTCCTCCTCTTCCTAAATCGGATAATCCCTTTCCATGGCGACACTTTCAACATTACCCTGTCACCAACGCTAAATTCTATTAGTCTCCTTCTTCTGTCGGCGTATGACTTCTGTCTATCCTTTGCAGCCTTCATATACGCCTTGATTTACTCCAACTTTTCTGTGGTGGCTTCCACGACTTCCAAGCTCCCTAGTTCCTTCTGGCCGACATCTCCCTAACAAATAGGAGTTCTGCACCGTCGACCGTACAATAACTCGTATGGGGGCATTTTAATACTGGCGTGGTAGCTGTTGTTATAGGAGAACTCTGCTAGTGGCAAATGATCATCCCAGTTACCGCCGAATTCGATAACGCATGCCCGAAGCATATCTTCCAGTGTCTGGATCGTTCTTTCCGATTGCCCATCGGTCTGCGGGTGGTATGCGGTACTAACGTGCAACCTCGTACCCATTTCTTCATTGAACTTTTTCCAAAACTTTGAGGTGAACCGCGTATCTCTATCTAAAACAATCAATACGGGCATACCATGCCGCACCACAATTTCTTGGATAAACAGTTCAGCAAGCTTTTCTGAACTAATTGCTTCCTTGATTGGCAGGAAATGCGCACTCTTAGTCAGTCTTTCAACTATCACCCATATCGCGTCGTGGCCTTTTGTTGTGCGCGGTAATTTAGTGATGAAGTCCATGGTAACATGTTCCCACTTCCATTCTGGTACTTCTAATGGCTGAACATAACCATAAGGTCTTTGGTGCTCAGCCTTCACTTGTAGGCACGTTAGACATTATTCACATATGCAACCACATCTCTCTTCATCCCAGGCCACCAATAATCTTTCTTCAAGTCGTGGTACATCTTATTTGCTCCTGGGTGTATTGAGTAGCGGGTTTTGTGCGCTTCATCCATAATCCTTTCTCATAAATCGCCATGCCTCGTAACCCATATCCTGTCCTGAAAGGTCTTAACACCCAATGTGTTCTCTACCAGTTCATCCACCTTTCCCACCATCCTTTCCATCTGTATTTGTTGCTCTTTTAAAGCGTCCATTTGAGCTTTGCTTATCATCCACATAACATCTGGGGTTACTACTAGTTGGTACGCCTTCACCCGGATTGGTTCATATCCTTCCTTTCGGCTCAGGACATCGGCTACCACATTTGCCTTACCCGGGTGATAATGGATTTCACAGTCGTAATCCTTTATCAGCTCCAATGTAACACCCAAAAGTTTGACTTTTTGGTAGGTTATGCGACTGAGCCTTAGTCGCCTGGGATTTATGCGACTGGAGGTTCAACCGCATGTTATTCGGCCGATTGAAGCTCAACCGTACGATTGGAGTTCAACCGCCCGAATGAAGGACGAACCGCATGGAACACATGCGACTGGGGTCCAATCGCATGGTGTTCATGCGACTCAAGGTCCAGTCGCCCCTCGACCAGATGCGACTGAGCTGTGGGTATAAAAGAGGAGCAGCTCCCTTCTCCTTCCCAACACTTGCATATTTCAGTCGGGAAAGAGAGCAGAGAGCGAACGAGAGCAGAGAAGAAAAAAGGGAAAGTGCTGACCGAGCTCCGGATTTGTCGAGAAGCTAGCCAAATCGAAGCTCATCAACTCCTACCTGTTATTGTGAGTTCTAGAACCCCTCATTTACATGTTTTCTAACGATTTTGGGGCTGGAATCACATAGAAACCCTATTTTTGAAATAGTGTAAGTTTGACCCATTTGGGTGAATCTTGAGTAATGTGTTTATAGTAAGAATTAGGACTTGTATATGCTTGTGTGATGTCCTAGTATGAATCCCTGAGGCTTGGGAGGGTCGATTTGGACTGAAAATGGGTTTATGATGAGTTTGGGTGCGTTGGTTCGCGACTGCTGTTCATGAAGAACTCCAGTCGCTGCCCAGTTAGGGTTATGCGACTGAAGGGCCATTCGCCCGAATGAGGATTAGTTGGTGTCCAATCGTACGATTGAGGCTCAGACGCACGATTGAGCTTCAGTCGCACGATAGTAGGTGCGATTGAGTGTTTCGGTCGCATAGGTCCTATCGCAGAGTAGTTCAGTCGTACGGTTAAGAGTTAGTCGCATATAACTCAGTCGCATAGTGTCTAGTCGTACGGAAGGAAGTCCAGTCGCACGATTGTATGCCCGATTCGCATGACAGCCCAAATCGCACGGTCCAGTCGCATGGAGGACATGCGATTGGGATAGGTTCAGTCGCCCGTATAGGGCTGATGTGAATGTATAGAGAAGTGTATGTATGATGTATGGATGTTAAGTATGATGTGGCCATGATAGATGGTAAATACTGATGATTTGTAAATACCAATGTTCCTTATGTAAATGTATGTTATCTTTTAATAACTTTACGTGAATGAATGAAAGAATGAAACGAATGTGTTAAGAACATAAAGTGAAAGATAATGAAAGAAGGAACATGATGAATGAATGCATGCATTAACGAATGAATGAATGAATGTAAGTAAGGCTTGCAAGCAAATGAAAGGAGGTGCACACCCCTGGCAGGTGTTAGCTCAACGGTGTGCGGGTTAGCTACCCCGAAGGATGCACATCGGGGTCAGTCTTTGTGATTGACCAGAAGTATGTATGGGATCCTTGCCACTTACCCTAGGTGACTGGATCAGCATTAGTGCACAACATTCGTGATTGATCATCACAGGTCCAGCACCCGCATTTGTGCACAACGTTCGGGGTATAGCATATGGCATTGATCTAGAAGTAAAGTGAAAAGATAAGTGGTGCATGTACCTACCCCAGGTGACTGGATTAGCATTTGTGCACAACGTTCGTGGTTGATTACCACAGGTCCAGCACCAGCAGTATGTATGATGTAAGGGGGTATTGTACATGTCACCGAATGTAAAGAATGTTCGAACAAACGTAATGAATGTATGAATGAATGAAGTAAACGTTCGAACGGAAGTAATGAAAGAATGTAAAGTATGTATGTATGAAAGTGAACGAGAATGATGACTAGTACACGATTGAATGATTAATGAACAAACGATGAAGATAATAATAATATTATCTACGTGTACGTATGGTGTGTGAGCACATGTATGTAAGAACAGTTATAAAGAATGAAAGTATGTTTTATTATAAAACTAGAACTCACTCAGCAACGCTGACTTTTTATGTGTTTTCCAGTTCGCAGGTAGTGTTGCTGAGGATGGCACGAGGCGGCTACAAAGTTCGTGGGGGATGGCATTCTCCTTTTGATTATGCTGCCATATCATGTGTTGTGGGCCCGTAATGCACGCAACACATCATGTTGCATGCAAGTGTGAGATTTCTTAAGAATCTAGATAAACGGGATTACTTAAGGAATCTCCTTTATAATGAAACAGATATTTTTGAACTTAATATCTTCTATTAGAGGTCACTGTATATGACCCTATGATTGCTGAGCTTCAGCAGTAATCATAGTAAGGATAGGCAAAGTAAAGAAAGCTTGTATTTTGTAATCAAGACAATGATGTAAAAGCTTTTATGATGAAATGAGAATGACTTTTATTAATTCCGCTGCATTATTTCATTTTGTTGATATTAAATGTATGTTTTATGTGCGATGACGTCCAACTGTGAGGTGCCCGGGACCGGGGCCTTACAAGTTGGTATCAGAGCAAAAGTTTAAGTGAAATGGGTAAATTTTCAAAATAAACTTAAACTTAAACTGAAAATGGGACGGAAAAAGGGAAGAATGCCATCTGAGTAGCTGCGTGCCATCAGGTATTTTCTTAAAGTTAATCATGATTACGTGCGCATGTTATGTGAATTATTTGTACTGTTAGACTTAGATACTAATGTAGTCAGGACAGGTAATGCTCGGGGTACGAAGAGTAGAGTAAGTGGCTAATCACAACTGGCCACTGTAATTAGGGACTTACTATACTTGACATAAACTGAGCTATTTCCTTGAATGACCGTGTTGGTGTTTAAATCTTTCAGTGTGATAGAAGATGGTCGGTGGTAGATCATCTAAAGCTTCCCGTGGTGGTGGACGTGGTGCTGAACCGCGTGTCACGCGAGGAAGACCTAGGACAGAGAAAGTAGTTCATGAGGAAAACGAGATTCCTCATCAGGAGGAGGCAGACGAAAGCGCAAATTTGAGGGCCTCGGTAAAGGAGGCAGTGGTCAAGGAAGTACATCAGGTCATGCAGACGATCCTACCGTCTGTAGTGACCGAAGTGATAAAGGCAGTACGTGAAGACGAGAGGCGAGGGAGGAATCGGTCCTCAGGTAGACAGCAACATACAGAAGCAGAAACAGTATTATCCGATGATGAAGAGGAAGAGGAAGAAGAGCATGTACGGGAGACAGCCCGGGGTTGTAACTACGGGGCATTTATGAGGTGCAAGCCCCAACTTTTGATGGTTCTGGTACGGCTGCGGATGCTCGCCAATGGGTGAGAGAAATGGAGGCGGTCCTCGATATCAGTGACTGCCAGGAGGATAAAAAGGTGAAGTTTGCTACCCACTCGTTTACGGGGGCGGCATTGTGCTGGTGGGACAATATTGTCTAGGCCGAGGGTAGCAGGGCCATTGGAAAGATGAAGTGGTCTGAGTTGAAGAGAATGGTGATCGAGGAGTTTAGTCCTCGTCGGGAGATGGACAAAGTTGAGAGAGAGTTCCTGCAGTTGGAGGCGGGGATGATGACCCACGAACAATACACAACCAAGTTTAACGACATGGCACGGTTGGTGCCAGAGCAAGTGACGCCAGTGTCTCGCAAGATTAACCGGTATATTCAGGGGTTGCCAGCCGAAATTCGTTGGCATTTGATTTCCGCTCGACCTAGTACTTTCAGGTCGGCGGTGGATTTAGCTGGGAGGTTGTACGATGAACGAGCTGCACTGGTGAAAGCTGAGGGTAGTAAGAAGGGAAGTGATGAAAGGAAGTGGCAGGGAAAGAGGTTGGGTCGAGGTGATACTTCGACAAGCAGCAAGAAGGCACGGGTTGATGATCGCCGTGTGGTCACGTCAAGTACAGGGTCGAGAAAGTGTGGGAAATGTGGGAGAGAGCACGGTGGCGAGTGCAGATGGGGGCTGAATGTCTGTTTCAAGTGTGGAAAGCCTGGTCATATGGCGAAAGAATGTAAGGGCTTGAAGTGTTTTAACTGTGGGGAAAGTGGTCATATGAGTAAAGATTGCAAGAAGCCGAGGTCCGAGGGCTCCGGCATGAAGAAGACAGGGGGTGAAGGGTCGAAAGCAAGCGCCAGGGCATTCACAATGACGCAGGAAGAGGCCAGGACGGACCCCGATATAGTGTCCGGTACGTTTCTGGTGAACCAAACTTTAGCCTTTGTATTATTTGATTCGGGTGCCAGTAGGAGTTTTATTTCCGCTGCTTTTTGTGCCAAATTGCCCGTTAGTAGTAGACGTGTGGATGTGTCGTTTGATGTAGAGACTGCTATAGGAAAAACCACCAGGATTTCCGAGGTGATTGAGGGTTATGATATAGAACTGGAGGGTCACAAATTCCCAGTTAAACCATTTGTGATGACGTTAGGCGGTTTCGATTTGGTGCTTGGGATGGATTGGTTGGCAGATGTCGAGGCGAACATTGTGTGTCGCAAGAAGATGATCAGTTTGACAGCGCCCGACGGTAGTCCAGTGACAGTGTATGGCGATCGGGTTACTATGATTCCGAAGGTGATCTCAATGGCAGTGGCGGGGAAATGTATGAGGCGTGGATGTAACGCCTTTTTATGTTATGTAAAGGATGTAGAAAAGCCAACACCACAACTATCTGATGTTCCGGTTGTGTGTGAGTTCCCAGACGTGTTCCCGGAAGACTTATCGGGATTGCCACCTGACAGAGAGATCGAGTTCCAGATTGATCTGATACCAGGCGCCCAACCTGTTGCCAAAGCACCATACCGATTGGCCCCGACAGAGATGAAAGAGTTGATGGAGCAGTTACAGGAGCTGCTGGATAAGGGGTTTATTCGACCGAGTATCTCACCTTGGGGTGCCCCGGTCCTGTTTGTAAAGAAGAAAGACGGTAGTATGAGGATGTGCATCGACTACCGCGAGCTGAATAAGTTGACGGTGAAGAACAGATACCCCTTGCCGAGGATCGACGACTTGTTTGATCAGCTTCAGGGTGCTAGTTGGTTTTCACGAATAGATCTTCGATCAGGCTACCATCAACTGAAGGTGAAGGAGCAGGATATCCCTAAAACAGCCTTTCGTACGCGCTACGGTCACTATGAGTTCCTTGTCATGTCGTTTGGGTTGACCAATGCGCCAGCTGCTTTTATGGACCTGATGAACAGGGTGTGCCGGCCGATGTTGGATAAATCAGTGATTGTATTCATTGATGACATCTTGATTTATTCGAAGAGCGAGACTGAGCATGCCGGTCACATTCGCGAAGTTCTGGAGACGTTGAGAATGGAGAAGTTGTATGCTAAATTCTCCAAGTGCGCATTCTGGTTGCGTGAAGTCCAATTCTTGGGTCATGTGGTAAATCCGGATGGGATTCTGGTTAATCCGGCGAAGGTGGAGGCAGTAATGCAATGGAAGTCTCCGAAGACGCCATCCGAGATCCGTAGTTTCTTGGGTTTGGCGGGTTACTACCGAAGGTTCATCCAAGACTTTTCCAAAATTGCTTCTCCACTGACCAAGTTGACCCGGAAGGATGTGAAATTTGTATGGGGTCAAGCTCAGGAGAAGGCGTTCGAAGAACTGAAGACAAGATTGACCCAAGCTCCAGTATTGGCACTACCCGATGGGAGTGAAGACTTAGTGGTTTATTCCGATGCCTCCTACTCGGGGTTGGGGTGTGTATTAATGCAAAGGGGAAAGGTGATAGCCTATGCATCCCGACAGCTGAAAGTTCATGAGGTTAATTACCCTACTCATGACTTGGAGCTAGCAGCTGTGGTTTTCGAGTTGAAGATTTGGCGGCACTATTTATACGGGGCGAAGTGCACCATTTTCACGGACCACAAGAGCTTGAAGTACTTCTTCTAGCAGAAGGATCTGAATATGAGGCAGAGACGGTGGTTAGAGCTAATAAAAGACTACGATTGTGAAATCCATTACCACCCGGGCAAAGCCAACGTGGTGGCTGATGCCCTTAGCCGAAAAGAGAGGCCCGAGCCAATTCGGGTGAAGGCGTACCAGCTAATCATGACCTTCGACGTGATGAAACAAGTTAGAGAGTTCCAGGATGAAGCACTGAAAGAGGATCATCTAAACTCTGAACGAATGAGAGGTCTGGTCGCAGAACTGGGTGAAAACACGTGTGGTGCCAAGACTCGATTCAGGCGAGTGTGGATTCCTCGATTCGGGGATCTACGTATGAAGATCATGGATGAAGCCCACAAGACTCGATACTCCATTCATCCCGGTGCTACCAAGATGTACCAAGATATGAAGAAAGATTATTGGTGGCCGGGTATGAAACGTGATGTGGTGGAGTATGTGAGTAAATGCCTCACGTGCTTGCAAGTGAAGGCAGAGCACCAGAAGCCGTATGGAAAGATTCAACCGTTGGACATACCGGAATGGAAGTGGGAGCACATCACCATGGATTTTATCACAAAGCTGCCACGTACCCCGAAAGGGTATGATACGATCTGGGTGATTGTGGATCGATTGACGAAGAGTGCTCACTTCTTACCAATGCGCGAGACATATTCGTCCGAAAGGTTGGCCGATCTTTTCATCAAAGAGATTGTGACTCGTCATGGTGTACCGGTGTCGATTGTGTCTGATCGCGACACCCGGTTTACATCCAAATTTTGGAAGAAATTCCACGATGCTATGGGGACGAGGTTGCATATTAGCACGGCATATCACCCTCAAACTGATGGTCAGTCGGAAAGGACCATTCAGACTTTAGAGGACATGCTCCGAGCATGTGTTATTGACTTCAGGGGAAGCTGGGATGACCACCTACCGTTAGCTGAATTCTCGTACAACAACAGTTATCATGCCAGTATCGGCATGCTACCCTATGAGATGCTATACGGTAGGAGATGCAGGACACCCGTCTGTTGGGGTGAAATTGGTCAGAAGGAATTGGGAAGCGTCAAAGTGGTCGAGGCTACGACTGAAAAGCTCGAAAGAATTAAAGCTTATATGAAGGCGGCCAAAGACCGACAGAAATCGTACGCCGACAAACGACGCAGGCCGATTGAGTTCCAGGTGGGAGATCGGGTTATGTTGAAGGTCTCACCTTGGAAGGGGATCATCCGATTCCGGAAGCGAGGTAAGTTGAGTCCGTGGTATATAGGCCCTTTCCGAATCATTGCTCGGGTAGGGGAGGTAGCCTATAGGTTGGATCTACCAGATGAGCTAAGTGGAATCCACTCGACTTTCCACGTGTCTCATCTGAGGAAATGTTTGGCGGACGAGGACATGGCCGTTCCACTGGGGGACATCGAGGTAGACGAACGGCTCAACTATGTAGAGAAACCAGTGGCGATCATCGATCGCAAAGAGAAGAGGTTAAGGAATAAAGTGGTTCCCCTTGTGCGTGTACAGTGGCGGCACAGGAAGGGATCCAAGTCAACATGGGAAACTGAAGAAGAAATGAGGCAGCATTACCCACGATTGTTCGAAGAATAACAGGTTTCGGGGACGAAACCTAAAATAAGGGGGGTGGACTTGTAACACCCGAAAGTTTGACTTTTTGGTAGGTTGTGCGACTGAGCCTCAGTCGCCTGGGATTTATGCGACTGGAGGTTCAACCGCATGCTATTCGGCCGATTGAAGCTCAACCGTACGATTAGAGTTCAACCGCCCGAATGAAGGACGAACCGCATGGAACACATGCGACTGGGGTCCAATCGCATGGTGTTCATGCGACTGAAGGTCCAGTCGCCCCTGGACCAGATGCGACTGAGCTGTGGGTATAAAAGAGGAGCAGCTCCCTTCTCCTTCCCAACACTTGCATATTTCAGTCGGGAAAGAGAGCAGAGAGCGAACGAGAGCAGAGAAGAAAAGAGGGAAAGTGCTGACCGAGCTCCGGATTTGTCGAGAAGCTAGCCAAATCGAAGCTCATCAACTCCTACCTGTTATTGTGAGTTCTAGAACCCCTCATTTACATGTTTTCTAACGATTTTGGGGCTGGAATCACATAGAAACCCTATTTTTGAAATAGTGTAAGTTTGACCCATTTGGGTGAATCTTGAGTAATGTGTTTATAGTAAGAATTAGGACTTGTATATGCTTGTATGATGTCCTAGTATGAATCCCTGAGGCTTGGGAGGGTCGATTTGGGCTGAAAATGGGTTTATGATGAGTTTGGGTGCGTTGGTTCGCGACTGCTGTTCATGAAGAACTCCAGTCGCTGCCCAGTTAGGGTTATGCGACTGAAGGGCCATTCGGCCGAATGAGGATTAGTTGGTGTCCAATCGTACGATTGAGGCTCAGACGCACGATTGAGCTTCAGTCGCACGATAGGAGGTGCGATTGAGTGTTTCGGTCGCATAGGTCCTATCGCAGAGTAGTTCAGTCGTACGGTTAAGAGTTAGTCGCATATAACTCAGTCGCATAGTGTCTAGTCGTACGGAAGGAAGTCCAGTCGCACGATTGTATGCCCAATTCGCATGACAGCCCAAATCGCACGGTCCAGTCGCATGGAGGACATGCGACTGGGATAGGTTCAGTCGCCCGTATAGGAACATGATGAATGAATGCATGTATTAACGAATGAATGAATGAATGTAAGTAAGGCTTGCAAGCAAATGAAAGGAGGTGCACACCCCTGGCAGGTGTTAGCTCAACGGTGTGCGGGTTAGCTACCCCGAAGGATGCACATCGGGGTCAGTCTTTGTGATTGACCAGAAGTATGTATGGGATCCTTGCCGCTTACCCTAGGTGACTGGATCAGCATTAGTGCACAACGTTCGTGATTGATCATCACAGGTCCAGCACCCGCATTTGTGCACAACGTTCGGGGTATAGCATATGCATTGATCTAGAAGTAAAGTGAAAAGATAAGTGGTGCATGTACCTACCCCAGGTGACTGGATCAGCATTTGTGCACAACGTTCGTGGTTGATTACCACAGGTCCAGCACCAGCAGTGTGTATGATGTAAGGGGGTATTGTACATGTCACCGAATGTAAAGAATGTTCGAACAAACGTAATGAATGTATGAATGAATGAAGTAAACGTTCGAACGGAAGTAATGAAAGAATGTAAAGTATGTATGTATGAAAGTGAACGAGAATGATGACTAGTACACGATTGAATGATTAATGAACAAACGATGAAGATAATAATAATATTATCTACGTGTACGTATGGTGTGTGAGCACATGTATGTAAGAACAGTTATAAAGAATGAAAGTATGTTTTATTATAAAACTAGAACTCACTCAGCAACGCTGACTTTTTATGTGTTTTCCAGTTCGCAGGTAGTGTTGCTGAGGATGGCACGAGGCGGCTACTCAGTTCGTGGGGGACGGCATTCTCCTTTTGATTATGCTGCCACATCATGTGTTGTGGGCCCGTAATGCACACAACACATCATGTTGCATGCAAGTGTGAGATTTCTTAAGAATCCAGATAAACGGGATTACTTAAGGAATCTCCTTTATAATGAAAAAGATATTTTTGAACTTAATATCTTCTATTAGAGGTCACTGTATATGACCCTATGATTGCTGAGCTTCAGCAGTAATCATAGTAAGGATAGGCAAAGTAAAGAAAGCTTGTATTTTGTAATCAAGACAATGATGTAAAAGCTTTTATGATGAAATGAGAATGACTTTTATTAATTCCGCTGCGTTAATTCATTTTGTTGATATTAAATGTATGTTTTATGTGCGATGACGTCCAACTGTGAGGTGCCCGGGACCGGGGCCTTACATCCAACCACCTCCTCTATCTCATATTTAGGTCCTTCTACTCAAAAAATATTTCAGACTTTTGTGGTCGGTAAATATGGTGCACTTAGTTCCATACAAATAATATCTCCATATCTTCAATGCGAACACTACTGCGGCTAGTTCCAAATCGTGAACCGGGTAATTAACCTCCGTGTCCTTTAGCTGTCTGGATGCGTAAGCTATAACCTTTCCTTTTTGCATCAACACACAGCCTAACTCGCAGTAAGAAGCATCGGAGTATACCGTTAGGTCTTCATCTCCCTCCGGTAGGGTTAGTACAGGAGCTTTGGTTAGTCTATCCTTCAGTTCCTGAAACGCATCTTCCTGTTCTTTTCCCCAGTCGAACACCACGTTCTTCCTCGTTAACCTTGTTAATAGGGAAGCTATCTTCGAGAAATCTTTAATGAACCTTCTATAATAGCCAGCCAATCCCAAGAAACTACGGATTTCGAATGGCGTTTTTAGGGAATTCCATTGCGTAACTACCTCGACTTTTGCTGGATCAACCATAACTCCCTCGGAATTAATAATGTGCCCTAAAAACTACACCTCCCGTAGCCAGAAGGCACATTTAGAGAACTTCGCATACAGTTTCTCCTTTCGTAAAGTCTCTAACACCTCCTTAATATGACAAGCGTGGTCTCCTTCGTTCTTTGAGTATATCAAAATATCGTCAATGAAGACTATCACTGATCGGTCCAACATCGGGCGACACACGCGATTCATTAAGTCCATGAATGCCGCAGGAGCATTGGTTAGCCCGAAAGACATAACCAAAAACTCATAGTGGCCATAGCGCGTTCGGAAGGCCGTCTTCGGGATGTCTTGCTCCCTCACCTTCAGTTGATGATATCCGGATCGGAGATCTATTCGGGAGAACCAGCTTGCCCCTTGCAATTGATCAAACAGATCATCTATCCGGGGTAGAGGGTATCGATTCTTCGCGGTCAGCTTATTCAACTCCCTATAATCTATACACATCCTCATGCTGTCATCCTTCTTCTTTACAAACAACACAGGAGTGCCCCATGGAGAAATGTTGGGCCTAATGAATCCCTTGTCAATGAGTTCCTGCAGTTGTGACATGAGCTCCTTCATCTCAGACGGGGCTAGGCAGTAGGGTGCTTTGGCAATGGGCTGGGCTCCTGACAGTAAATCGATCTGAAACTCTATCTCCCTATCTGGTGGTACTCCGGGCAGATCCTACGGGAATACGTCAGGAAAGTCCCGCACCACTGGTACGTCGGACAACTCTTTCGCTTTATCTTTAACATCCTTGACATACGCTAGATAAGCTTCGCACCCTCGCCTCATACATTTCTCCGCCTTGATCATGGAAATGATCGTTGGGACCTTGCAATCGTTATCGTCGTAGATCGTAACCGGACTACCATCTGGAGCCGTTAATCGGATCCTCTTTTGCTGGCATACTATGTTAGCATCATGAGCAGCTAACCAATCCATCCCTAGTACGACATCGAAACCTCCTAAGGCCATGGCAAACAATTGTGCGGGAAAGTAATGACCTCCTAGTTTAATGTGGCAATCCTCTATCACTCTGACTATTCTAATGGACTTACTATCGGCTGTTTCTGCTTCGAAAGCATCATCTATTTCCTTAGTTTGGTCATCTATTGTAGCACAGAAGGGTATAGATACAAAACTCTTACTGGCACCACTATCAAACAATATGGAGGCACAAACATTATTGACAAGGAACGTACCTGACACTACGTCCGGGTCCTTCCTTGCCTCCTTCTTGTTCATGGTGAAAGCCCTTGCTTTGACCTTGGGCTTCCCATCATCCCCTTTGTCATTATCCCTGCTCGTTCCCGAGTTTCCTGGCTTAGCTTTCTTGTAATCCCTACTGTAGTGCCCCGTCTCATGGCAGTTAAAGCACTCGTTCACTTCCGGGCATTCTCTAGCCATGTGACCCGTCTTCCCACACCGGTAGCACCCAGGGCTACCCATTCGGCACTCTCCGGGATGCCTCCTCCCACACTTTCCACATTCTCTAACTTCCCCAACCCCCTTCACAATCGCTTGTTTTGCATCCACTCTTGCTTTCTTGCCTCCCGGTTGATAGTTACCACTTCCATACCTCTTCCCATTATTATTCCAAACTTTCCTCGTCTCACCCACCGTCACTGGCCTGCGGTGATCGTACAACCTTCCACTGAGGTCCACTGCTGACCTAAAAGTACTAGGTCGGGCAGTGACCATGTCCCTACGAATGTCCAGAGGCAACCCTTGTATGTACCTCTTGATCCTCTTGGATTCAGGAGTCACCAAGTCAGGCACCAGACGGGCCATTTCATTGAATTTCATAGTGTATTCCTAATGTGTCATATTTCCAGCCTCCAAACTCACAAACTCTTGCTCAATCTTGTCAAGCTCTCTTTCTGGGCAATACTCCTCTATCCCCAACCTCTTCATCTCCGGCCACTTCATCCTCTCAATAGCCTCCTCCCCGTAAGACTCAACGATGTTATCCCACCAACACAGTGCTGGGTCCAAGAGGGAATGGGAAGCAAACTTCACCTTTTGGCTTTCCCAGCACTCGCTGATCTTCAGTACGGCATCCATTTCCCTGATCCAACGCTGGGCAGTAGCAGCGTTACCAGTGCCATCAAACGTTGGGGGCTTACACCTCTGAAAATCCCCGTAGCTGCACCCCTTCGCCCTCTCTTCCGCCTCGGAACCGTCATGGTTACCCAGACGATCTTCCTCGTCGCTCAACTCCTCAGTCTTGACCGCTCCTTTCTTATCAACCTTCTCTGAAGCCGTACTCTTCTTACTATCGCCCTTAACCTGCTTCACAAATTCCGTAAGCAGAGCGGGCATCACTCCAGATAGGACCTGGTGCACCTCTTGGGCAATAGCTTCCTTTACTGTTTCCTTCAGTTCTGCCTGATCAGTGTTAGGCCCCTCGGCTCCCGTTTCTAAATCAACCTCCTCCTTAACTGGTTTGTCAACCGGCTTCCTGGTTGACCTTTTGGTCGGTTTCGCAATTTCACCTGCAGTTTCTTTCGCCTTAAGAGGGGGCCTTCCCCTAGTGCTCCTCCGGGTAATCATAGTTGGAACTGCTTTCTTTAGTGCCATTCTTTCTACCTCCTATAAGATTCAGAATGTTAACATGGTCTTTCAAGGCAAGTTCAGTTCACGACAAGTTTTGTAAATTTTTAATAACAGTGGCCAGTTGTGATTAACTACTTACAGAACTTCTCGTGCCCTAAACCTTCCTATCCTGAACCATACTAACACTAGAACCTACTATACCTATTCTATGCACGTATAAGTCACATAAATTCAGATAGGCATCACAGATAACATTATCATACCTTACCTCGACTCCAACTTCAATAAGAAGGCACTACCCACTAGAATGATACTTATAGCATAATTTGTTACCTCTTGGCATGGAGCTTCTTGGACTGGCATCCTTGACACTTGGTCCCATTATCTGTTTAAGTTTAGGTTTATAAAATATTTTTCCCAAATATCTTAAACATTGGCTCTGATACCAACTTGTAAGGCCCCCCTTTCCAGGGAAACCTCACAGCTGGTCATTCACAGCAAAACATAGATTTAAAGCAATCATTTACTCGTATATATATAAATATATATTGCAGCGGAAAAATATACTGTAATTCAACCCTAAGGCCCCCCTTTCCAGGGAAACCTCACAGCTGGTCATTCACAGTAAAACATAGATTTAAAGCAATCATTTACTCATATATATATAAATATATATTGCAGCAGAAAAATATACTGTAATTCAACCCATTACAACGTAGTTAAATTAAATTATAAACATTGTCCTTAAACATCAAAATTATTTAAAAGTCCTTTTAAGCTTTTCTTCATCGGGGATGCCAGCCTTTGTGTGCCAAGAAGCTTCCATTCCATTAGCTCTAATTTTCAC
Source organism: Flaveria linearis (assembly GCA_024085815.1). Classification (NCBI taxonomy): domain Eukaryota; kingdom Viridiplantae; phylum Streptophyta; class Magnoliopsida; order Asterales; family Asteraceae; genus Flaveria; species Flaveria linearis. The sequence continues at coordinate 81,211,215 of CM044003.1, forward strand.
CTGTCAACTGATATGCATACAAAAGTCAGATTCGCTGAGTGAATTCTAGGTTTACTTTGTAAATAACTTTTGTAAAGGTATTAGCTTTAGTAGTTGAAAATAGTCATCATCTATCAACCGTCAATACACACGGGCTATCACTTTATCGATAATTTATCATTACTTTTCATTTCTCATTATTTATTACTCTTCTTTATCCGTCAATTCTCTGTCACTATCGGTGCCTAGGCTCGCCTAGGACTTTACCGACATGCCAATTACGGACTTACTGTCGTACTCGATCAGACCATTATTGTCATGCCAGTTCAGGGCTTACAGACCTGGCTGTTCGAGCATTACTTTATCCACTTTATCCGGGTGAGGGCACAACGAATGCAACCCTCCTTTAGCCATTGCTTGCAAGTCTTTACTATATCCCTTGCCTGCAGGACTTTACTTGCAAGACTTTACTTTATCCAGGTACACGTTATGAGCCTAATAACTTTTCTTTACGTTTCACTTTCATGTTTAAGTTATACATAATATAACACATCACATTACAAGGCAATTCATTTCTACTAGATCATATCACAATGAGAGAAATACACTATCAATTCATTATAAAACCCCATTTCCCATATAAGATAGTATGTAAAACTTTACTTTAAAAGAACTGATCATAAAAAGTATGTATCTTAGTATGCATACCGCCCCCAAAACATTTAAAGCATGTATAAAATAGGGGATCTAGAACTCACCTGAACTTGTCCAAGTAGTTTAAAATTCTAAGTCACTTAAGCTCTAGCCTGAATACTCTAGCTGCATGAAAGTTAACATGCAAAAACGTCATTTTCTTCATAGTTTCGCCCACAGTTTCGTTGGTAGTTTCGTTGCCAGTTTCGCTGGCAGTTTCGCTACCAGTTTCGCTGGCCAGCACTTCTGCCAGTTTCGCTGGACAGATTCGCTGCCATGAGTGCCCAACTTTTGTTGGAATTTCCTAGTTTCGCAATCTCCAAAACTTGAGTTTTCTTCCACTTTCTCTCTCTACTTTCTCTCTCTACTTTCTCTCTCTACGAATTTGGTGGCTAGGGTTGGAATGATGTAATGGATCTGATCATGCATGGTTTAAGGGCTGATTAAGGACCCTTAAACCTATCAAACCTAGCCCATTAAGGCTGATTTGGTCCATAGCCCACTAATTTACCCCTTTATTTCTTAAATTAACCCTTAAAAGCTCATTATTATTAAATGGCTTGTTTCGGGAAATTTCAGGGCGTTACACATATAATGACCACGCATACATCATACTACATAACATTTCTTGCCTCATATTAAGCATGTTCATTATCTTTCATTCTTTCATTTTCTTTCACTTCATCATAAATGAGGTTGCACAAAGCAAGAGCTCCATGTTGATCGACAACGAATGTCGATCCCCGTCGGTACACATCATCATGGTAGCTAACCCCCGACAGTTGATCCACACTGCAAGGCACATAGCCCGCTCATGAATACGGATCTATCATCATACATCAGACTCACCTAAGTGAAGTCTATCATAGTGCTTGCAAGACTTTTCATCATCAACGGGCCCGGGGTAACATTCGTTAAGTTCCACTTTTCATTAATATTATCTTCCACTTAATATATAATACGTAACTTATTAAGTACACAACATACCAAGTACTAGTCAACATAACACGTAACCAACCCTCCGCGGGACAGCGGGGGTTCGGGGGCGGCAGCCCCTGACAACGGGGTCCTAGGGGTAGCAGCCCCTAGTGGGGTCCAAGGGGCAACGCCCCTGGCTGGGGCCGGGCTGCCAGGTCAGCGTGCCTGAAAATTATTTTGAGCTATTTAAATGGCATATTTTACTTTAGAAAAATGTATTTTCTTGTTAAAACCCCTTGAAATCCTTACCTTGAAAACCTTATGTTTACTATGCATAATAGCCCCAAAAACATAGAAAAACGTTTAAATAAGGGGATCTAGAACTCACCTGGATAATGTGAGTAACTTTTAAACTAAGCACTCTAGGCTAGGATCACACTACACAACCTGCAAATAAGTTCACACTCAAAAAGGTCATTTTGTGTAGTTTCGCGGCCAGTTTCGCACGACAGTTTCGCTGTCAGGTGCGCCCAACTTTCATTGGAATTTCCTAGTTTCGCAGTATCTACGGGTCAATAGTTTCGCCCTAGCGAAACAGTAGTTTCACTGGAACTTCTCATAGTTTCGCTGGATTAGTGCACAGTTTCGCTGGATCGGGGCACTGTTTCGCTGGTTGAATAAAAATGACGAACCAGCCCATTTTTAACCCAAAATCTTAAATTTTTACGTCCAAATCCTTGATTTACCATCCATGAAACCATATCTAACCTTTTTACACATTTTCATACGTAAAAATTTGACCTTTATGTGTTTCTTTGAAACTTTTCAAAACCCAAAACCCTAGAATCCGGGTTTGATCTACAGAAGGGTTTAGAGGTCGATTCTTACCTGGATTTGTTGCTCCTTTCTTGAGGTTTGATGCCCCAACACCCAGATCTTCAATCACTTGACCTTAGAAGCTTCAAATCTTGAGTTTCCTTCACTTTCTCTCTCTACTTTCTCTCTCTATGAATCTTGGGAGCTAGGGTTGAAATGAAGGAGATGGAGGCTGCTTTTGGAGGGTTAAGGGCTGATTATGGGCCTTAATCACTAGGCTCTTGCCCATAAACCCAATTTAGCCCATAACCCTTTTCCTTCTTTTGTTAAATACCCATTAATTAGGCCCATTATCCTTAATGACTCGTTTTGACTTTTCGGGGTGTTACAATCTTCATAGTCATCTTTATTGGGGTTACATATACGTACCAATTTTCTATCTTCGTAGTCATCTTCATTAGGGTTACAAGACTTACGTCACGAGTGGGTACATATATGTATCTTACCTTGATATCCATTTTTCTATCTAGTTCATCGCCATTTTTATTAGGGTTACATATACGTACCAGAGCTCATCATCATCATCTTCTTCGTTTAACCAGATTCCTTTACCGACAACATAATTTTCAGTCAGTAACTATTTAGTTTTCTTCAGACATGAATCATTTCGTTACTGAATTCAACAAATAATAATAATAACATTTCAAGATTAGGAAGAATCTGATTCTACCATTACGAATTAGCAGCAAGAAATCAACAAAAATAGGTACATTACTCAACACCTACATCGCTAATCCTAACCCTAACCCTAACCTACGCTTTACTGTTGAATCTGATTCTAAAAACTGATGTCTACCATTACGAATTAGCGGCAAGAAATCAACAAAAATTGGGAAGAATCTGATTCTAAAAACTGATGTTTACCGATTTAATAATTTACGATTTACTGTTGAATCGTTGGCTCCGATTTGATCCGCCATTGTTGGAGCTTGAAGCTTCTCGTTTCTGCTGCGAGGAGAAGATCGGAAAACCGAACATTCCACCGGACTTCGATCAAGAACAGAGACACAAACTTTGATTTCTTAAGATACTGAAAACAATTAAAATCTGAGAAAAAAAAGAATATACGTATTATGCACTTAGTTAGGAATTTTAAAATTCAAGTAAGAGATAATAATGTTTAAAATTAAAACATAAAATTATTTCCAAAAATAAAATGGACCAAAATTACAAAAACAACCCTTGATAACAAAAAGGATTAATTTTAAAAAATATGATTGGTGGATGTTGGTTTTCATGGTTTTCAATTATAATCATGGTATTCATTTGATCCCTCCTCTATATATATATATATATGTATGTATATATATATATATGTATATATATATGTATATATATATATGTATGTATGTATATATATAATATATATATATAATATATAATATATAATATGTTTGTGTGATAGAATAAATTACATTTTTTGTCCCTAAGTTTATTAAAAATAATCATTTCAGTCCAAGGGTATTTTGGTTTTTTTATTATAAACTAACTGAAAAATCTAACTCTATTATCGATTTATAAAATACAAACCATAGGGCTTGATTTGTTAGAAAATTCGTTTTTGGACTCAAATGGTTAAAATGAACAAAGCACAGGGACCAAAATAGTAACATACTCTAACAATAAAATAATAGAAATTCTTAAAAAATAATAATATATACATAATTTATTTATTGAATGTTTATTAAACGTTCTAACTAGCTAACTTTGACACCTTCACATCCTAACATGTTTTAAAGCTTTATAAAATGTCATTTTAACCCCTTAGATTCTAAAGTTTCAGGTTTATTTATCGGTGTGAGTCGGGTCAAATATTAAACATATACGTTTATATACGCTTTGAGATTATCTGTGTTATGTTTTGACGTAAATTTGTTATGATATGGGTCGGGTCAAATATAAAGCGCTTTTATTTGATGGTATAACAAGTCGTGTCGTTTGTTAGTCTATACGATATCACGCCACGTACAAATGTGTTGCATTCGCGTTTTGATATTTGAGATCATGATGAAATTCACCGCGCAACACGCGGGTAAGAAAAACCTAGTTTCATTAAAAGTTATCATGACTTTAAGGCTCAATGTGAGTATGTGACCCGCTAAAAGATAAGATGTATGATATATAGGTGCGGTTTATTTTTAAAGGTAAAATATTTGTAGTATGCGGATCATATCTACATATATTTGTAGAAGAAAAGGTGACTAAACCTCTTCAATCTGCAAGAAGAAAAATATTCGGTTTTTAACTTCTATAGACTGCTAAAATAAACTGAAATTTAAATAAATCGATTTTTTAAACTATAAAGAGTTTTTCAACATGTCGGAAATGAATCGATGCGGCGGCGGTCGCGAGCAATGGTAGCAGAGGCGATGTGGGCGGCGGGTTTGCCGGAGCTGATGGTCTACGACGGAGGTGAGGGTCGGGTATGCTAGAGGTGAGGGCCGACAGATCTGCTAAAGGTGAGGGCGGGAGGTGGTAGCTGATGACGGGAGGTGGTTAGTAGATAATATGAGGTGTGTAGAGGTGGAGTTGTGTTGATGGAGGAAGGGAAGTGGAGGTCGAGTGTTACGTATAAATAGGAAATAATAAGTAGAGGGACTAGTTTTGATAATAGTTCTTAGTTCAAATAAGAGGGGTCTGTTTGTAATTGTGTAATAATTCAGGGACTCAGAGTGTACTTAGTCTGTTAGGTTGTTAAATACCGTTGTAACCATTGAATTTGGTACCACGATAATGAATTGAAGTTTCCTTCTCTTACGATTCTCTCTCAATTCTTCGTCGTAACATTGGTATCAGAGCACCGATCCTCATCGGAGCTCTTCCGTTCAAAACTCTGCAACATCATTCCGGTTCATCGATCATCGTTGAATCAATCGTTCCGTCAATTCTTTTCTGGATTGATCATCGTTCGATCAATTCCTTCATTCAATTGCCCGTCAATTTTTGTTCATTGGAGCTGATTGATTCCAGCTTCACTATTGTTCGATTTTTTTCCCAAATTCTGACCTAATTCGATTGGAATGACTACCAGACGGCAAGAAATGGAGAAATTAGAGAAATTAGCACATTCAAATGCAGCTTTGATCAAAGGACAACAATCAACTTTGGATCAAAACTCAGAAGCAATCAAAATGTTGCAGATTAGTATGACGTCCTTAGTGACTCAATTGGCAGAAATTAACAATAAATTGGGAAGTGATAGAGGTAATAATCATCAAGAACAGAGGGTAGTGCATATGGGAAGTTTGGATTTTCCAAAATTCAATGGTGAAGGTGTTGAAGGTTGGATCATCAAGTGCAACCACTTCTTTGCAGTAGATAAAACACCTGAAATTGCAAAAGTGTATTATGCTATGATAAATTTGGAAGGTGCAGCTTTAGAATGGCACCAAGGGTTTGTTGACAGCCAAAACAGGGATATTGAAGAAATTACTTGGGATGAGTATTCAAGATCTGCAGTAGCAAGGTTTTCTGAAAGATCAAGTGATGATGCTATGGAGAAATTAAAGAATCTTGATCAAACAGGTTCTCTTCCTGAATATACTAAACAATTTGACTCGTTGTTAAATAGGGTTAAGTTGAATGATGAATATGCTGCCAGTTTATATGTGGGGGGGTTAAAACCTGAAATTAGGTGTTTGGTCAAAATCTTTAAACCTAGAACAATGACGGAGGCTATTTCCATGGCTAAACAATAAAGTGTGGTGTATTCTACCCTGTTTGGAGATAAAGATAAGGACCTTAAAAAAATAGCTCCTCCCAAACATGGAATGCTACAAGTAGCAAAAGTGGTTCCAGTAATAGCGCCAACAATAAAGTTTTTACTAGTTCTAGTAATAACTTAGCATTATTACCCACACCTTCGACCAATAAAATGTCTAAAAATGTTAAGAAGGTTCCTGCTAAGGTGGTAGAGGAGAAAAGAGCCAAGGGGTAATGTTTTTGGTGTAGTGAAAAGTACACTCCAACCTATAATTGCAAATTTAAACATTTGTATGTTTTGGAAATTTATTATGATGAGATAATATCTGAGGAGGGTACTGAGGAGCAGATTATAGAACAGGAGAGTAGTGGACCATAAATTTCTATGTTTGCTATGACTGGTGTAAGTTCTTTTTCTACTATGAGAGTTGTAGGCACCATAGGTACCCGACAAATACAGATCTTGATTGATTCAGGGTCCACACATAACTTTGTTAGTTCAAGGTTAGCTGAAAAGTTAAATTGCCCAACTAAAAAGTGTCATTAATGAAGGTAGTTGTGGCTAATGGAAAAGAATTGAATTGTAATTTGTTATGTCAAGATTTTCAATATTTAATGCAAGGGGTATGGTTCAAAACTGATGTTCTGCTGTTGCCTTTAGGCAATTATGATATGGTTTTGGGTATCCAGTGGCTACAATCTTTGGATGATATTGTATGGAATTTTAAGAAATTAACCATGCAATTTAAGGTTGACTCTAAGATAGTTGAATTAAAAGGGGTTAGCAGGGGTAATGTTTCTCTTTGTTTTGTAGAAAGTTTGGGTGATTATTTGATTAAAGACACTCCAATTACTCAGTTATAATTGTTTAGTTTACAAGAGAAAGTAAATGGGTCATTCCAACATCAAGCCCAAGTGACTGGTTCAGTGGCAACAGTTGCAGTTGAAACATTGTTGCATGAATTTGAAGATGTCTTTAAAACTCCTGATAGCTTACCTCCAAAGAGAAGTTGTGATCACAAGATCCAATTGGTAGATGAATCTGTGACCATCAATCAAAGGGCTTACAGATATCCGGTGGGACAGAAGGACATCACTGAAAAGATGGTTCAGGAAATGATAGATATGGGAATAATTTGGCACAGTGTGAGCTCTTTTGCTTCACTAGTAGTTTTAGTTAAAAAAAAGATGGATCTTGGAGATTATGCATAGACTATTGGAAGCTTAATGACCAAACTGTTAAAAACAGATTCCCTATTCCTTTGATAGAGGAACTGTTAGAAGAATTGGGGGAGCAAAGGTGTTTTCTATATTGGATCTAAGGTCTGGGTACCATCAAATAAGAATGTATGAATCTGACATTCATAAAACTGCCTTTAGAACTCATCAGGGATTATTTGAATTCTTGGTGCTTCCTTTTGGTCTTAGTAATGCTCCAACTACATTTTAAGGCCTTATGAATGCAGTTTTTCAGAAGTTGTTAAGAATGACTATATTAATTTTTTTTGATGATGTGTTAGTGTATAGCAAAAGCCTGCAGCAGCACCTTTTAGATCTGAGAGAAGTTTTACAATTGTTCAGGGACAATCAATTATATGCTAAAAGATCAAAATGCTCTTTTGCTGGTTCTCAGATTGAATACCTTGGTCATGTGATTTCCCAAGATGGAGTTTCAACTGAACCATCTAAAATTGAAGCTGTACAACAGTGGTCAGTTCCTACCACTGTTAAACAACTTAGAGGATTCTTGGGTCTTACCGGATATTATAGAAGATTTGTGTCCTCTTATGGTTCTATTGCCAAACCTTTGACAAACTTATTACAAAAGGATGCATTCAAGTGGTCTGTGGAAGCTCAACAAGCATTTGAGACACTTAAGGCTGTAATGACTCAAGCTCCAGTTTTAGCTCTTCCGGATTGGTCTCATGAATTTATTGTTGAAACTGATGCTAGCTCTAAAGGCCTTGGGGCTGTTTTGATGCAGGCCAAACATCCAATTGCTTTTGTAAGTAAAGCCTTATCGCCTAAACAATGTGCCCTTTCTGTTTATGAGAAGGAACTGTTAGCTATTATTTTAGCAGTTAAACATTGGCACCAGTATTTGATCTTAAAACATTTCACTATAAGAACTGATCAAAAGAGTTTAAAACATTTGTTGGAATAAAAGATTACTACCCCATTGCAACACACTTGGCTGAGTAAATTTATGGGGTATGATTATCACATTGTCTACAAAAGAGGAGTGGAAAACAATGTTGCTGATGCCCTCTTAAGAGTGCATAGTTCTTCTTTGTTTGCTATAGCAATTTCTTCTTATGATCCTGTTTTACTGGATAAGATTAAAACTCATTGGGCTAATAATGTTCAAGCTCAAGAGTTGATTGCTAGATTAGTAAAGGGGGACAACATTAAACATGTCAACTAGGATGGTCAACTGTTGACCAGGAAATCCAAACTTTGGATTGGAAAAGATGAGGAATTAAGAAGGGAGATGTTACTTCTTTTGTCATTCATCTGCAGTGGGGGGCCACTCTGGTATTCAACCCACATTACAGAGATTTAGGAATTTGTTTTATTGGAAATGGTCTCATAAAGACATTAAGTTGTGGGTTAAAAGGTGTGATGTTTGTCTCAAAGCAAAGTATGAGACTATTGCAACACCTGGGTTGCTTAATCCTCTTCCCATTCCTCAGTCCATTTTCACTGATATTTCAATGGACTTTATAAGTGGATTACCTAAATCTAAGGGCAAGGATGTCATTTGGTTGTCATTGATCGGTTATCCAAATATGGTCATTTTATACCTTTGAAGCACCCTTTCTCTGCAGTTCAGGTGGCACAGGTGATGTTAGATAATGTTTTCAAGTTACATGGTTGTCCTATGACCATTGTCTCGGACAGAGATCCAATTTTTATGAGTCTTTTCTGGCAAGAGTTTCTTAAATTGCAAAGGGTCGACCAGGCTTTATCAACTGCCTATCATCCACAAACTGATGGGCAAACTGAAGTGCTCAACAGGTGTTTGGAATCATATTTGAGATGCATGGCTATGGCTGATCCATCTTCATGGTTGCAGTGGCTGTCACTTGCTGAGTGGTGGTATAATACTACTTGGCATTCATCTATTAAAATGCCTCCTTTTAAAGCTTTGTATGGTTTGGATCCTCCTATCCAGTTACCATTTATTTCAGGCACTACTACTATAGCATCACTGGATTCTTGGCTAACTTAGAGGGATAATGTCATTGCAACTTTAAAACATTCCTTAGAAAGTGCTCGGAATAGAATGAAGCAATTTGCAGATTAAATAGAAGTGACCGCAGTTTTGTTGTGTGTGACTGGGTTTATCTTAAACTACAAACGTATGTTCAGACATCTTTAAGAATCCACAAGTATTCTAAGCTTTCTCAAAAGTATTTTGGTCCTTTTCAAATAGTTAAAAGAGTTGGCAGTGTTGCTTACACTTTAAAGTTACTAGCTGGGTCTCAACTGCATCCTACATTTCATGTCTCACCATTGAAGAAAGCTTTTGGACCACCAGCCAATCAAGAATTAATTCCTGTTGGTCCAGTTCCTACTGTCCAACCACTTGCTATTTTGGACTGGAAGTTAGGCCGGAGTGGAATAAACCAGTGGTCAAGTTTTTAGTGCAATGGAAAGACTTACCTAATCATGATGCCACATGGGAGGAAGCTGAAAGTTTTATTGCTCGATTTCCAAATTTCAAGCTTGATTCTTGAGGTCAAGAATGTTTTAAGGGGGGAGTTTTGTTACGTATAAATAGGAAATAATAAGTAGAGGGACTAGTTTTGATAATAGTTCTTAGTTCAAATAAGAGGGGTCTGTTTGTAATTGTGTAATAATTCAGGGACTCAGAGTGTACTTAGTCTGTTAGGTTGTTAAATACCGTTGTAACCATTGAATTTGGTACCACGATAATGAATTGAAGTTTCCTTCTCTTACGATTCTCTCTCAATTCTTCGTCGTAACATCGAGTTGTGTTTATGGTTTCAAGGGTGAAGAAGAGGAAGGAAATTTTAAGAAGTAGGAAGATATTGTGTGCATTAAAAAGATGTTTGGAAGACATTTTTTTAATAAAAGGTCTTCTAAAAAACAAATTTTAGGGACCTAGCGAATTGCAATCCCATTCCACGTTCTCGTACCGTGCGTACCGAGAACCACGTGACTATTGTATGACAATATAAGTCACTAGAACTCACTACGAGGAGAAATCTATTAATGCTCTGATGCCATAAAGATTAACGAATGAATTCCTTATCATACCCTAACAAACTATAAATGCAAAATACAAGCAGACCCAACAGACTGGACTAGTACAAGATTGGACTATAGAAAGAAATTTATATACATTATGTGCATACAGTACTAGTTTCATGCTTTTATATATTGCATATGTCTATGCAACAAAGTTGCAGAAATTCCATATTTGTTTCTGTTTTTTGTACACATTTCCTGCTGCATTTTTTGTGATTTTTTCGCCACAAGCCACCTGGTCCATTGTTTCTTCTTCCAGGCTCCAAACCTATAGAAACAAGTGTATGCTACAGGAAAATAAACCTACATACAACACGCGAATATGCGCACATACTGTATATATCATGTGTTGTATTCCCATCTATTACAAGTTGTTTGTTAAAGGGTAAATAACAAAAACAACACTTACAAACATGTTAATTAACTTCTGTTGTTACTTTCAAGCAAAAACATGGCAGAGGATGATGAAGAGTAGAACCAAGAGTAAATATCCAAACCCGAACCCATCTGAATCAAAATCAGAGCTACTACTCGACTGATATGAATACACGTTGTTTGTGGGCATGAATCTAGAGACTAAGTGTATGAGCAGTAACAATAAGATTGTAACAAACAACATTGCTTCTTCACCTATAATTAGTGAAGAAAAGGTTTCCTGCAAGCTCTTTATAGTGGAGCTAAATATGACAAGAGTAAGCACACCCACCATCAAACAAGGAACCAGAGGAGATGGTGTTGCGGCTCCCATTTTGCTCCAGTGAGTGAAACAAACATAATGTAATCGATTGTTGTATATGTTAGTCATTAGTCAACATATATACATACACATGAAACACACACAAACTCATTGTGTGAGTGTGTTCAATTGGTTTTTAGATTAGGGAGAGTCAATGATTAGGTGATCTGCACTCTGCAGAGTATCCATTCACCTAAGTAGTCAACTTGGTCTTGTATTGTTTGGAAAGAAGTGTCTTTGGAGAATTGGAGACCAAACTCACCAACTTTGTTGATTTTTGGTATAAAGATAAGAACTTTGTATCCAATAAAAAAAAACCCTTATATTTATTTAAATTTTATTGGACCATGAGAAGTTGTTGCCCGTTAAATTCGCAGCTGAGCAGGTGGCTTTCAGAGGTTATATAGGAAATTGGTGGAAGCAATATTTGTATCTCACCATTGGAATCAAGTGCTTACCCCTATACCACCCCTTGAAGGTTTAAAAACAAAAAGAGACAGTAAAATAGTTAACGTTTATGCGTTTATTCCTTAACTAGTAGCAAGTATGCATGGATGTTTTAAGGTTGGGCATCACTAGTGTTATGATCATAACAAGGTTTTGACGCATTCAATCTGAATAATGTCAATACATACATGGACTACTCATCCATTTAAATAAGATATTCAAAGGTATTTGTGTTTCACGAACCAAATACACTGAATTACAGACATTATCTAACCAAAGAATTGAATTACATATAAGTAACATCAACACATATCATCTGCTGTTAGCCATACACATTATGCATATTGAAGGAAATACCCGTTATCATACTATCCTGATACGCGATAGTGACAAACACAAGCTCATAATACGCGGCAGAGAATAAGGAATATCATGATCAAGAGAAAAGCTCCAAATCCATAACCCCCCTCACCTCATGACGCGATCCACTTTCATACTGATATGAATTTGTTGAAGTATCTTGGGTTGAAAAGAATGAAGATAACAAGTATATGCTTAGCATCAATAAAATAGGAATCATGACAAGATTTTGTACCATAGGACTGAAGATTATTAGTGCGAGCGCATTTACTAATAGAAAAGGAACAACAGGTGAAGGGCCTGTAATATTTTCCATATTTCGCGCTAGCTGCAGGTTAACTGATCAACCTCTACTTTTTACTCACAAGTAATGATAATTGCTTGCAGTTGATTCTGATGATTTATACTCGATCCGGTCTTGTGCGGGTCAACAGTTGATTATTATTCCCTAGCATGTGATGTTCTGTTATATTCTTTTTCCTGTATGAACTATGATCGGATATATGTGGAGATATTATTTATTCAAATTCTTGTACTTAAATGGGACAAAAAAGAGGTCATGATTTGAAATATTGTAACATAATTAATTAAGCTATGTCTAGTGATAGTTTATAAAATATGCATGCAAATGTCTTATGCATTTATATTACATAATCAGGCTAGATCATGAAGTGGAAAAATAATATGTCGTGATGGTAAAATCCATCAAATTCTGGTGAGTAGGATTGGATGGGAAAAGGTTTAGTAAGAGCACAATTCTACATGATAAGCACTTGGTCATAATGCACAAGTTAATTAAAGCCAAACATTAAAATAAAAACTACAGATGTTTTGAAGTTTCAAATCTGTTAGAGGAGTGACGGGGTTGTTGATTATACATTTATACATGGGTCAAAATAGGTATGTTTCTCCAATCATTAACATAATGGACATTCAAACAATAAAACTTACTTGTAAGGATTGTGATTTTTTACGACGATGATGATGCCATAGTGATTCCTGTTATGATGTCTTCATCTAATATTCTAATGGATGGTTGTTTTGAAAGATTGATGATGGTGTTGCCATGAATTCAAAGAAAAGTATGAAGATTTCTTATTATGTTGTGATGAAGAAAGAACTGAGATCATCTATGGATGATTATTTCATTTATTGGAAACTTCATCTTACGTAATCTGAGAAAAATTAACTAATATATTGTTTCTCCAATTAATGAGATGCTTGGGTTACACACGTAAGCCATTGAATTAGCAAAACTCTAAATTCCATTTTCTAAAGTTCGATCTCCCTCAATGTTCTTTTGTACCACTGCATTCATATTTCTCAATGTGTACCATGCGGCTTGGTATCACTCAGTTTGAGTTAAGTTGAGCCCTTCACAAAGTCCTCAACGTCTTAACGTTTTGTGTTTTTTTACCGGCTTACCCATGCTAGCGATTGGTGTACTTTGAGTGTGATGCGAGTGCATGAGATGTGGCTTGGACTGTATGCATATATGGGTGATTCAGGTGGTCGACCATCGAGGTTGGTGTTGATTTTGTGGGTTGTTAAATGGTTATTGGTTGTTATGAGTTGGTTAGAAGTGGGTATAAAAGGTAGGAAATAATGTGTAGAAGGTGTGCAGAAAATTAGTCTTCTTATCCATTTCTTTGATTGTAATTCTTACGTGTATTTCAAAAGCTTTTTTAAATTCGTGCTTCTCTACTCAGTAATTGCTATGGCTGTACATTGATCATTCCATCTTAGACTTAACTTTGCCATTACAATCAAATTCGATTTCTAGATTGTATCATAGTTCTAGGATGGGACGGCGAAACTATAAAATTTACCAAATGTATAAAAATGTTTGTTGTTTATAGTGGTAAAAATGAAGGGTTTTTTTTTCAAAACTAAAAATAAAACCCACGCAACTTCAGATCCTTCACATCCGTTAACACGTGTGGTGTGAATGCCAGGGGTGGGACAACATGTAACACCCTTAACAAGACCACATCGTCTAACGCCCCCATGACATGTATTCATACTTCATGGCCTAAGGATCAGCTTGAACAGTAACGGCATCCGCTATGCTAAAATATCATTGCAATTTTCATTTCCTTTATTTTTTTAACGGGTAACGAATACTTTTAGTCCTAGCCACCCGGGTAAATCCAATAACGAAGATCACCCATGCCCGCGATCACAGACAACAATAATAACCCGACTCACCCATCATTATAGGGGAAACCCACCATCTAAAAACGCACTGTAATAAAATTATTGATCCACTTAAAACATATAAAATCAATTAAAACTAAAACCCGGGTGGGACCACGAACCAATTGATTTAAAACTTATTGGCGTAATTTTCATTTCCTTAGTATTCCGGTTCACTCGAATCCACCCGGGCCGGTTTTCTCCTGGCCACGTGTCAGTAATAGATCAACCCTACGTGACCTCCCGTCACACTATCAACGCTTACCATTTCCATTTCACTGCTCATTCGTATTACCCCCTGGCCTTCAACTTTCGTCTCCCCCCAAAAATCTGCAACAATCACTCTACTCTAATGGCGTCCACTTCTAGGTTTTCAACGGCTGCAGAGCTCTATTCGCCGCCGCAAAGTCCGCCACTCCCAAACCCACCGCCACCGCTGCCGCTGCCAAGAAGAAGAAGACCACCGTTAAGAAATCATCGGAGAAAGCAGTGAAGAAAGCTTCTGCAGATAAACCATTGAAGCCTCTTGGGATTCTCAAACCGATTCCGGTGTCACCAGCCCTAGCTCACTTCCTTGGTGTCTCTGAGTCTGCTCGCACCGACGCTGTTAAGAAGATTTGGGAGTACATTAAGTCTCATGAGCTTCAGGCAAGTGCTTTAATTGTGTTCAATCGATCGATTGGATTTGTGAATTTATCTGTTTGTTGTGAAGTGGTTTAATTCTGTTCAATCGATCGATTGGATTATGAATTTATCTGTTTGTTGTGAAGATGCATTTGCATATCATCGTTAATCCCTGACAATTTGATCTTAGATAAGTAGATTAGAATACTAAGTTTGTGTTTATAGGTTGTATCGTAATGCAATATCATGGAGATTAGTTTGGGCAAAACTGTTTTTTACCGTTAGTCATGTGTTTTATTTGTAGCGTCAAACATGTAATTTCATTTTTGGCTTCATATCATTGATTAGGGCTAAGATTGTGATTGGAAATTGGAATGAAAGATTACACAAACTGAAGTGGTTAGAACGAATAACAGCTTTATTTGATCTTAGGCAACTAAATTAGAATGCAAAAGAAATGTTTATGGGTTGTATCTTAATGCATTTTTATGGAGATGAGCTTGGGGAAACACCATTTTTATTGTTAGTCATGTGTTCTATGGTTGCATCTAACATGTATTTGATTTGTAGCTTGTTATAATTAGGGTTAATATTGTGATCAAGAATTAGAAGGAATGATTATGCAACTGAACCTATTAGTATTTAGGGTTTAGGGTTAAGCTTTTTGTTCTTGCAACTAGCTTTATCAATGAAGTTTAATATAAAAGGGAGAAAGATTGGTTGATTGCCTTGGATGGAGGTTATGATCCCTTCCATCCACAAAAAATTGCATCTTCTAGATCCTTTTCGCTTAAATGATATGCTGAACCTTGAAGCAATACTAAATATTTCTCATGTGACCTAAAGGTTACGAATTTAAGTCATTGAAACAACCTCTTGCAGAAATGCGTAATAAGGATGCATACATATCATACCCACGTTGGCCGATACAGCTGGTTTCTTTATTTTTTTATTTTTTTGCTTTGAAATATGGGGCAATTCAATAGGATGAGTAACAAAGATTCTTGATCATGCTATCGTTTTCTTCTTATTACAATTGTCTCCCTGTTTGCTTGCAGAATCCAACGAACAAGAAAGAGATAATCTGTGATGAGAAGCTTAAGACTATATTTGATGGGAGAGACAGAGTTGGGTTTCTAGAGATTGCCAAGTTGCTTGCTCCTCATTTTGTTAAGACTGTTTGACTGCTGATGTAATATGTCAACTGGTTCTGACATTTAGGTTGTTGTTGATAATTTTGTTTTTATCTAGGAATGTGCACTTTTTGAGGTGGATGCTGATTATAAAAACGTGTAAGAAATGGAAAACTTAACGCGGTCAGTACTTTATGCAATTTGATACTCGTTTCTGCAGTTTGGGTGTTTGGAAAAATCTTTCTTGATGATTGTTGCTTACTTGCTTCTGATAGTACTTTGCAGACAATGGTGCAGTGATACTGGTCGAATGTTTTATTTAGTTTCTGTTTTAGTAATGTTAGTTGGAGGATTGAGTGTCCATGATGAGCCAAAATTCTACCCAGACTCTTGCAACCTAAAAGCCTCAAACTGTACTATAGCACTGTCACGTCAGCACATGTCAGTTTTTTATATTACTGACAAACCGTACAGCTTTAGTTCAGTGGGCCCTCTTCGCTATCCATCGCTAGGAGCCTAGGACAAACCCAACAAATTTCATCAGGTATGAAATCCGAGAATGGGTTGGTGATACGTGACATTCCTTGGTCTATCCTTATATAGCCATGATCACCATGCACATTCATCAATGGCAACAAGGGTATTTGCTCCTGTGGATGTTTTCCGTCATTTGCTTTTCATTTCCTTGTTCATGCATATTATAGTTATCACTTCCTAAGTGTCTAGAGTACCGGGTCAAGTTAGCTGGTCGGTTATCTCAAGTTTTAGTCTTGTAGACTTGTAGTAGTGGGTCGGTAGTTGTTTCATGTAAGGCTATAAATTAGCACTTGATATGTTTTTAGGTATGAAAATGAATATGGTATCACTCCCTCTCTATAACTTTTCTGTTCTCTAATTATCATTCTATCTATTTCAATCCAACGTGGTACGTATTTTTCAAGGCATATAGTGTAAATTCTATGCAACACTTGTGAAATCAAGTGTTTCCTTATTTTCAAGGCATATAGTGTATATATCGTAGTAGACTTATTGATTTAAACTATATGGATGGTTATTGCAAACTATTAGAGTGTATTAAACACTGTTTTTACTTCTGTTGTGAAACACAATTCATCTGAAGTGCTAGTAGCAAGTATATGATGGCTCTTGTAAACTATGTTCTTATGGCCGTATTCCAGAAGAACTTGTAACGATGGTTCTTCTAAATGTAGGACTTCTGCTTCCGATGGTACAACCTCTTGTTCTAATCCATTTTTGAGGTACTGAGACAAGAGGGTAGCTTGGTCGCCTAGTTATGTCAAGAGACAGTTTGTGCAAATTTGTTCATTTTAAAACCGATTTGGAACTTGAATTATGAATAGTATAGCTTCAATTTCATAAGATGTAAAACTAAAATTTGGATCAGAGATGAAGATTATACATATAATCAATTTTCTATAAAAAGAATATGCACACTATATGCATAGGTAGCTAGTTAAGAAGGTGGTGTACCCACTGCTCAACTATGGCTGGTGAGCCATACCATGGTCTTGATTCATCATCCGAGCCAACAGGTGAATGATACACACCGTCGAAACTAATGTTTAAAGCACCCTCAAGATGAGCTGATACTTCAGGGACAACTCCATCACCCCATACATTGCCTGCCCACACACCTGTGGAAAATATAATACTTGTTACACCTAAGGTAAGATATGTGACTTCTAACTTTCATTTCAAAGGGAATCTTGAATGCCATCATTTCTTATAATATATGAGGTGGCAATTTTGATTATTTCTCAATTAATAGATCAACTCAAGTTATATCGAATCTCAACCCTGTCAAATGCGTAAAAGGATTTAGTTAATAAAATTGGTTCAGAAACTGTTGAAAGTAGCCAAAAATGTACTTAAAATGCATATATCCCTCCAAAGTTTCTTCATTCATACTGAATTATTTGATTATAGTTCTTGAATTATATTAACACACAAATTACTATTAACTTTCAGAAAAATATATAAATGTTTTGGGTTAACCAAACCAAGCCGATCAACCTGTTTTGGCCGTCTCTCGTTTTACCATCCAACTGCCATTTCTTCATTAGAAAGGGAAGAAGCATTACCTGTTTGTATCCCTGACCAACAAAGCGAGTGCGAAATGTAGCACCAGTTGATATTAAAGTGCCTGATTCACTTGTAATAGCAGCATCAGGAAAGATTGCTCCGTGGCAACTGGAATAGTTGTTGCAGGTTCTGAGTTACCAAAGAAACGACTGCCTTGGATGTATCTGCAAGCAGCTCAAAACAGGAAAAAAAACTATTGAAATATCTAAAATACCATTAAATTTAAGCACAAAAAACATAACCACAAACGAAAATATCAACGTGGTTTATGCCATAATGCCTTATGATACAAACAAATATACTGTTAGCAAGTAGAATATGCACATGTGTGCAATGATTATACTGTTAGCAAGTAAATATGCACGTTTGTGCGTCTAGGTATACCTGCCGGCAATACAAACGTATCTTAATTCTGGAGTATAAACAGCTTTCCTGCAGTTCTTCTCAACATAATCCAACAGACCCCTTGTTTGATCAACAACTCCAGGCAACCCTTTTGGTGGTGGCCTAAATATTGGCATCAAAAGGGGACAAAACAGGGACTAAAGCATCTATATTCTTGAATTGAAGCAAAGTTTAAAGCATTTGGTTAATACATACTGAGAGGAGATCCCAAAGTGAGAAGCAAGGAAAATTATCATTTGCCCGGTGAACTCTTCCATATACACCCGAGCCAACCATCCTCCTGCAGAGTGTCCAATTATAGACAACTTACCACCTACAATGGTTAACATAAAGTAATCGCATTACATATATAATAAACAACCTTGTTGGGGTAAGGATTTATATACACACATGACAATGTTAAAGATCACTTGGATCAAAGTTCAAAAAGATAATTAATTTACCTTGAGATTGTTTCAAAGCTTCATTGACAGCCTCATCAACCCGGTTTAAATACCTGCCCACAGATTTAGCTTCAAGTGATATCAACTCATTCAGGAACTCAAACCATATTGCTCAAAAACTAAGCAAAACCAAACTACCAATCAAGAACAGGGCGAGGTTGAAGGGTGCCTCGCCAGTAATTAGGGGACCAAACCAGCAGCATTCCTCAGCCAGTCGATTCTTGAAACTTTGGCCACCACAGTTGAAACACCATACCCTTGTAAGGTCAAAGCTAATTTCTGATAATCACCTGTATTATCCCTAATCCCTATTAAACATTAAGCTTAAATTAACTCAAGTAGTCATTTGATCATTATCATGCTCTTATTATTATAAACTATTTTAAAAAAACAATAATATAATCATAGAACCAACCACTCTGCTATGCTAATTACTCAAATTCACAGGCTCAAAGCACTCAAGTAAAAGAATCAGAAGACCAAAAGGATGTATATGAAACTAGGAGCCACTAATAAACTTTTCATAACTGTAACAATTATCCTTTTCCATCTCAGAGGCATACATTGTTTAACCACAAACATGGCTTAATAACTACGAAGTGTAATCAACTTGATGGAAGATCATCACTACAATTATAGTAGGAAAGTAGGTGATCTTAGCTTGAATCCTGTTATCTCATCCTAATTGCAATTTTCAAGGATCCCATGGCAACAACTCTCAAACTAATATTACAACTGTTTACACATTAAGATGACATGAATTCTAATCTCATTTCCCCCAATTTTGAGGATGTTGAAAGATGCAAGTGAACTCAGAACACATGATAAAAGCTGCTTGGATCTATAGATATAGAGGAAACAGAGAACGTACAGGGAGAATGACGGCAGGACGGTAGGTGACCGGAGAAGATGATAACGAAGTGGAGGAGGAATCCGGCTGAGCTACGGCGGAGCGAGCGCAGGAGAACCGCTGTGAAGAGTGGAGTTGCAGCGGTGGTGATGGCAGTGAAAGGGGTCTGAATGATGGAGCCAATGCCATTATCTTCCCCCTTTCGTGTTATGTGGTTACACACCACTTGCTTCTGCTTATGCCTTTTGGACCCCTTAAGTTTTAACTACCACAAAACTGGCTCATGACAAGAGTAACGAGCCCAATTATGTTTGGGCGTGGACGTGAACGTTGGGTGGGCGTGGGCGTGATTTGTTTTAAAGAGGTTGAGTTCGAGCTTAGCTCCTTGCAAATGTTGTTATAAAGCTTGAACTTTGATATTTAGTAAATGTAATATAATGAGGAATTTTGCCAAGGGTTATCAACGATACATTTAATACTGGCTGTTTTCTAGTTGTTTACTATTGTCGAACGTTAATTAGTGTTGAGTTCTAACCTATAATTACTTATCTCTGAATGCAATCTGTTCTATTTTGCAACGCTACCACATATAACCTAGAGCTATGTTTAAGTCTTTCAAGAAGTAACGCCATTCTCTTTTGATGTAATAACATTATCCCAACTAACCTAATTAATTTGATTTCTTTTAGAACCATCCCATAAAATATTCTTTTTATTTTATCTAGGCTTCGATAACCTTGTACCAAAACTTTTGATATAATATACTATGACATAATAAATGACATTAGAAGCAGAGGGCATGAATCACGACCAATGTGTGGTTCAAGATGAAAACCTTGGCACAATAAATGTCGTATCGTCGTCTCTACTTTTAATACTCTGACTAATATTTTTACTTCACAAAACCTATTCATAGTATTCTTTTTCTCATAAATTATATTATGTAGGAAAGAGTATTTTTTTACCAAGTTACTTATTTCTTGGTCCTTATTTCTTGCATCTTATTAGCAAAGTTGATATTTTCTCGTTTTATTAGTTATTCTCCAATTTTACTCAACTACAATTCTTTACTATTAAAATCATAACTTGACCCTTAGCCTGCTTTTAAGCTCACGCTTATGCTAAACGTGACAACACAGGTTCGACTACAACATGTGACAAACTGTATTTTTTACTCTTTTCCCTTTTTTAATATTTGTGTTTTCTTCCCCTTTTTATATTTGTTTTTTCAAAACTTTGCGGTGAATATTGTAACTATGTTAGTACCGCAATGTTGTATTTTTTTTTTATGTTTCAATACAACTACAGTTGCAACTTAATAAAAATTTGGGAATACAGCGCATTAATATGGGCTTAACGTCTAGTTAATAACAGACTGATTTAGTGTCTGTTTTATACAGTAGATTCTCTACCAAAACGTAAAACAAATTAGAAGTAGGAAGGTTAGGGGGGCACACTTCCATTTAGTTGGTTTTAAGCCCCCAACCGAACCGAAGCTTGAGTTAAGAGATTATAAAAAAACCGATTGGTTTTCGTTAATTTGGTTATGGCGGTTATTGATCGCTTAACAAAATTACAACAAAAGACGCGTACTTATCATATTGTTGGTTGATGGCATAACATCATTTTTAATGTTTTTACTTGTAACTATCTTATTTCAACAATCATTTGATTTTATTTCCATTATATTGTTATCATTATATGTGATTGTCTTTACTAAGAGCATCTACAACAACAAACCTCTATTTTAAAACCAAACGTGACACATCAGCTGCCACATCAACTTTTCACTCGTTCACTTTCAAACACTAAAAACTCTTGTATTTTCTCCAATAATAATGTCCAGTTTCAAACACGCCTCCATTTCCAAATCATCACCTATTTTTAATTTAAAACATTAAATACATATGTTTTATAGTGGTGGGTTCCACACTCCCATGTTTGCTTGGGTTTGGAATTCTGGATATGAAAAGCAAATTACAGAAGAAGCAAACCTCATCTCCAATGGTGTGATGTTCGTTTGCTTTTTCCACCTCAGACTGGACGAAAGAAAACCTCCTTGATGTAGATGCTCTAAATAATGAATACCTGCTATAGGTTTCATTATTGATTACTACCAGTATAGGCTTCTTGTATCTCGTTTATATTGATTACTACCTGTCAGGATCTCAGCCTCTCTCGTTGATCAATTAGATTATGTTTGCAGCGGATTTAGCTCATTAATTAGCAATTAAGCAAGAAATAAAAAATATTTCAAATTAAAGCATGAACATAGAGAGAAGGGGTTTCTGCAAACAATAAATATTCTATTGGTTCGCACGTTTCGGCAATTAAAACAGTATGGTTGCCCATCCTTTTATAGGCGGCAAAAGGATGGGCGTGATGTCCTTTTTCTGACATCACGAATATTCAAATTACAACTGACAAAACATAAACTACTGAAGATGTCAACAACTGACATCTTTTACAAAAGTTCCTAAGTACTGACAAAAGTAAACTACTGAAACTATAACAGTGAAGAACATTCTCTTCAGCTGTTGTACACAATACGACACAAAATAAAAAACTTCGGAAAAGTAAAAACCACCACAACTGAAGAGGACTTCTTCAGTTGTTGAGACAAACTCTGTTTTCAGTACTTGGTCTTCAGACTTGGCTTCGGAAGATGTTACTTCGGAAGATGTTACTTCGGAAGATGTAACAACTGATGACTTCAGTAGATATCATCAGTTGTTGTCTTCAGTCTTTTTCTCAGACTTGCTTCGGAAGATAGAACAGCTTGAAGATGAACAACTGATGATCTCAGTAGATATCATCAGTTGTTGTCTTCAGTCTTTGTCTTCAGACTTTGTGCTTCGAAGATCTTCAGTTCTTTGGATCTTCAGCCTTTTGATATCTTCAGCTGATGATCTTCAGTTCTTTTGTTCAGAATTTGTGCTTCGGAAGATCTTCAGTTCTTTGGATCTTCAGCCGATGATCTTCAGAACTTGTTCCTTCAGACTTCATCATCTCAGCAGAGAGCTGGCACTAAGATGCTCTCAAGCCTGACATTCAGCAAGAGAACACAATAGCTGATGAGAGTTCAGTTCCTCTCTGACCTTCCGGCAAGAGAACACAATAGCTGATGAGAGTCTTCACCTTTTGTTGTAGTGGCATGTGGGACTTAGAGGTTTTCCTGATCTTGGCTCATTGGTTCTTTTGGTCCAACAAACTCCCCCTGAACCAATGCAGCCAAAACCTCTAATTATTGGATGTCCCACTTATTGGTGGCATAAAGATTGGTCTATTTCCTCCTAGATCAGATTAGGAGTTGACCCAGATAAGCACTGGCCGGAGATGTAGTCTCAAGTGTTTGTTTGGCTAAGTATGGATGGGAGCTTTGTCTTGGGGAATTGGACACAAAGCTGTTACCCCATCCATGAGATCTACACCCCATGTATAAGCCGGAAGGATTCTCGGGTGTAGGCCTGAAGAAAGATCATTTGTTCTTCTTTGGACATGTCTTCAGGCTCACCTTCGAATAACCCTCCCGACCGTACACCTCTGAGAGATACTTGACCTGTTTTCCATTTTTGAGCTCAAGTGTTGTGATTTGCCTATATGCAAACTCATCAGGGTGTATACCCTCTAACAACAAAGTGAGCTCATTCCGATGAAATTCTCAAGCTTCTTATAGACCAGACCCTTCCTAACCACCTATTATCTAGCATTGAAAAGGGTGGTTGGCCGGCTCTATAAGCTTTCTCGAATTCATCTACTATTTCCCAGGTGTTATTACAATAGCCACAGAGACCTCTTCATCTACGATTCTCTTTAGTTGGCTTTTGTATCTCACAGGCATGTCTTTTGACTATCCTGTGAGCCACCCTTGGGTCAGGCCAAGTTCTCACCCTCTCCCTTTTATATTGAAAGGTTTGGCTGAGGGTGAATAATCTCAGAGCTTCTCTCTGCATATTTATTATAGAGGTCGAAGCAGCATAACATTTGTCAATGCTTTTCAGCATTTCCTCATCATGTCGCTTTTGCTGCTCCTCCTCTTCTAACTTAGCCCTCACAGTGTCCTGCTGTGAGGTGGGAGTGATGGTTTGTGATTTGGCTTTGGGTAAAGGTATGACTGCTGAGAGTGGCAGACTATCCTCCTCATCATCCTCTTCTTCATCTGCAGCCTCACACCCTTCTCTTCTTCTTCAAGGGTGGATCATTGGCTGCGGGTTTTGGTGGTAAAGGAGTTGGTTTTGTGGGTTGTGGTTTGGTTGTTGGTGTGGGAAAGTTGGCAGGCACTGCTAGCAGCCTAGAGATAAGGGCTGGTTTGGTTAGCTTGACTAGCAGTGTCCTGTTCCCAGCACCGGCTTCAGATAGGGCCTCAGCGACCAGTCCCTTGTAAAATCACCAGCTGAACAAATCTTGGTGGTTATTGCCAAGAGTTTGTCCCTGGTCCATGCCTTAACATCAAGAACTGGTCTGCCCAGGTACTTCGAAGTGAACCTACTCATAGCCTCAAGTTTTTGTCTTTCCTCTTGGCTAAGAGTAGTCCATCGGTACTCAATCTCCTTCTTCTCCATATTCCTGATCTCTTGATCTAGCAGGCAGTGTCCTTGTCAAAGCCTTGCCTGAACAGCTGTTCAATGACTTTGTTCATTGAACGGGTATGTTCAGCATCAGCCTCCTTGACAAGGACTGCTAGATCAGGATCAGCCACCTTCTTTCCCTTTCCCTATTCCTATCAGTGACACTGAAATCCTTTTGGATGTCAGTCACTTTTATTGGCTCTACCTCCCTCTCTTTCCTCTTCCCCTTCTCCCTCACCTTCCCAGTCTCCTCACCAACTCCCTCTCAACCACCACCTCTTTCTCTGCCTCTCCTCTTCCTCACCCCTCTTCCTCTTGGCTTGCACTGATGTCTCCCCCTTTTGGTGCATTGGTTGGGGTTTGACTATCAGCAAGCGCCTTAGAACAGCAACCTCCACCAAGGGTTGTATGTATGTGGGAAGCCTCTCATCAAGGGTCTGAATTACTATATTTTGAAGTATGGGTGTGATGAGAGGTAGGGATTTCTGGAAGATAGCATCCAGCTGCTCAGGGGGGTTCTGACCCTGAGAGCTAGTGCCAGAAGCAGGGGCTGGTGGCCGAGTTTGTGGGGTTGGCTCAGTGTTTGTGAGACCTTCGGGTGAAGGTGCCATCTGTTGGTAGTGGTGGCAGATGGACTTCTATCCTGAGTCATCTGAGCAAGCAGCTCTTTGAGTCTGCTGATCTCATCCTCAAGGATAGTGTTTTGAGCAACTACATCATAGAAGAAGCTCAGGTCATCATCAGCATGAGCTGAATCACCTGACCTCCTGACATTGTCAGGATGAACATGTCCTGAGTGTGGCTCAGTAATGACATGTGCCCCTTGTTCATGGTACTGGGGACTTCTGGCCTCCGGATTGGATCCATCATCGGCCATTGCCTCTGGTGAGGTCTTAGAGATGTTACCAGCTTCACCCTGCTCAGATGTTGATGCAGGGGAAGTGGCAGCCTCACCAGATTGTTCTCTCTCCCTAGCCACACTGGGAGAGTGAACTGATTCTCTGTGCTGTGGGCTCTGATCAGCACTTGTGCCCACCCCCTCTTCGGTTGGAGTCTCCCCAGTGGTAATAGGTTTCTGGGGAGAGGGTGGAGTGCTCAGATCAGTCAGCACTCTGGCTATTACCAGTGTTGGGCTTAGTGGGGCGGTCTCCTCTGTATGTGGGCTAGAAGCAGTATGCACATGGGGAGGACTGTGCTCTTCAATGGCAGCCTCCTCAAGTGAGGAAGACCCCAGTAATTGGTTGCCCCAAAATGGTTACATCAGGCTCCTGTTGAGAGGAAGCCTGTGCGGTTGTGGTGGGTGGAGTCGTGGTACCTGCTGGGAGAATCGAACCAGCCGGCACATCCTGCCTTTGTGTTGCAGGGGCATCCTCAGGGGACTCATCTCCCTGAGTAGCCTTTGTGGGCTTCTTTTTGGCTTTTGGCTTGGTGGGGACTTTGGATTTGGAGGTGGAGGCTGTGGGTTCCAGCTGCGTGGGTTTTCGCAGCCGGCCAGCCTGTTTGAGTGTGGGGTCAGTGTTGTGCCTGGAGTATACCTCAGCTTGAACAGCCATGGCAGGGACCCCAGTGCCAACTGTCCCTCAGCCTGAAGCTGGTATTCTATCATGGCCATTATAAACCGTGGAT
Organism: Flaveria linearis; assembly: GCA_024085815.1. Lineage (NCBI taxonomy): Eukaryota > Viridiplantae > Streptophyta > Magnoliopsida > Asterales > Asteraceae > Flaveria > Flaveria linearis. Next base: position 81,237,149 of record CM044003.1, read on the forward strand.
ACAAGTTCCACGGTTAGAAAAAGATTTTGTGGCCATGTCCTTGAGTTCCAAAAATAAATATCAGTAAAATTTAGTGGTTGTTTTTCAAGGATAGAATACAATACCTGTTGCCACCTTGTTGACATCTGGTCCCACGAAGAGGTTTTGGGAGCCAGACAAACATTGACCATATGGAAGATCAATCGTTGAGGGTCAGGGAAATGTTTCTTCAACAAGGTAGAGGCTGATAGGTTCCCTGATAGTCATGAGATGTGAAGGAGAGATCAAGGTACCTTTGGGATAGGAGGTTGGGTGAGTGGCATCATCCAGCTCTAGGTTTGGCGTAGAGTAGCTGGAGTGATAACCACCGGTTTGCCGTTGACGGAGGACCGGAGAGAGACCTCGCCATCATGCTCTCCAGTGTGGACGGTCACATTTGTCCAAAACTCCGTCAAGGAGTCGGTGTATATGATGGGGTTGATGAGAAATGCCGTTTTGTATGGGGAGTCGTGCATGAGATCGACGGCATTGTGAAACTTTGGCCATAATGGCGATTTAGTGAGATGTGCGACACAGTTGTGTCTAGGCTTTATGTGCAAGGACGCCATTAATGGTGGATTTTCAGAGGGTTTGGTAAGATTAGGGCAAGTGAAGTAAATGCTCTGAAAGTAAGATATTTATAGGGTAGGCTAAAGGGTGAGATAAAATTACTGAAGGTTTTGGTGTTAGTCATCATTGTTATGACACCTGATGACGTGGTTTTAACCTTCAGTGTTTGTAACTTCCGAGGACTTGGTATTAGTCTTCCGTAGTTGAAGCTACTGAGACTTTGGTTTTATCCTTCGGAAGTTGTAAACGTCGGAAGAATTACTATCTTCAGTAGTTATGAACTACTGATAACCTAGTAGTCTTCTTCAGACGTTGTAACAACTGAAGACTTGGTGTTAGCCTTCAGTAGTTGTGAACTACTGAGATCAGTAGTTGTGAACTACTGAAGACATGGTTTTGTCCTTCAGTTGTTTGTGTATGAAACATCAGCTGTTGTTATCAGCTGATGAGAAATTACTCATCAGCTGTTTCCGTCAAGTCAGTTGTTTCATACTAGCCTCCACATTTACTCATCAGCTCTTTGGCTGACTTTCAGATGTTTCATTGACCCTTCAGCTCTTGGGAATATGCCTTCAGCTCTTGGGAACAATGTTCACAAGTGCTGATAAAATAGTCTTCCGAGCTGGTGAACAAATTTTGCAGTACTTCCGAGCTGTGTAAGATTACACATCAGTACTTGTGAGCAAAATTTGTTCTTCCGTACTTATTTATTGAAAATCAGACAACAGTAGTTGTAATCCACTTCACTACATCAGTTGTTTACAATAAATCAAGTACAGTACTTTGAGTTATTTTAGTCTTCACTTGTTGTGAAAGTACTGAAGACTAAATTACTCATCAGTACTTGTATTTGACCTTTGCTCTACAGTAGTTGTGAGTTTGAGAGCATCAGCATAGGTCAAATCATCAAGCTGCAGCATACCAAGCCTTAGTACCAAATTTTGGAATGTGGCACTATCTAAAGGCTTAGTAAAAATGTCTGCAAGCTCATCAGCACTAGGCACAAACTTAGGATCAATCAGACCTTTCTCATAACAATCCCTAATAAATGATGTCTGATTTCAATATGTTTGGTCCTAGAGTGCTGGACTGGATTCTTAACAATACAAAGAGCTGAAGCACTATCCATTAATAATGGAGTCTTAGTCTCAGTAATGCCATAATCCAGAAGTTGGTTCTGAAGCCAGAGTATTTGAGAGGTACAACTTGCAGCAGCAATATACTCAGCTTCAGCAGTGGATGTAGCAATTGATGTTGTTTCTTACTCTGCCAAGAAACTAAACAATTGCCTAGGAATTGGCAACCACCAGAAGTGGATTTTCTGGTGACTTTGCATCCTGCATAGTCACTATCAGAGAAAGCAACTAATTTGCATGAATGCCCAGCTGAATACCAAAGTCCTAGTGATTGGGTACCTTGTAGATATCTAAAGATCCTTTTGACTGCAATCAAATGGGATTCTTTAGGTGCAGCCTGAAATCTAGCACAAGCACATGTTGAAAACATGATGTCTGGTCTAGAAGCTGTAAGGTACATCAAGGACCCAATCATACATCTGTAAAGGGTTTCATCAACCGCTTTACCTTTCTGATCAACATCTAGTTGTGTGATGCTGCTCATGGGAGTAGAACAGGGCTTACAGGATTGTAAATCAAACTTATTCAGCAACTCTTTGGTATACTTGGACTGATGGATGAAGATTCCATCATCCAGTTGTTTGATTTGCAAGCCCAGAAAGTACTGTAATTCTCCCATAGCACTCATTTCAAATCTCAGCTTCATAAGCTTTGTAAATTCATCACACAACTTTGGATCAGAGGATGCAAAGATGATATCATCAACATAGATCTGAACAAGGAGCTTATGTTGTCCCACAGTCTTGATGAATAACGTTTTATCAATGGTGCCTCTAGTGAACTTGTTCTCTAGAAGAAAAGTTGAGAGTGTCTCATACCAGGCTCTAGGTGCTTGCTTCAGCCCATAAAGAGCCTTGTCAAGCTTGTACACCCAATCAGGATGTTTATTGTCCTCAAAGCCTGGTGGTTGACACACATAAACCTCTTCTTTGATTTTTCCATATAGGAAGGCACTTTTGACATCCATTTGATAAACCTTGAGACTGTGAAAGGCAGCATAAGCTAAGAACAGTCTATTGCTTCTAGTCTGGCCACAGGTGCAAAGGTCTCATCATAATCGATTCCTCCTCCTGTGCAAACCCTTGAACAACCAGTCTGGCCTTGTTCTTGACAATTTGGCCCTTCTCATCTGTTTTGTTCCTGAATACCCACTTGGTGCCTATAGCACACTTACCTTTGGGTAATGGAACAAGCTCCCACACTTGCTGTTTCTTGAATTGAAGTAGCTCAAGCTGCATAGCTTCCACCCATCCATTGTCTCTTAAAGCAACATGATAGTTCTTTGCTCTTGCTGACTGATGAAGAGAGCATAGAAGCAGAAGTTGGACAATTGATTCCTGGTTGAAACTCCAGCATGAATATCACCAATGATTTGTGAAGTGGGGTGATTCTTGAGCTCTTGATAAACTATGATATCTGTGCAAGTGTTTGTAGACCCATCAGCAGCGACAGATGGTGATGGAGATTCCTGAAACCATGTAGAGGATGGCAGCTCAAATGAAGTAGAGCAAGCAGAAATCTCATCAGCATTTGTAGTGGATGGAGCTGCTGAGGCTACAGGAGCATCAGGTTCAGTGGAATTAGGCAGGTTGTCACTGAACTGAAGAGGTGATTACTGGCTTCATCATCTTCAGTACCACCAGGTGGAGATCTGTTGACAGGCTCAACAGATGGAGGTTGATAAGGAACATATTGCAGTATGTCCAGATCAAACAGCTCCACAGGGTTTTGTGGAATCTTGTCCTTTGGAGATTCATTGAACTTAACATGCAAAGTTTCTTCAACCCCTTTGGTTCTACAGTTGAAACTCTGTATGCTTTGCAAGTTGATGAATAACCAACAAAGTACCCTGCATCCACCTTACTAGCAAACTTATGGAGTGGGTTGCTAGTGTTGAGAATGAAACAAGGACACCCAAGGCTCTAAAGAATGAAATAAGAGGGGCCAAATGATGAAGAACTTCATAGGGAGTCTTCATCAACCTCTTATTTACTAAGGATCTATTCTGTACATAGCAAGCTGTATTGACAGCTTCAGCCCAAAAGGTCAGTGGCAATCCTGAGTCAGCCAACATTGACCTTGCTGCTTCAATGAGGGTCCTGTTCTTTCTCTCCACCACTCCATTCTGTTCAGGAGTTCTTGGAATGGTAAACTGCCTTCTAATTCCCTTGGACAGGTAGAAGTCATCAAGTGTGTGGTTTCTAAATTCTGTTCCATTGTCACTCCTCACACACTTGACCTGTAGGAATACTGCTTTTCTACTTGTAACACAAAGTTCATTATTGTCTTTGCTGCTTCATCCTTGGAGTGCAAGAAGAAAGTCCATACAAACCTGGAGTAATCATCCACAATTACCAGGCAGTATTTCTTCTTTGCCATACTCATTACTCTGACAGGACCAAAGAGATCCATGTGCAGAAGTTGTAAGCAGGCAGTGGACTTAGGTTCTTCTATTGAAGGGAATGAAACTTTGTGTTGTTTTCCTTTCAAGCAAGCAGTGCAGTCATCTTCACACTTGAACTCCTTCAGAGGCAATCCTCTTACTAAACCATGGCTTATAAGCTGATTCATGTTCTTGAAATTAACATGACCCAGCCTTCTATGCCATAGTGTAGATTCTTGAGGAGATGCCTTGGAGAATAGGCAAGGATGGCCTTTTAGATCCATCTTTTTGGAAAGATCTAAGGCATACACTCTTCCTGTCCTGTTGGCCTTCAGGAGAGTGTGTTCATCAATGCCTTGTCAATCAAACTCAGAACTTTGGATGACAGAATCCTACAGTTCTGGCTTGTGAAAAGGGCAACATGGCCTTTGTCACACATTTGACTGACACTCAAGAGATTGTACTTGAGATTCTCCACATGGTTAACATCATCAAACCTTATTTCCCCGTTGGAAACAAAGCCTTTTCCGACGATGTAACCCTTTGCATCATTGCCAAAAGAAACAGAATCCCTTCTTTCCTTGAGAGTAGTCATTAAGAAGGGAGCTGCTTCCCGTCATGTGCATGGATCCTCCACTGTCTACATACCAGATGCTTCTTTGGCATGTTGAAGAACCCTGCAAACACAACCATGTGTTAGTTAGTCTTGGAGACCCAAACCTGCTTGGCCTTGGGTCTGATCTCAGCTACAGATGTAGCACTAACAGGTGTGTTATGTGTGACAGCTTGAGGTGAAGAAGATGGTACAGAAGAGGAAGCTTTTGGCTTGGACTTCCTTTTCTGTGGTTTCAACATAGGAGCAGCTAAGTGGTTGACTCTTCCCACTAGTTGCTGAACCATCATCACCAACTGTGTCTGGTTTTGTGATAAAGCCTTCAGCTCTTCAGACACATTGGAGTTTACTGATGATGAGTTCCTATGTTGTACCATCTTTTTCTGAGCAACCTCAGCTGTTGTCTGAGAAATCCCTACCTTAGATTTAGCTTTGGGCTTAGGGATTTCAGACTTGGATGTTGCCAGTACAAACTTGGTTTCAAACTCACTCTTCATTTTATTGATGTTCTCAGTAATTTGCTCCTTCTGTTTGAGTTTGGAACCCCTTTTGTACCAGCAATCATCAGTAAGATGATTGAACAAGCCACATATCTCACATGACTTTTTCTTCATCTTATGCTGATCATCAGCTGAAGAGGATTTAACTGCTGAAGACTTGTTCTTCAGCTGTTTGTCATCAGTACTAGCAGTTTTCTTCCTAGTGCCTGCTTTCCTGGTATCCTCTTTAGCTGTCTTCAAACCTTTCCTACTGTTGTTTTCTTCTCTTTAGTGCTAACGGTATTTGAGGTTTGAGCTTCAGATGTTGTCACTTGCTCTCCAGTACCTTCGGTACTTCTAGTGACAACTTCTGAGTTGATCAGCTTTTTGGTCATGTGACAGTCTATCTCTGATGATGCTGATTCAGAGGATAGTAAGTCACATGATGAGAAGGATTGGTTACTGCTCTCCCCATCAGATTCAACTTCTGCTCTTGAAATGAAGTCTGTGGGTGGAGCAGTGTGATTGTAACCAATGCCGAACTTCACATTGGAAGCAGTTTGCTTGCTAAGAAGCATTTCAAAACCCTTGCATGATTGCACCCATCGATCACACTCAACTTGGGTGGAAGCAAGAGTTTCCTTGAGATCTTTGTACTTCTCAAGAAGTACATCTTCCCTAGCTTTAGCATCTTTGATTTGGCAGTTAAGCTTGTAAATCTCATCATTTTTATCTTTTAGAACAACCTCAAAATCAGCTTTTCTTTTGGAAATAATGTGCTCAAGCTCAAGATTTTTATTTATTAAAGCTACATTTGCTTCTCTAATAGAGGCAAATGCTGCTATGCATGACTCTGAACAAAGCTTGGCTTTTGCCTCAGTGGATACCTGAGATGAGGCATTGGATGATGACCCTTCAGCAGAATCAAGGGCCATCAGAGCAAGATTTCCAAAAGGTTGGTCACCACCATGTTGACCAGCACCTTGGAGTAGTGGTTCCTGACCAGATAGCTCTTCTGGTAGACTACTCCAGTCAACAGCATTGAGGTGAAAAAGCTTTGTTGTTGAGGTTGTGTGTGTTGATGAGATTGGGAAGAATGAGGCTCTGGAAGAGCATGAGGTGGTTGAGCCGAGGGTGCTTGAGTTTGACCAGGCTGAGGCATGTAGTAACAGGGGTAAGAATAAGGCATATGACCCTGTGGCACAAAATAAGCAGGTGATGCTTGTGCTTGAGATGGATGGGGAGAACTGTAGGAAGGTTGCCCTTTGTGCTGTGAGCTATTGCTGGGAAAAGTCACAAAGGGTGCAGATGAGTTAGATCCAGATGATCTACACTCTCTTGCAAAGTGTCCAAGCCTTTGGCACTTGTGACACCTCAACTTGCTCTTGTCAAAACCAACTTTGGTTCTGCCAGAGAGTCCTAGGAATTTCCTACCAGTTCTTTTGTAGAACTTCTGAGATCGGATATTTATCATAGCCATTTGGTTCAAAATATCCATCTCTTCCAGATCATCATCTGGAATGCCCTTCAAATCCTCCATCAGAAAGCACAAGTTGTCACCACCACCTCCTGAACTACTAACACCAACAAAAGCTTGTCCTGAGTTGGTAGAGAAATCGATATGCTCATCATAAGAACTTTCTGATGAAGCATATTCTGACTCATGACTTATCAAGGCAGTGTTACCTTGGACAAAGTCATCAGCAAGTTTGCCAGAAGATGACAACTTCCTCTTTTGCTCTACTTCTCTCTCAAAAGTGAGTAGCTTCCCATGAAGTTGGGTGAGAGATAGTGTGTCAAGGTCAGCACTAGAGCGTAGGACAATGGTATATGTGTCCCATCTCTCAGGTAATGACCTGAGGAACCTGTTGTTCATCTGGCTTTTGGAGTACTCTTGTTTAACCATCTTTAGCTCAGAGATTAAACAAGAGAACCGTTCATACTGCTGGGTCAGAGTCTCACCCTTTCTATATGAGAAAGTCTCATATTGTTGGGCAAGGATTTCCCTATTGTTTGCTAAGACCGAGTCAGTTCCTCCAAATTATTCCTTTAGAGCAACCCATAGGTCATGAGCAGACTCATGATGCAAGAGCCCTGAATATATCTCGTTTGGAATGGCCATGGCTAAAATTCCATGGGCTCTGGCATCAATTTCGAACAGCTTTAGATCTTCGTCCGAATATTGTTCAGGTTTCTTGGCAACCTGTTCATTAGACTCCGGGACGTTCACCATAGGCTTGTATGGCCCATGCACCACTGACTTCCAACAACCAGCACTGTTGACAGCCAAGTGATGCAGCATACGTCTTTGCCATATGTTATACTCGTTCCTAACCAGCATCGGAGGCTTGGTTGAGGAACCAGTATTGTGAGGATCATTGGTTGGTGTTGTCATCTCAGGTTTTGGTCAAAAACAAGTTTAAGCACGACAAATGTACTCAAAACCACCGAAAGATCTCAAGATTTTGGCCGAAAACTGCAGAAACTTACTCTCTATGACTAACTCTTGCAAATTGCTAATTCGATCAAACTGAGAGATCAAAGAGCAGTTTCAAATGATCAATGTTGAAATCGATCAATGATTAACCTGCTCTGATACCATTTGTCAGGATCTCAGCCTCTCTCGTTGATCAATTAGATTATGTTTGCAGCGGATTTAGCTCATTAATTAGCAATTAAGCAAGAACATAAAAGATATTTCAAATTAAGCATGAACATAGAGAGAAGGGTTTCTGCATAACAATAATATTCTATTGGTTCGCACGTTTCGGCAATTAAAACAGTATGGTTGCCCATCCTTTTATAGGCGGCAAAAGGATGGGCGTGATGTCCTTTTTCTGACATCACGGAATATTCAAATTACAACTGACAAAACATAAAACTACTGAAGATGTCAACAACTGACATCTTCTTACAAAAGTTCCTAAGTACTGACAAAAGTAAACTACTGAAACTATAACAGCTGAAGAACATTCTCTTCAGCTGTTGTACAACTACTGACACAAAATAAACTTCGGAAAAGTAAAAACCACCACAACTGAAGAGGACTTCTTCAGTTGTTGAGACAAACTCTGTCTTCAGTACTTGGTCTTCAGACTTGGCTTCGGAAGATGTTACTTCGGAAGATGTTACTTCGGAAGATGTAACAACTGATGACTTCAGTAGATATCATCAGTTGTTGTCTTCAGTCTTTTTCTTCAGACTTTGCTTCGGAAGATAGAACAGCTTCGGAAGATGTAACAACTGATGATCTCAGTAGATATCATCAGTTGTTGTCTTCAGTCTTTGTCTTCAGACTTTGTGCTTCGGAAGATCTTCAGTTCTTTGGATCTTCAGCCTTTTGATATCTTCAGCTGATGATCTTCAGTTCTTTTGTTCAGAATTTGTGCTTCGGAAGATCTTCAGTTCTTTGGATCTTCAGCCGATGATCTTCAGAACTTGTTCCTTCAGACTTCATCATCTCAGCAGAGAGCTGGCACTAAGATGCTCTCAAGCCTGACATTCAAGCAAGAGAACACAATAGCTGATGAGAGTCCTCAGTTCCTCTCTGACCTTCCGGCAAGAGAACACAATAGCTGATGAGAGTCTTCACCTGTTGTTGTAGTGGCATGTGGGACTTAGAGGTTTTCCTGATCTTGGCTCATTGGTTCTTTTGGTCCAACACTACCAGTATGAGCTTTTTGTATGCGTTCGAGGGGTGATTCCGATTGCCTTGTATCTCCTGTGAATTTTATTTATTTATTTATTTATTTATTTATTTATTTATTTAATATTTCTTTTTTTTATCTATTTATTTATTTATTTAATATTTCTTTTTTATTTATTTATTTTTTATTTATTTATTTATTATTTTTTATTATTTTGATGATTGTGATCACATTATGTGGGTTGAAGGTGAGGATTTCACCGGAAGCATCCTCTTTATCATCTGGGATAAAACGATATCCGTGGCATTGTTATGAATAAAATCTTCTGGGCATGATTACGATGACTTGATATTATTTCCATCAATGTAAAATAATTAACATAAAATATTAACTAGCTTATCTAAAAGGATGATGTTACTTAAGCACCTGATTTGCAATTTTTATAGCAATGAGGATAACTTTAACGAAATTATCAGGAAGTAATATTAACTAACTTTTAGTCATTTTATCATACAAATTTAAAATTTTAATATCTTTATCCCTGGTTATTTTTTTTAGTGAGCTGTGTGCTATGATAACCAAAATAGTAAAATTTAGTTATTATTAACAACTAATTTAACGAATAAAATAGTAAAAGCAGCATGTTTGGTAACGAATACATTGAAAGTTAGATGATATTAAAGAAGAAAATATAAAATAGAGGATTATAATAAGTTAACTTGTGATGACTTTTTATGTGGTGAACATTTTCTTTCATAAGAAGTAGATGTAGATGACAAATAGTTTTTTTTATAGCAAATGTTTGTCATTGATTACGCTACATTGACGGCTAAAAATGATTAGATGAGAATATGCAAGTAAAATAGGATCATTTCATATATATTTACTTATAAATTAGGTAAAGATTCAGATAAAAATGATTATAAATCTAAAACATTAAATAAATTTTTTAAAGATCAATTCTCTTAATCAATGGATGAGATCAAATTTAGAAATATTTTTTTTGAACAACAAAGTTGTGACACCTTTCGGAGAATATGTGTTATCTTAATAGGACTCACTTATTCGTTTTCCAGCTAGGAACGTACCCCCAACCCTCTTAGGAGGAAACTTATTGCTGAGAAAACGCATTGACTCAACTTTAAGAATTTTTCTTAGAGTGAGACTTAATATGTCATGGGTACCTCACCTTAACCAGTTGGGCTAAGGATCATTAGTAGAAATAGTTTTTTTATAGCAAACTACTTTAGAAAACCCGTGTAATATAAGGGTTGAATAAATAAATATTAATATAATAAAATTTATAAAAAATAAAATGATATTTCAAGATATGATATGACTGAATTACGTATGAGTGAGTACTATAAGTAATAAAACAGTGATATCAACCTTTTTTAATTTTGTTTTTAATTTCTTTTCAAAAAAATAATATTTTGTGTTAAAACAAACTGTATAAAAATATCATTTTATTAAAATATTTCATTATCATAACTCCTAAATTAAACTAAACTAGTGTGTATTCATCTACGCACGCGTGTGATGAATCGGGCTCAGAAAAAACTCAGTTGCGGTTGCTGACCCTGAATGGTAGCCATGCCAAAACAACCGATATCATCAGTTATCATCACATCCCGGCACTGGACAACATGTAATAACACTCAACCAAAGGATGCATCAGGTTAAATGAGTTCGAATAAGTGTCGACGAGCCAAGGTCATCGTCAATAACATCCTTCCCGACAACATGCAAAACTCAAACCCTCAAAAATGTAAAAGTGTCAGGTTAGCAAAAACCCAATCATAAAAATGTAAAAGTCTCAAATGAGCAATATCCATCATCATCATCGACATAAACACGGGTCCCATCGGGACGCCTTCACTTCGCTGTAACCGTGAGCGATAGGCCTACATGCCGAATCAGAGAAACCCACTGAGGTATAACAGGGTTGCCATGCCGGGTCGACAGAACAGTGACGGTCAACAACTAGATCGGAAAGCCCTAAAAGGGTAACCAACAAATAATGAGAGGAAGAGACAACATAGTTAGTCGTACCATCATCATCCTGTAAGGCCCCATTCCCGGGCACCTCACAGTTGGTCGTTCATCGCACATAAAACATACATTTATAAGCATCTTAAATAAACATTGCAGCGGAATTTCTAAGTTAAACTTTCCTTTTTACTATAAATACTTTTGCCATTTAATACAACGTACGTCAATTACAAAACATCTATTGTTGCATTACATCGCAAAAGCATTATACAAAAGACTTCATCATTTCTAATTACAAAAGGGTCATATACAGTGACCTCTAGTATAAAGAAAAACATAAAAATATATTTTCATCATAAAGAAGATTTCTTAAATAATCCTGTTTATCGGGATTCTCAAGAAATCTTGCACTTGCATGCAACATAATGTGTTGCATGCATTATGGGCCCACAACACATTGCGTGGCAGCATTATCAAAAGAAGAATGCCATCAAAAAAGAGCTGAGTAGCCGCCTCGTGCCATCCCCAACAACACTACCTGCCAACTGGAAACACATAAAAATTCAGCGTTGCTGAGTGAGTTCTAGGTTTATAATGAACGTTTTAAATTTCCATTTGACACCATTCTTTCACATGATCATACACCATATGTACACAGAGATAACATTCATTATTATCTACATCATTCGTTATGCATCATTATCTTTAACTTTTCATATGGATCCTGTCAGGCTTTACCCACTTCATAGCACCCGGCTATAATTACTGTGGTCGAATGACAAGGACCCCGTTTCACCCTTACTTGCACATTGAATTCTTTTGTACCATTACCATATGCTATACCCCGATCAGTCTTAGCTACCGGGCCGTGAATCAAAGCGTATGCCACAGTAGTCCTAGCTACTGGGCCGTGAATCTGAGCGTATGCCACAGTACTAGTAGCACTACTAGAAAACTGTTAATAGATGACGCGTGAAAAAAGATGACGCACATTTACGCGTATCATAAATTATTTGTCATTTTTTAAAATTTTCTTAGAAAGGATGACACGCATTTTTGCGTGTCATCTTAATGCGTCATTTTTTAAAATTTTTATAGTAACTTATAGCTACAGCGCGCGACCTGCAGCTTCATTCCAAAACACCTCTCCCGCTTCAAAGCCCTAAAACACTTCACACTCGGCCACTTCCCGATCTTCCCCCCGCCGGACGCCCCTTCCACCGCCAACCTTCCACCGCCGGTCGCGACCACCACATTGCCACCGCCGACCTTGCCACCGCCGACCTTCGGAGGTGTTGATGTACAATACGACGTTTCATCTCAAATACTCTATTCAATTTTCACAAAATTCTTAATGGTACCGGAAGTTTTTCTCTCCCTTGATTTTGATTTATTATGCATTTAGGGTTTCTATGATTTTGTTCAAAAGTCTACCTTGGTGCAAGAAATCTATTTATCTGGTGTAGCCCCTAATTGTGGTCGGATGTGTTAGGGGAGATGAATGGTGTGGAACTAATTGCCATAGTAGTTCATCTTCAATGCTTTGTTCGACAAGTACTCTAATATACGCATCATGAATGCAAATCACCTTAAATGGTTTGTTGTTGATCCTTATAATTGTAGATTATTCTATAGAATCATGTTATTTTTGTGTTTTCAGGCAATTTATAAGGAATTCTTTGGCTATTTTGTCGGCTTAGATAAATTTCAACAATGACCTGGTGTCTAATGTTATTTCTTTATGAATTAAGGTTCCTGGTAAGAGTATTAATCATCTTTATTACTCCCTCATCTTTGATATTAATGGTCGCGTGTGGGTTTGGATTAGTTCATATGGAGATTTGATTTTTGTGTGACATTACAATTTGTGAATCCATATAAGATGCTCTCAATTACATCAAGAATCATGTGACATCCGTCACCAAAGGTCCGTCATTTAACGTGTTTTGCTTAACCTTTGTTAACAGTCATTACTCATTATGATGAACCATCTGCGTGAATACCATATTTGTTTTACTTAGTTGCCCCTATATGCGAGATATTGTTGCTTGGCTTGTCATTATCTTAGGACGTTCTCCAAGATTTGCCCCGTTAGCACTAAACACGTCATTTTTATAATAAAATAATTATCACGAATAAAATCATTTTAAATTATAAATAACATTAATAACATTTTATCGTCAATAAAACAAGACTAAATTATAACGTTTTTAACCGAAACAAAATTTGGAAACCCGGGGGCAAAGTGCGGGGACTAAACTTGACACTACGAGAAATTAGGCTGGGTATAAATACCCTCCTTCCAGCCACTTCTTCCTCTTCTCCTCCTCACTTCTTCTTTTCCACCATTTTCTCTCCATTTCTCTCTCTAGACTACACCAAAAACCGACCCGTTTCTCGCATTTTCGTCTTCAAATCTCAAGTACCATCGTGAATACTAGTTCCTAGCAGGTAGATAACCTCACTACCTCGTTTTTAACTCGATTTTACTGCTGCGTTTTAGGGCTTTCGGGTGCTCGGGTTCATCCGAGCACATGAGGTCGTGTGGACTTGCATGTCTTGTTTCTGAGTGTGCTTCTTGTCTAGATAGGTTAGAATATGAGTTCTGGAGGTTCTGGTTGGGTAACACTCGTGTTCGGTCAGCCGAAGGCCGACCTGCACTTCCTGTCGTCGCGACCCCAGTCGGCGCAAATGGGATTGTCGCGCGAGAGGGGCATGCGACTGGGTGGGTGTGTGCGATAGAGCTATGCGATTGGGAAAGTCGCGCGGTGGTGTCGCGCGACTGTCGGTGGGTGCGAATGAGAGGATGTCACGCGACTGAGTTGTCACGCGACAGGGGTTGTCGCGTGACGGGGCTATGCGAATGTGGAAGGTGTGCGAGTGTGTGAGTCGCACGACCAAATGCCTGTCACGTGAAAGAAGGTCCACTCGCGCGAATGAAGCTGATTCGCGCGAAGGGACGTTGAGTCGTGCGGTTGGCTGTTAGGTCGTGCGGCTGGTATTGCATGGTACGACTGAAGGCTTAGTCACACGAATGAAGGTTCAATTGTACGAAAGTAGCTAATTCGTACGACTGAAAGTCCACTCGTGCGAATGGAGTGTCGGTCGTGCGTCCGGTCCTATTGTATGACTAATGATGTGTGTGTATGGATCCCCTCTTCGGAGATCTCACGACGACAATGAAATATTGATGAAGTGTCATAGCTTGACCACGAAGATTAAAGTCAACGCTATTAACAGGCACATACTATTTAAAATAATCTAGACTAAGATGTGTGTGACTGCTTGTGTGTACTACCCACGACCAAACCGAAACGACCCGATTCAATTAAACAATATTATTAACAGTAGTCCATAAGATTAATTCTTAACATAACTGTCAATAGGTGATTGACTGTTCATACATACATACAAGTTTGGGAAGTCATCAGACGTACTTACCACTTAACAAGTGAGTTTCGTGGCCCCGTTTTACACTTATACATTTGTTTCAACCTTTTACAACCTCGGGGAAAGTATGCTCACACGTTTTCAATGCGGTACAAAATACATACAATTTTCATACTTGGAATCAACGTGATATTGTTTTGTGAGTACATATCTGATGCATACATGATGTTACTGTGTGGACTGTCTTACAACCATTAATTCCGGTGTTGGAACCAACAGATAGGTATTAGTAGTACTACTGGGTTGACACCCCCACCCTTGACAGATGGTTACTTGCGAGTACCATCACACTGCCAGGAACGGGCCTTGGGTGAATATATTCTGACAAATTGCTGTGTGTACGTCATCAGGCTTGGTTGTATAAAACTCATGGTATGTAATCTTGCTTGCTTATAACTGTATGCACGACATTCCACTATAAACACTATACAGCATCAACTACATGTTTACAATTTAAACCTGCGAAGCTCACCAACAATTATGTTGACATTTTTGAGCATATTTTTCAGGTAACAATGAGAACTGAAGATCTAGAAGTGCTGCCTTTTAGAGGAGACCCTAGGACGCATTTCGTGTTTATTACTTTTGTAAAGCTTGAACATGAATATGATCTTTTGTATACTTGTTCCCGAGTTGTGGGAATATTACATTACAAGCTATGATCAATGTTTATGTGATCATTTACGTTGTGCTTATGGCTATGCTGTCGTGAAACATTGATTATACACGACACAAGTCTCCGATTGTGTTCGGGTATCGTCGTGACACGCTTGTCAACATATTATTATTGCTACTCTATTCATACCATGTGTTATGACGATCCCGTCTAGCTCACATTCCCCGTGTTTCCGCTATCAGCGGGGGTGTGACAGACTGGTATCAGAGCCATTGGTTATAGAGAATTAGGCAATTACACTTGACCTAGACTATAACCTAGGAACCTTCATGTAGATTTGCATGCTTAAGTTTGTGTGCATTTATATATCTCGTGCAGGTGTTCCTCTTTACATGTTTGGTTATCCATTTGTTTTGTGATCTCTCACTTTGTGCTTGAGCCCTTGTGCTCGTCCCTTATGGGATTGCTTCCTAATAATCTTCCGTTCCCTCTGCGCCAAGTTATCATAACCAAATTCGGAATCGAGACCCGAACATATCGTCACAGATCTTACATTGCGCTTGACCTCGGATACTGAGACCGACCCGAGGAGGCTATGTCTGAGTCCTTTTAAGGACGCGAGATAGACAACCTCCGCAAGACTATACGTGATTACATGTTTGGCTCTCAGTAGACTTGATGGATTATTATGGATATGATGTGAAGGAAGGTCGGATGTCATGTAACCGGATTGGGCATCATTCTCGGTACATCGTGGGTGTGGTGGGAACGCTGCGGGGAACCCTATATATAAACACCACCGGTATACCGAGAATATGCTTAAAATGGCTGCATGGTGATCTTGACCGACTGGAACACGAAACATTGGAAATTCGATAAGTAAAGTACTTATGCATCTTAAGGTGACTAAAGTTTACGTGTTGCCCCTTGTATGAATAGAACATGCCGCCTCGAAGATCTACCCGCAGCAATAGTAGCGGAAGTGAAGCCCCGAGGGGCAGAGGCAGAGGCAGGGGTAGACCTCCAACAGCAAATGAAGGCCCCTCTGGCAATAACCAAGGGACTGGAAATGCTGAAATGGCAGCCTTAATTGCTCAACAATTGACTGCCTTGATTCCAACTATCGTAGCTCAGGTGAGCGACGCGCTGCAACAGCAAAACCACCCCCACGGGGATGGTGGTAATGAGAATGAGGATAATGGGAACCCGACTGGGAATGAAAGCAACCAGGAAACCGGAAACGGTGGTACAGCCGGTAACAAAACTGGGGTTGCTAACGCCAAACGGGCTGTTCTTACAAGGAATTTGTGGCCTGTAAGCCCCGGAATTCGATGGTAAGGGTGGGGCGATAGCCCTGATCAGATGGCTCGAGAAAATGGAGGCTGTGATCGACATCAGCGAATGCCTCGACAGCCAGCGCATCAAGTATGTTACGTGCTCACTGCAGGGCCGAGCACTAACCTGGTGGAACACCCAGGTTCAAGCTAGGGGAAGGGAATCTGCGATGCAGATGACCTGGGATGAATTTAAAGCCTTGATTACCGAGGATTACTGCCCTCACAACGAGATGCAAAAGCTTGAGCATGAGTTCTGGAATCATGCTATGGTGGGGGCGGGGCATGCAGCTTATACTGACCGATTCCACGAGTTGGCTAGACTAGTTCCACATTTAGTCACTCCGGAATCTAAGAGGATTGAGAGGTACATTTGGGGACTCGCGCCTCAAATACGAGCAATGGTAACTTCAGCTGCTCCTCCTACGATTCAGAGCGCAATTTTGAAGGCTGGCGCTCTGACCGATGAGATGGTAAGAACCGGGGTATTGGGCAAGGGAGCAGAGAAGCGAAAGGATGTTGGGGAAACTAGCCGGTCGAGTGTCGAGAAGTCTGATAAAAGGGCCAAGATCACCAGGAACTTCGTGGCTGTGACGCCGGGTAAGAGAGAGTATGTTGGGCCACACCCCAAATGTGACAGATGCATCTATCATCATTCCCCAGAGATGCAGTGCCGGGTGTGCGCAAACTGTAGGCGCCCGGGGCACCTAGCAAGAGATTGTAGAGTGGCACCGAATCTGGTTGCACCCGTCAACACGGTTAACCCCGCCGGGAACGCCAGGGCATGTTACGAATGTGGAGGCCTCGATCACTTCAGAAACATGTGCCCCCGACTGAACAGGGCACCGGGTCAATAAGGGAATAATCAACAGCAAGTGATGGCCATAGCGGGCGCTCAAGGTCAAGGAAACCAAGGAAATGCTGCACGGGGACGCGCATTCGTCATTGGAGCTAATGATGCCCGTCAGGACCCGAACGTTGTTACGGGTACGTATCTGCTCAATCACCATTTTGCATCCATACTATTTGATACTGGAGCAGACAATAGTTTTATATCTTCTGAGTTCGTGCATATGCTTGATTTAAGTGCTAGTAGGCTAGAAACTAGTTACTCCGTAGAAATGGCCAATGGTAGGGTTGAACAAGCAGACGAGATTATTAAGAATTGCACCCTAATGTTGGAAGATCAGGTCTTTAGCATAGATTTAATACCATTCGAGTTAGGCAGCTTCGATGTGATAGTGGGTATGGATTGGTTGTCAAATCATGGAGCCGAGATTGTTTGTCAGGAGAAAGTAGTACGAATCCCCATGCCAAACGGGGAGGTACTCAAGATCCAAGGAGAACGACCGGGAAGAACTCTAAAGCTCATTTCTTGTATGAAGGCACGCCGAAGTCTACGGAAGCAGTGCTATACTTTTCTAGCTCACATAGTAGAAAAGAAGGAAGAAGAGACGAAATTGGCAGACATTCCAATTGTACGGAATTATCCGGAGGTGTTCCCTGATGATTTGTCCGGATTGCCTCCTCCACGACAAGTGGAATTCCATATAGAGCTGGTTCCTGGAGCTACACCGGTAGCTAAGACACCGTATCGGTTAGCACCCTCAGAGATGCAAGAGTTATCCAGCCAACTACAGGAACTACTGGAGAAGGGTTTCATTCGATCGAGTCATTCACCGTGGGGAGCACCGGTATTATTTGTCAAGAAGAAGGATGGGTCGTTCCGAATGTGTATCGACTACAGGGAATTGAACAAATTGACCGTGAAGAATCGGTATCCTCTTCCTAGAATCGACGACCTGTTTGATCAGTTGCAAGGAGCCTCGTATTTCTCTAAGATCGACCTTCGATCTGGTTATCATCAATTAAGAGTATTCGAGGACGATATCCCAAAAACAGCATTTAGAACTCGTTACGGACACTACGAGTTCTTGGTCATGCCATTCGGATTGACCAACGCACCAGCTGTCTTTATGGATCTGATGAATCGGGTGTGTAAGCCTTATCTTGATAAGTTCGTGATCGTGTTCATAGACGACATACTCATCTATTCTCGTTCAAAGAGGATCACGAAAAACACCTCCAAGCAATTCTAGAACTGTTGAAGGAAGAGAAACTTTTCGCCAAGCTCTCGAAGTGTGAATTCTGGCTTCGAGAAGTGAAATTCTTGGGTCATGTGGTTAACGAAAATGGAATTCATGTGGACCCCGGTAAGATTGAAGCTGTGAAGAAGTGGGATACTCCCCAAACGCCCTCAGAAATACGGCAATTCTTAGGATTGTCCGGATACTATCGCCGCTTCATTGCCAATTTCTCCAAGATTGCCCAACCGTTAACCTTGCTAACTCAGAAAGACAAGAAGTTCGATTGGGGGAAAGCACAAGAACAGGTGTTCCAAACATTGAAGGAGAAGTTGTGCAACGCACCGATATTGTCCCTCCCAGACGGAACCGATGATTTTGTGGTGTACTGCGACGCTTCACATCAAGGTTTGGGCTGTGTACTAATGCAGAAAGATAAGGTAATTGCTTACGCTTCGCGACAACTCAAGGTGCATGAGAAGAACTACACAACTCACGATTTGGAGTTGGGTGTCGTAGTGTTTGCACTCAAGATATGGAGGCATTATCTATATGAAACCAAATGCATCATCTACACAGACCATAAGAGCCTTCAACACATCATGAACCAGAAAGAACTTAACATGCGACAGCGACGCTGGGTAGAACTGCTTAGCGACTACGATTGTGAGATCCGGTATCATCCGGGAAAGCTAACGTGGTGGCTGATGCATTAAGCAGCAAAGAACGTGGAAACCATTACGTGCACGAGCGCTAGGCTTGACTATTCAAACCAATTTAAAGGCTCAGATTCAGATTGCACAAAACGAGGCTTTGAAAGAAGAGAACCTTGCGGGAGAAGAATTCCGAGGGTTGGATAAACAAATGACTCGCAAGGATGATGGCGTTCATTACTTCATAGATCGTATATGGGTCCCCAGATGGGGAGGTGTACATACATTAGTCATGGATGAAGCACACAAGACACGATACTCTGTTCATCCTAGTGCAGACAAGATGTACCACGATCTGAAGGAGTTGTACTGGTGGCCAGGCATGAAGAAAGACATTGCTATATATGTGAGCAAATGCTTGACTTGTTCAAAGGTCAAGGCCAAACACCAGAAACCATCGGGATTATTGAAACAACCTGAAATCCCCAAGTGGAAATGGGAGAATATCACTATGGATTTCATTACCAAACTCCCGAGAACGCCAAGCGGACACGACACGATATGGGTCGTGGTGGATAGAATGACAAAATCCGCTCACTTCTTGCCTATCCGGGAAGACTATAAGATGGATAAGCTGGCAAGGTTGTACATCAAAGAGGTCGTGACACGGCACGGGGTACCAGTGTCAATCATATCCGACCGAGACAGTCGATTCAATTCACGATTTTGGCAGACGTTAAAGAAAGCGATGGGCACTCAGTTAGACATGAGTACTGCCTATCACCCATAAACAGACGGCCAGAGTGAACGAACTATACAAACATTGGAAGACATGCTTAGAGCTTGCGTAATCGATTTTGGGGGTAGCTGGGATACTCATTTACCGTTGATTGAGTTCTCTTACAACAACAGCTACCATACAAGCATTGGATGCGCTCCATTTGAAGCATTGTATGGACGGAAATGTAGATCGCCTGTGTTTGGGCCGAAGTTGGTGAAGGCCAGCTAACAGGTCCCGAAATCATTCAAGAAACCACTGATAAGATCTTCCAAATCAAAGACAGACTCAAAGCTGCTAGAGACCGCCAAAAGAGCTACGCCGACAATCGTCGGAAGCCTCTAGAATTCAATGTTGGGGATCATGTCTTACTCAAAGTCTCTCCCTGGAAAGGGATCGTACGATTTGGTAAGAAAGGGAAGTTAGCCCCTCGATACGTAGGACCATTCGAGATTACGGAAAGAATCGGTCCGGTGGCTTACCGATTGAGGTTGCCACAAGAACTCAGCGGAGTGCATGATACTTTTCACGTGTCGAACCTCAAAAAGTGTTTGGCAGACGAGTCCTTACACGTACCAATTGAGGAAATCAAGATCGACGAAAGCTTCATTTTATTGAAGAACCCATTGAGGTCATGGACCGAAAGGTCAAAAAGTTGAGGCGCAGCAAGATACCTATCGTTCGTATAAGATGGAATTCCAAACGAGGGCCAGAGTTTACATGGGAACGTGAAGATCAGATGAGACTCAAATATCCACATCTATTCGAGGATGACGCCCTTAGACCTAACACCAGTTGAATTTCGGGACGAAATTCCCTCAACTGGGGGATACTGTGACATCCGTCACCAAAGGTCCGTCATTTAACGTGTTTTGCTTAACCTTTGTTAACAGTCATTCCTCATTATGATGAACCATCTACGTGAATACCATATTTGTTTTACTTAGTTGCCCCTATATGCGAGATATTGTTGCTTGGCTTGTCATTATCTTAGGACGTTCTCCAAGATTTGCCCCGTTAGCACTAAACACGTCATTTTTATAATAAAATAATTATCACGAATAAAATCATTTTAAATTATAAATAACATTAATAACATTTTATCGTCAATAAAACAAGACTAAATTATAACGTTTTTAACCGAAACAAATTTGGAAATCCGAGGGCAAAGTGAGGGGACTAAACTTGACACTACGAGAAATTAGGCTGGGTATAAATACCCTCCTTCCAGTCACTTCTTCCTCTTCTCCTCCTCACTTCTTCTTCTCCACCATTTTCTCTCCATTTCTCTCTCTAGACTACACCAAAAACCGACCCGTTTCTCGTATTTTCGTCTTCAAATCTCGAGTACCATCGTGAATACTAGTTCCTAGCAGGTAGATAACCTCACTACCTCGTTTTTAACTCGATTTTACTGCTGCGTTTTAGGGCTTTCGGGTGCTCGGGTTCATCCGAGCACATGAGGTCGTGTGGACTTGCATGTCTTGTTTCTGAGTGTGCTTCTTGTCTAGATAGGTTAGAATATGAGTTCTGGAGGTTCTGGTTGGGTAACACTCGTGTTCGGTCAGCCGAAGGCCGACCTGCAACTTCCTGCCGTCGCGACCCCCCGTCGGCGCGAATGGGATTGTCGCGCGAGAGGGGCATGCGACTGGGTGGGTGTGTGCGATAGAGCTATGCGATTGGGAAAGTCGCGCAGTGGTGTCGCGCGACTGTCGGTGGGTGCGAATGAGAGGATGTCACGTGACTGAGTTGTCACGCGACAGAGGTTGTCGCGTGACGGGGCTATGCGAATGTGGAAGGTGTGCGAGTGTGTGAGTCGCACGACCAGATGCCTGTCGCGCGAAAGAAGGTCCACTCGTGCGAATGAAGCTGATTCGCGCGAAGGGACGTTGAGTCGTGCGGTTGGCTGTTAGGTCGTGCGGCTGGTATTGCATGGTACGACTGAAGGCTTAGTCACACGAATGAAGGTTCAATTGTACGAAAGTAGCTAATTCATACGACTGAAAGTCCACTCTTGCGAATGGAGTGTCGGTCGTGCGTCCGGTCCTATTGTATGACTAATGATGTGTGTGTATGGATCCCCTCTTCGGAGATCTCACGACGACATGTAATATTGATGAAGTGTCATAGCTTGACCACGACGATTAAAGTCAACGCTATTAACAGGCACATACTATTTAAAATAATCTAGACTAAGATGTGTGTGACTGCTTGTGTGTACTACCCACGACCGAACCGAACCGACCCGATTCAGTTAAACAATATTATTAACAGTAGTCCATAAGATTAATTCTTAACATAACTGTCAATAGGTGATTGACTGTTCATACATACATACAAGTTTGGGAAGTCATCAGACGTACTTACCACTTAACAAGTGAGTTTCGTGGCCCCTTTTTACACTTATACATTTGTTTCAACCTTTTACAACATGGGGGAAAAGTATGCTCACACGTTTTCAATGCCGTACAAAATACATACAATTTTCATACTTGGAATCAACGTGATATTGTTTTGTGAGTACATATCTGATGCATACATGATGTTACTGTGTGGACTGTCTTACAACCATTAGTTCCGGTGTTGGAACCAACAGATATGTATTAGTAGTACTACTGGGTTGACACCCCCACCCTTGACAGATGGTTACTTGCGAGTACCATCACACTGCAAGGAACGGGCCTTGGGTGAATATATTCTGACAAATTGCTGTGTGTACATCATTAGGCTTGGTTGTATAAAACTCATGGTATGTAATCTTGCTTGCTTATAACTGTATGCACGGCATTCCACTATAAACACTATACAGCATCAACTACATGTTTACAATTTAAACCTGCGAAGCTCACCAACAATTATGTTGACATTTTTGAGCATATTTTTCAGGTAACAATGCGAACTGAAGATCTAGGAGTGCTGCCTTTTAGAGGAGACCCTAGGACGCATTTCGTGTTTATTACTTTTGTAAAGCTTGAACATGAATATGATCTTTTGTATACTTGTTTCCGAGTTGTGGGAATATTACATTACAAGCTATTATCAATGTTTATGTGATCATTTACGCTGTGCTTATGGCTATGCTATCGTGAACATTAATTATACACGACACAAGTCTCCGATTGTGTTCGGGTATCGTCGTGACACGCTTGTCAACATATTATTATTGCTACTCTATTCATACCATGTGTTATGACGATCCCGTCTAGCTCACATTCCCCGTGTTTCCGCTATCAGCGGGGGTGTGACAAATCATCTATTATCATCAAAATTAGGTGTGGAGGAAATAAAAGTATCATCTGTATAATAAGACCAGGAGATGGATTTTTATGATTTATGTAAATTGAATCTATCTTTATATGTCCAGATTATTGTTTATAATTCTTACTACAATTATTGATTAATCACTGTGTTGGGGATAGGTTGTAGATGGAGATTTCCATAACATGAAACCATGGGGTCTTGGTAATGTAGTTGAAATTATCTTTAATATGTGAAATGGAGTGGTATGTCTTCCTTATAATGTGTGAATAATTTTGTTTATGGGTCAATTGGAGGGAATAGAGACATATTATATACTTATTTTATAATAAACATATACAAAACCCGCCAACTGTTCGATGAAATGTTCTAATGAAGTTGAAATAGAAGAAGTGATTGAAAAGTGTGATGCTAACTTGTGTTTGATGTAAATGTATATATATGGATGTATAATAACGATCATACATGGTGTATTGTTGGTTTATATGAAGGATTATGCTAAACTAGTCTTACACTATACAATCTAAAATTTTTATGTCATCACAAGGTTAGAACACATATATATTTAGTATAGGCAGTTCTCAATTGCCTTTGATACCTTGTGAGTGGACAATGCTTTATATACCATGTTTACATTAGTATTGTCAATATGCATTAATAAAAATTATACATTAATGAGCACAAGTTGTAAGTTATGTATGTGATGGCAGATCTTCACTATCTTTAGTAAGTTCACTTGGACATCGGTTTAGGGAGCCTAGTAGGCATTGTTCTTACTAACGTATGGATTATTTAATGGTTTTAACTCCTTTTTCCTCTGATGTCATGTTAAATTATTGTATTAAACTATTGATTACATGTTTATTAACCTGTTTAATTATATAGCTTCAGTACATTGAAACATCCAACTAACGGATTGATCATATCTTATAGGAACCAGTTGGTGGTTTATTATGTGCAGATTTAGATATTGATAACAAACCATCACAGCTCGCTTGAACAATTAACCATAGGTGTTGAGTAAGTTAGTATTTGTTTGTTTTTTCTTAAATTCCCACCCAGTTTGTCATGAAGTTAGTATATATGAGAATGTAAACCTATTTGTTTTCTTTTATCATAGTGTAATACCCTCATATATATGCTAACTGTGGTTGTGTTTGGGTGCTAGTGTTGTAATCAAGGGGACAGAGTCAAGTCTACTGTAGGAACATGTTGAAACTCAATTTAAGAAGCTTTTACAAATTGAACAAAAGCTATAGGCTGTCGGATGAAAACGTAAGTTACAATTTGTATAAATTTACGTGTTATAGTTTCTTATTTCTTTAGCTTTTCATGAATGATCATTCATATTCAACATATGTATCGGCGTGCCTATATTACGTTTGTACGGTGCAGGTTGAAGGGCTAATATTGATTATGTACTCAATAATATATATAATATTGATTATGTACTCAATAATATATGCTATTCATGTTCGGTGATAAAAAACTTGATTATTTAGTGTGAATGTTAGGTTAGGTAATGGGTCACATGGGTAAGCTTGGTACAGATCAAGTTGTCCTGTGTTGATTTAAATTTCTCCCCAAATTAACCACTTTTAAAAGTATTTTAGTGTGTACAAATAAAGAACAAATATTATATTATTTTAGTTGGTCATATATTGACTACTTATGTTAACAAGTTGTAATGATGATATTATGACTACCCCTTACAGTGAGCACTTAATTTTTATTTGAATTTGCACCTTTACTTAACTTTATTAAGCTGATCATTGACTGCCCCTTATAGTGTCCACGTCAGCCAGGATGTACCGAATATGGATATTATGTGTTGAAGTTCATGAAAGAAATAGTAGATAAAGGGCTTGAAATATTAGTCAATAACATGTAAGCTGATCATTGACTACGTACCCCTTATATTTATCATTTGTTTCTTTGTAGTTTTTATTATTGAATATAACTATCTATGTATGAGTTTTTTATAAGTAAATTACCATTTTTGTTGCCTTGTAGTTGATATAAACTAGTCAAGTAAATTACAAGTGTTTTACATAAAGGGGTTTTTGGGTCAAAACTGACAACTTTAATTTGATGAAATTGATTGTCTTAGGTTGGAGAAGGTAAAGAAGAATACATTGATGATGATTTGGATGAAGTTCGTGAAGATTGGGCGCTATGTATCGAATTTCATTTATATATAGGACTAAAATGATAGTATTGTTGGACTTGTGTTAGTATTGTTGGACTTGTAATTGGTACTAATTGAATTTGGATGTGTTTTATGCTTTGTAGTTGTTAATTAACAACTTTTGTAAACTTTGTTGGTATTTAATGGATTTCGCTTTTAATGTTATTCGAAAATTTGTTTTAGAAAACAACAGGAAAATTTATTAAAATAAAAAAATTAAAAAATGCAGCTAATTTTATGACGTGCATTGCGCGTCATCTATTGCACGTCATAAAAATTTCATAGATGACACGCGGATGCGCGTCATCTAGTCATTTATGACTACCCCTTCCTTGACGCGCATTGCGCGTCATCTTTTGCACGTCATAAAATACGCGTCATCTTTTAATCGTCATAAACAGATGACGTGCGGATGCGCGTCATCTATCATTTATGACTACCCCTTCCTTGACACGCATTTGTGCGTCATCTGACCCCCAAGATGACACGCAATGCGCGTCATCTTTTGCGATTTTTCTAGTAGTGTAGGTAAGCGGTAGAGGTACCATGACCATGGTCAATCACAAAGAAAGACCAATCGACTTATTCAATGCCTGCAAGACTTAGTTCGTTCATTCATTAATGCATGTATTCATCATCATATCCCCTTTTCATTCATTCATTAATACATGCATTCATCATCATGTTCCTCTTTCATTATCTTTCGCTTTACGTTACATAATACTTCATTCATTCATCTCCATAATTCGTAAAGTTTTCGGAAAGATAAACATACATATCATAAGGAACATAAATATTTGCAAACCATCAGCCATTACCATCACCCAAGGCAACATCATACTTATCGTACATACGTCCTACATACGCATCTTGATGTATTGCAAAATACATCGGTTATTCATGCATATTTTGTTTAGTTTTTATTTGTTTAGCGTCGTTTTCCTTTAGAATAGATAAACTTTTGTTTTTATTTTATTTTGCAGGCCTTGTGGGTTAAAAAGAGCCTAAATAAACGGAAATACAAGAAGAAACGAGTCGCGAAGCGATACGCGAGATCACAAGCTGAAAGGAAGTCAATATCTGAAACTAGGATCAGCTGGCGGGGCGCGACCCGTTTTACATATCCTCTCGCGGCCCGCGAGAGAGTGTGCGAGAAGTGGGTGTTTGCTTTAACAAGGTGGCGGGTGGCGACCGGAATTATAAAGTCTCTCGCGCCCCGCGAGAGGCCCGTATCTGCAGAAAGGTCGTAATTTTCTTGTTTAACCTACTTAAGCCCTATTGAAGAGGAGAAGAACGGGAATGACGAAAGAGGCAGTTCTTGGACGATTGGGAGAGCAAAAATTAAGTCATTTTGAAGTATTCGGAGCATCCGGTTCGAAGATTGAAGGCAAGGAAGCATTCGGGTCGACCTCGTGACGTTCGGGTGTCTTTATTTTCATTCTCTTTTCGTCTTAGATGTTTCGTTTCATTGTTTCAACTTTACTTTTGATTGAAACCGCAATTCTGAGCGGCTAGACACTTTGTTACTACCTAGATTGGATGATTGATTGTTAAAGTTATGATTTTTATGGGATTCTTATGAAAACCTTGGTAGTCTTTGAATTGTAAGAATAGTTGGCTCTTTAATTGAATGCATATGAGTATTTGAATGGGTTTGGTTGTCGTTTATTTGCTTTACATAACTCTTGGTGACGGTCTTTATCACATAATAGAGTTGTGTTAGGTCTTGAGTTTTGGTGATTGTCTATGTCACATAATAATTTAGGATCTTTAATATTGAATGTACAATAGACTTTAAAAGCAATTAATCGGTAATCTTACTAATTCAAGTGTTTTGCTAATCTCATAATCTGTGAGGTGCGAGTTTATTGGTAGATCTAAGTCATTAAGCTGCAAGGCAGGAGCTTCTGTGAGGGAGTGGCCTTTTGACTAATGTCTAGCAAGTTCAATTAATAGAGTTCAACTTACCTTGATTTAGATCCCGTGAAGGAGTGAATCACATAGGTACTTTCATAGACCCATTAGACATCTCGTGAGAGTGAGTCTAGCATCCGGTAGTTACACTAATCTTAGGATGTCACTTTAGTACTCTTGAGAGTGATTAGGAGGCTTTAGGCGTCCCAAAAGGTGAAAACTTTAAGATCCCGGTTCCCCAAAGTTTATAATTTCCCAAACCAATCATCTCTAAACAAAATCAGGATTCCAATCTAGGTAGTGCCTTTCTATCATCCAAGTTAAGTTGTTCTTAATTCGTGCCTTTAGTTATTTCTAGTTTTCAATTACTTGTCTTTTGTAGGAATTGTTAGACAACCCCCCTTTTTCAAGAACAAAACAAACAGTCCGTGTCTTTTTAGACTAGATCGAGTTAATTATTGCAATACATTAGAGTCTTGTGGATTCGATATCCGGACTTACTTTAGCTATACTAGAGTCGACCGGTACACTTGCCGGTTAGTAGTTTAGTGTCATTTAGTAAGTCTAGAGTATTACTTAGTGTCTAGAATAGGGTTAATTTAAGTTGTTTTTACTAAATTACTTTCTTCACATCACATCTCTCCTCATTTACATCAGCCCTATTTGGGCGATTGAACATACTCCAGTCGCATGGCCTTCATGCGACTGAACCGTGCGATTGGACAATCATGCGAATGGGCATACAGTCATGCGAATGGTCTTCCTATCGTACGAATAAACACTATGCGAATGGGCTTCTAGGCGACTAACCCCCAGTCGTACGACTGTATAGCTATGCGAATGGACCCATGCGACTGAATCCCTCAATCGCATGGCCTGTCAGTCGATTGAGCCCCAGTCGTACGACTGAGCCTCATCGTACGATTGAACATCAATCTTTCCTCAGTCGTGCGACTGGCCCTTCAGTCGCCTAGCCCTAACTAGGCAGCGACTGGAGTTCATCACGAACAGCAGCCGCGACCTACGACCTTCAAACTCCTCTAAACCCAGTTCCAGCCCAAATTAGCCCTCCTAAACCTTAGGGATTCATATTAGGACATCATACAAGCTTATACAAGTCCAAATTCGTGCTTAAAACATACTAAACATGATTCCACCCGAGTGGGTTAAACATACACTTTACAAAAAGAGGGTTTATATGTGATCCAGCCCCAAAATCGTATGAAAACATGAAAATGTGGGGTTCTAGAACTCACATTATCAAGGAGAAGATGAAGAGCTTCGATTTGGCTAGTCACTTGACAAATCTTGAGCCTGAATCACCACTCTCTCTTTCTTTCTCTTTCTTTCTCTGCTCTCTCTCTTTCTGTTCCTTCTTCCCGACTGAAAACGTGTGGGGAAGAAGAGGGTTGCCCCTCTTTTATAGTTACAGCTCAGTCGCCCGAGGTCCAGGCGACTGGACTTTCAGTCGCACGAATACCATGCGACTGGACCTCCAGTCGCATGAGTTCCATGCGCTTGATCCTTTATTCGTCCGAGCCTCATGCGATTGGGCCTCCAATCGCATGAATTCCATGCGGCTGAGACTCAGTCGCATATCACCCCAAAAAGTCAAACTTCCGGGTGTTACCCCCCTTATTTAGGTTTCGTCCCCGAAACCTGTTATTCCTCGAACAATCGTGGGTAATGCTGCCTCATTTCTTCTTCAGTTTCCCATGTTGACTCGGATCCCTTCCTGTGCTGTCACTATACACGCATAAGAGGAACTACTTTATTTCTTAACCTCTTCTCTTTACGATCGATGATCGCCACTGGTTGCTCTATATAGTTGAGCCGTTCGTCTACTTCAATATCTTCCAGTGGAATGATCAGATCTTCATCGGCTAAACATTTTCTCAGATGAGATACGTGGAAGGTAGGGTGAATTCCACTTAGCTCATCTGGCAACTCCAATCTATAGGCCACCTCTCCTACTCGAGCAACGATTCGGAAAGGGCCTATGTACCGCGGGCTCAGTTTGCCCCGCTTTCGAAACCGAATGATTCCTTTCCAAGGTGAGACCTTCAACATAACCCGATCTCCCACCTGGAACTCAATCGGCCTGCGTCGTTTGTCAGCATACGACTTCTGTCCGTCTTTGGCTGCCTTCATGTAGGCCTTGATCCTTTCAAGCTTTTCAGTCGTAGCCTCGATCACTTCGACGCTCCCCAATTCCTTTTGACCAATATCACCCCAACAAACGGGTGTCCTGCATCTCCTGCCGTATAGCATCTCATAGGGTGGCATGCCAATACTGGCATGATAGCTGTTATTGTATGAGAATTCAGCTAACGGCAAGTGGTCATCCCAATTTCCCCCGAAGTCAATGACACATGCCCGGAGCATGTCCTCTAAGGTCTGAATGGTCCTTTCCGACTGACCATCAGTTTGAGGATGATAGGCAGTGCTAATATGTAATCTCGTCCCCATCGCATCATGGAATTTCTTCCAGAATTCGGATGTAAACCGGGTGTCACGATCAGACACAATCGACACCGGTACACCATGACGAGTCACAATCTCTTTGATGAAAAGATCGGCTAACCTCTCGGATGAATATGTCTCGCGCATCGGTAGGAAGTGAGCACTCTTCGTCAGACGGTCCACAATCACCCATATAGTATCATACCCTTTCGGGGTACGCGGCAGCTTCGTGACGAAATCCATGGTGATGTGCTCCCACTTCCATTCCGGTATATCCAAGGGTTGAATCTTTCCATACGGCTTCTGGTGCTCGATCTTCACTTGCAAACAAGTAAGGCATTTACTCACATACTCCACCACATCGCGTTTCATTCCCGGCCACCAATAATCTTTCTTCATGTCTTGGTACATCTTGGTAGCACCAGGGTGAATGGAGTACCGAGTCTTGTGAGCTTCATCCATGATCCTTACCCGTAGATCCCCAAGACGAGGAATCCACATCCGCCCATCGAGTCTTAACACCAAACGTGTTTTCAGCCAACTCCGCGACCAGACCTCTCATTCTTTCAGAGTTAAGACGATCTTCTTTCAGTGCCTCATCTTGGAACTCTTTGACTTGCTTCATCACGTCAGAGGTCATGATCAGCTGGTACGCCTTCACCCGAATCGGCTCGGGCCTCTCTTTTCGGCTAAGGGCGTCCGCCACCACGTTGGCTTTGCCCGGACGGTAGTGGATTTCACAATCATAATCCTTTATAAGTTCCAACCATCGCCTTTGCCTCATATTCAAATCTTTTGGCTCGAAGAAGTACTTCAAGCTCTTGTGGTCGGTAAAGATGGTGCACTTCGTCCCGTAAAGATAGTGCCTCCAAATCTTCAATGCAAAGACCACGGCTGCTAGCTCCAGTTCATGAGGACCATGGCTGCTAGCTCCAAGTCATGAGTAGGGTAGTTAACCTCATGAACTTTCAGCTGTCGGGACGCATAGGCTATCACCTTTCCCTTTTGCATTAATACACACCCCAACCCCGAATAGGAAGCATCAGAATAAACTACCAAGTCTTCGCTTCCGTCGGGTAATGCCAACACCGGAGCTTGGGTCAACCTTGTCTTCAATTCTTCAAACGCCTTCTCTTGAGCTTGACCCCATACAAACTTCACATCTTTTCGGGTCAACTTGGTCAGTGGAGAAGCAATCTTGGAGAAGTCTTGAATGAATCCTCTGTAGTAGCCAGCCAAACCCAAGAAACTACGGATCTCGGATGGCGTCTTTGGAGACTTCCACTGCATTACTGCTTCCACCTTTGCCGGATCGACCATAATTCCCTCCGGATTAACCACGTGACCCAAGAATTGAACTTCACGCAACCAAAATGCGTATTTGGAGAACTTGGCGTATAATTTCTCCCTTCTCAACGTTTCTAATACCTCTTGAATGTGACCGGCATGCTCCGTTTCGCTTCTTGAATAAATCAGGATATCGTCAATAAATACAATCACTGATTTATCCAACATCAGCCGACACACTCGGTTCATCAAATCCATAAAAGCAGCCGGCGCATTGGTCAACCCACATGACAAGAAACTCGTAGTGACCATAGCGCGTACGAAAGCTGTTTTAGGGATGTCTTGTTTCTTCACTTTCAGTTGATGGTAGCCCGATCGAAGATCTATCCTTGAAAACCAACTGGCACCCTGAAGTTGATATTTCAAGTCATCGATTCTCGGCAAGGGGTATCTGTTCTTCACTGTCAACTTATTCAACTCGCGGTAGTCGATGCACATCCTTATACTACCATTTTCTTCTTTACGAATAGAACCGGAGCACCCTAAGGTGAGATACTCGGTCTAATGAACCCCTTATCCAACAGCTCTTGCAACTGCTCCATCAACTCTTTCATTTCCATTGGGGCCAATCGATACGGTGCCTTGGCGACAGGTTGAGCACCTGGTATCAGGTCAATCTGGAACTCGATCTCTCTGTCAGGTGGCAATCCCGGTAAGTCTTCCGGAAACACGTCTGGAAAATCACGCACAACCAGAACATCAGATAGTTGTGGTGTTGGCGTTTCCACATCTTTCACATAACATAAGTAGGCGCTGCACCCACGCCTCATACATTCTCCCGCCACAGCCATTGAGATCACCTTTGGAATCGTAGTAACCCGATCACCATAAATTGTCACTAAACTACCGCCGGGCGCTGTCAATTGAATCATCTTCTTGCGACACACGATGTTCGCCTCATAGTCCGCCAACCAATCCATCCCAAGCACCAAATCGAAACCACCCAAAGTCATCGCAAACGGTCTAACCGGAAATTTGTGGCCCTCCAATTCAACATCACAACCCTCTATCACCTCAGAGATCCTTGTAGACTTACCTATGGCAGTTTCTACATCAAAGGACACATCAACACGTCTACTACTAACAGGCAGCTTAGTACAGAAGGCAGCAGAAATAAAACTCCTACTGGTACCCAAATCAAATAATACGGAGGCTAAAGTTTGGTTCACCAGAAACGTTCCGGACACAACATCAGGGTCCGTCCTGGCCTCCTCCTACGTCATCGTGAATGCCCTGGCCTTTGCTCTCGGTTCTTCACTTCCCGCCTTCTTCGCCCCTGACCCCTCAGCCCTAGGCTTCTTGCAGTCTCTGCTCATATGACCACTTTCCCCGCAGTTAAAACATTTGCCTGCCCCGCAATCCTTTGACATATGCACTGCCTTCCCGCATCTGAAACAGATGTTGGATCCCCACTTGCACTCCCCCGAGTGCTCCCTTCCATACTGGCCACACTTCCTCAACCCTGCTCCTGACATGACCACACGGCGGTCATCCACCCTTGCCTTCTTGTTACTCGTCGAAGTATCACCTCGACCAAACCTCTTCCCCTGACAGCTTCTCTCACCACCTCCCTTCTTGCTAATCTCAGTCTTCACCACCACAGTCCGTTCATCATATAATCTCCCAGCCAAATCCACTGTCGACGTAAAGGTGCACGGTCGAGCAGTAATCAAATGCCTGCGAATGTCAGCTGGCAGCCCCTGAATATACCGGTTGATCTTTCGAGACACCGGCGTCACCTGATCCGGCACCATCCTTGCCATTTCATTGAACTTTGTGGTGTATTGTTGGTGGGTCATCGTCCCCGCCTCCAACTGCAGGAACTCTCTCTCGACTTTGTCCATTTCCCGACGAGGACTGAACTCCTCGATCACCATCCTTTTTAACTCAGCCCACTTCATTTTCCCTATGGCCCTGCTACCCTCGGCTTGGACTATATTGTCCCACCAGCACAAGGCTGACCCCGTGAAAGAGTGGGTAGCAAACTTCACCTTCTTGTCCTCCTGGCAATCACTAATATCGAGGACAGCCTCCATTTCTCTCACCCATTGGTGGGCATCAGCAGCAGTGCCGGAACCGTCAAATGTAGGGGCTTGCACCTCATAAACGCCCCGTAGTTACAACCCCGTGTTGTCTCCCGTACCGGCTCCTCCCCCTCTTCCTCTTCATTATCACATAGAACCGTTTTCGGCTCTTGTTGCTCCTGTCTTCCTGAGGACTTATTCCTCTCGTTCCTTTCACCTTCCCTGACAGCCTTAATCACCTCGGTCACCACGGACGGTAAGATCGTCTGCATGACCTGATGTACCTCTTCAACCACTGCCTCTTTTACCGAGTCTCTCAAATTAGCGCTCTCATCTACTCCCTCTTAATGAGGGTCTCGTTTCCTCCTGAACCACTTTCTCTACCCTAGGTCTTCCTCTTGTGGCTCGCGGTTCAGCACCACGTCCGCCACCACCTCCACCCCATGAGGCCTTAGAAGATCTACCACCAGCCATTCTCTATCTCACACTGAAAGATTCAAACACCAACACGATCATTCAAGGGAATAGCTCAGTTTATGTCAAGTATAGTAAGTCCCTAATTACAGTGGCCAGTTGTGATTAGCTACTTACTTTACTCTTCGTACCCCGAGCATTACCTGTCCTGACTACATTAGTTTCAAAATCTAACAGTAACACATAAACAGATAGCATGCGCACATAATACCAGTTAATCTTTAAGTAAATACCTGATGGCACGCAGCTACTCAGATGGCATTCCT
Source organism: Flaveria linearis (assembly GCA_024085815.1). Classification (NCBI taxonomy): domain Eukaryota; kingdom Viridiplantae; phylum Streptophyta; class Magnoliopsida; order Asterales; family Asteraceae; genus Flaveria; species Flaveria linearis. Next base: position 81,270,836 of record CM044003.1, read on the forward strand.
CCCCTTTCTGTCCCATTTTCAGTTTAAGTTTAGGTTTATTTTGAAAATTTACCCATTTCAGTTAAACTTTGGCTATGATACCAACTTGTAAGGCCCCATTCCCGGGCACCTCACAGTTGGTCGTTCATCTCACATAAAACATACATTTATAAGCACCTTAAATAAACATTGCAGCGGAATTTCTAAGTTAAACTTTCCTTTTTACTATAAATACTTTTGCCATTTAATACAACGTACGTCAATTACAAAACATCTATTGTTGCATTACATCGCAAAAGCATTATACAAAAGACTTCATCATTTCTAATTACAAAGGGTCATATACAGTGACCTCTAGTGTAAAGAAAAACATAAAATATATTTTCAGCATAAAGAAGATTTCTTAAATAATCCTGTTTATCGGGATTCTCAAGAAATCTTGCACTTGCATGCGACACAATGTGTTGCGTGCATAATGGGCCCACAACACATTGCGTGGCAGCATTATCAAAAAGAGAATGCCATCCCAAAAGAGCTGAGTAACCGCCTCGTGCCATCCCCAGTAACACTACCTGCCAACTGAAAACACATAAAAAGTCAGCGTTGCTGAGTGAGTTCTAGGTTTATAATGAACGTATTAAATTTCCATTTGACACCATTCTTTCACATGATCATACACCATACGTGCACAGAGATAGCATTCATTATTATCTACATCATTCGTTATGCATCATTATCTTTAACTTTTCATATGGATCATGTCAGGCTTTACCCACTTCATAGCACCCGGCTATAATTACTATGGTCGAATGACAAGGACCCCGTTTCACCCTTACTTGCACATTGAATTCTTTTGTACCATTACCATATACTATACCCCGATCAGTCTTAGCTACCGGGCCGTGAATCAAAGCGTATGCGACAGTAGTCCTAGCTACTGGGCAGTGAATCTGAGCGTATGCCACAGTACTAGTAGGTAAGCGGTAGAGGTACCATGACCATGGTCAATCACAAAGAAAGACCAATCGACTTATTTAATGCCTGCAAGACTTAGTTCGTTCATTCATTAATGCATGTATTCATCATCATATCCCCTTTTCATTCATTCATTAATACATGCATTCATCATCATGTTCCGCTTTCATTATCTTTCGCTTTACGTTACATAATACTTCATTCATTTATCTCCATAATTCGTAAAGTTTTCAGAAAGATAAACATACGTAATCATAAGGAACATAAATATTTGCAAACCATCAGCCATTACCATCACCCAAGGCAACATCATACTTATCGTACATACATCCTACATACACATCTCTCCTCATTTACATCAGCCCTATTTGGGCGATTGAACATACTCCAGTCGCATAGCCTTCATGCGACTGAACCGTGCGATTGGACAATCATGCGAATGGGCATACAGTCATGCGAATGGTCTTCCTATCGTACGAATAAACACTATGTGAATGGGCTTCTACGCGACTAACCCCAGTCGTACGACTGTATAGCTATGCGAATGGACCAATGAGACTGAATCCCTCAATCGCATGGCCTGTCGGGCGATTGAGCCCCAGTCGTACGACTGAGCCTCAATCGTACAATTGAACATCAGTCTTTCCTCAGTCGTGCGACTGGCCCTTCAGTCGCCTAGCCCTAACTGGGCAGCGACTGGAGTTCATCACGAACAGCAGCCACGACCTACGACCTTCAAACTCCTCTAAACCCATTTCCAGCCCAAATTAGCCCTCCTAAACCTCAGGGATTCATATTAGGACATCATACAAGCTTATACAAGTCCAAATTCGTGCTTAAAACGTACTAAACATGATTTCACCCGAGTGGGTTAAACATACACTTTACAAAAAGAGGGTTTATATGTGATCCAGCCCCAAAATCATATGAAAACATGAAAATGTGGGGTTCTAGAACTCACATTATCAAGGAGAAGATGAAGAGCTTTGATTTGGCTAGTCACTTGACAAATCTTGAGCCTGAATCACCACTCTCTCTTTCTTTCTCTTCTTTCACTGCTCTCTCTCTTTCTGTTCCTTCTTCCCGACTAAAAACGTGTGGGGAAGAAGAGGCCTGCCCCTCTTTTATAGTTACAGCTCAGTCGCCCGAGGTCTAGGCGACTGGACTTTCAGTCGCACGAACACCATGCGACTGGACCTCCCGTCGCATGAGTTCCATGCGCTTGATCCTTCATTCGTCCGAGCCTCATGCGATTGGGCCTCCAGTCGCATGAATTCCATGCGGCTGAGACTCAGTCGCATATCACCCCAAAATTCAAACTTCCGGTTGTTACACATCCCCGCCGTCATCGACCCCACCTCAACCTAAACGGGAGGCAGGGTGGCAACCGACGCCGACACCATCTCCACCCGTGACCGTTATGACCGTTATCATCGTCACCGATATCAACAGCAAGAGGGAGGCCAACGGTTACCATAGCCGCCGCCGACAAAACAAACACATCAGTCATCGGTATTAGCAGCGGTGTTACAGGGGGCCAAAGTAAACACCATCGTAACTGCCTGCATGGTGGCGGCCACCCACCCTCTAATCTCCATCTCCATCGTGACATAACCAAGAACCCCCTCGCTCCTTCGGTGGTTGCGACAATGAAAGATGGGGACGGTTCAATGGCGGCGGTGGACGGGGAAGAGGGCTCCTCTGGTGGTTACGACGATGAAGATGGGGACGGTGCAGGCGGCGGCGGTGGACGGGGAAGAGGGCAGCGAGAGTTGAGCGTCTCTCTCCAATCACAAAAGAATCCTTTGATATTTAAACACGTGCATGTGGCCAAAATCGAAAAACAAAAACCTCACTATTCCTCATTTGCTTTTTTCATAGTAGGTAATTTGGTTTTTAAATAATTTACTTTTTAAAAACACTAATTTTATAATATATCATATTTTTTAAAAAGTTTGATATTTTAAAAAAAATATTATTTATAAACATTTGTTTATTTAGAAATAACATTAACAAAAAACTTTTTCTTAATTTATAAAAAAATATTTTAATCTAAAAAGTGTTAAATAATATTATTAGTAATTAAGGTAATAATTTAACAGGAGAGAGAGGTGGAAAAATTTTGATGAGAAGAATTATGATGATGACATATATCATACCAACTTACTCTTTTATTATAATATGTAATAGGTAGATAAGTATTATAAGTAATAAAACAGTGATATCAACTTTTTTAAGTTTGTTTTTAATTTTTTTTAAAAAAATAATATTTTGTGTTAAAACAAACTGTATATAAATATCATTTTATAAAATATTTCATTATCGTAACTTCTAAATTAAATTAAATTTGTTTTTACATAATTTACTTTTTAAAAACACTAATTTTAATATATCATATTTTTAAAAAAGTTTAATATTTTAGAAAAAAATATTATTTATAAAACTTTTTATTTAGAAATAACATTAACAAAAAATCTTTTTCTTAAATTTATAAAAAAATATTTTAATCTAAAAAAATATTAAATAATATTATTAGTAATTAAGGTAATTATTTAATAGGAGAGACAGAGACAGAAAATTTTGATAAGAAAAATTATGATGATGACATATGTCATACCAAATTACTCTTCTATTATAATAGGTAGATAGGTAGATAGGAGAGAGAGATGCGGAAAATTTTGATAAGAAAAAATTGTGATGATGACACATGTCATACCAAATTACTCTTCTATTATAATAGGTAGATGTTTGTCATTGTTACGCATTGACGGTTAAAATTGATTAGATGAGAAGTATGCAATTAAAATAGGATCATTTCATATATTTTAACTTATAAATTAGGTAATGATTCAAAAAAAATGATAATAAATCTAAAACATTAAAGAAAAGTCTTAACGGTTATTTTCTTAATCAATGGATGAGATCAAATTAGATAATAAATTTTTCAGATGAGTATTTTAGATATAGCCACTGTTGTTGGTTATTTCAAGTTCTCTCATTTTTTTATAAACGTTCATAACTTTTATATATAACTTTATTAGTTTATAAAAAATTACAACATAAAAATAAACATTTTTTATCTTTAAACAAATAAATTATGATTGAAAGAATACAAGGTAATATATGTATAAATAAATAGATAAAGATCTCACTTGTTTTAGTTTTGTGAGTCCCAATCAAATATTTGTTATTCAACTCATATATCATTATATAATGTATTATTTATCATTTTTAATTTTCAAATTTGTTATAATATAATACCAATTTGTTATTCTATGAGTTTGCTGTATATTAGTTAAAAAAACGATGCCACTTAAAACGTTTGGTGTATAGTTCATTAAAATGGTGTCTTTAACTATGTTGCAACAATGAAAAGAGGAAGATCCATGCAGGTAACATAAAGTAACTGAAATAAAGTGAATTTTAAGAGTATCTATAAAACTCTAATAAACCAAAATGTCTTAAGCCACATGTCCATTTTTTAGAGTATCAATTTGCCACGTGGCACTCCTAAATAAAACCAATTATTAAATTCCCGCTCAAAATGTCTTAAGCTAAAAACACACGCGGATCCTTTTAACCCATGGGCTGAACCCGCTTCATTCACTACTTCACCAAAACCCTAGATCCACATTCACTCCTCCTTCTCTCTTCCGACTTCAAATCTGCAGATCCAAAGAATTTCACGCCATCATCGACAATCTTTCTTGCGAAACTGATATAACAAGGTTAGATTCTTCACAATACTTACAAAATCTTAACTCTAATCTTTGTTTTGTGATTCTTGATTCTAATTGTTGAACCGACAATAATCTGCAAACAATTTGAACAAGGTTTTTTTCACCATTAACTTCTTCACCCAATATCTGCTTCACGGCTTCTCTAGCCTCGAAGCGTGGTTCAAGAACTCGAAGTTCCTGTCCACGGTGGCTAGAGCCCCCCGAAGACAGACACACTCGGTCGATTAGCGTTTGATTTTGATCAATTTGGTTGGTTATGTATGCTCTTCGGTGCTATTTTATGATCCGGAGGATCTGCTGTTCGATTTAGATCTACATTGTTGTTAAATAGGTCGTGATTGTAGATTTGTTTAAGCTGATTTGTAAGCTCTTGAAATTGTTATGCGATTCGATCTGGTTGTTAGTGATGGTAACGGTGTTGAGAATCGGGTTGATTGACTGTGTGATTGTGGAGGTTTGGTGTGTTAGAGCTGTTTCTGGTGTTATTGTGTAGTTTACATGATTTTCGTTTCATTTTGGATCTACATTGTCGGTTAGATCGGTAGTGAAATTAATCTACTTCAGTTGATTTATAAGCTCTTGAAATTATGATGTGAGCCGATCTGGATGTTTCTGATGGTAATGGTGTTTTGAAATCAGGTTGGCTTGAATGTGTTTTTAGAGGTTTGATGGAATTATATTAGAATATGTAGTTTATTTTGATTTTCAGAAGTTTGTTAAATATCCTAGAGGAATGATACGACTAAAAAGTTCAATCATCAAATCACATCTGATGAAGTGGATGAATGTTTCTGTCTTATAAATGTTTTTTTGCGTTGGAGTACTTATTGATGTAGGATTATGTATCTTTGGTGGTAATGGGGAGATGATGGGATGATAGTATGCTTTGTAGATTATTGTGATATACAAGAAATTATTAAGTATTATAGATCAATTGCAACACCTAAAAGTACAAATCCACATTTCATCTTCTCAACTACAAAACTTTATCTTTTTAATGGACGACCTAATCTAACTGATAATTGATTTCGGCTTCTGACCACTGCACATTTGGTTATTAATGCACGAACAGGTCTTGTATCTTTTCTTACATTAACACTTTTATGAACTTTAGATTGATATGCTATTTTTGTAAAATTATAGTTACTGCACGCTTATTGTATGTTTGCTGTGTTTAATTGAGGCCTTGTTGTCATGTGCAGCTGAGTACTCCCCCTTTGCTGGGATCGAGAAAGGAGCAGTTCTACAGGAAGCTAGGGTCTTTAATGATCCTCAGTTGGATTCAAGGAGGTGTTCTCAGGTGCTTTCTTTTATTTCAACATATAGATAGTATATAGTTTTCTGATTCATTCTCTTACATGAACATGATCTGACAAATTATATTCTTATTTCTGTTGTCAGGTTATCACAAAGCTGCTTTATCTTCTGAATCAAGGTGATACCTTCACAAAGGTCAGATCCTGTTACATTGATTGTTCAGAAAGCAACACTCGAATTTCATACAATCACGCTCACATGTTTATTATTAAGCGATATTTTGTGAAAGAGGAAACATAGGTTGTGGATTTGTATCAAGTGTTTTTATATATTCTAAATCCTCGCAAGTAGCCTTCCAGTTGAAGCAGAAACGCAAGCTATAATGTGTCTGCTTTTGAAGTCTATGTATGTTTGTTTACTATATGGATGTCTTTAAACTCTGCAAGGAATCATTTTTTGGGTTGTGTATTTATTGCTACCAAAGTAAACTTTTACATTCTACATCAGCACAGTGCTATAACTGTCTGATTGGAACTAAATTAGGATCATTGCAACCTGGCTCTGTGGTCTATTACTACACATTTAGATAGCAATCATAAGGGCTATAATAAACCACAACATATGCGAAAAATGATATAACTATACCTCTCCTATTGTTGTACCCTTCTTTCCTTTACGGAAAAGCTTCACAGCTGAACAGAGTACAATGTACACAAGAGGGTAGGAAATTATTTTACTTCAAAGAAAAGATTGGGTTGACCCACTTTGTTTTGACATTTCATAAATAATGAACATGTATTTTTTTGTCATGAACATGTATTTTTTCCAATTGAAATGGATATTCCACGAGGGTTTCTAAAACTTATTACTTATCCAGCTGATGCTTATTTGGTAATTTGCGACTATATAAGATTTATTTCATTATTTACACCTGTTCTTTTTACCTAACATCTACTTTTTGTCTTATCTTAGCAACTTCCGAACTCTTTTGTTCAAGACTATTACAAACACGAACATCCTATTCAAACGATTCGTGTCCAACTACATGATCAAACTGTTTGGGAATTAAAAACTGGTACCATTAATGGTAAAATTTCCTTGACTACTGGATGGGCAACCTTGTCACTGCACTTAGGTTTAAAGAAGAACGATTATGTCGTTGTTTATCCCGTTCAATATGATTTTTGGTTGCTGATCCATGTCCATAGTGATTCCTCTTCACAACATCTTCCTCTGTTTTATCATATCGTGTCAAATGAGTTAGGTCTTATCCTGGTAAGTAATAATTGATTTATTCAAATTAACCTTTTGTATATTATTAATCACAATAAACAGTTCACATATTAAATAGATTAATTCCATTATCTTACGATTTAATTTGTTTAATATATATATGTTTCAGCCCATTGATAATGCCTTTGTCCACAACCATCTTCGCGATGACGTCCATGGACGTTACTTTAATGTGCGAGCAAACCACGATTTTGAGTGTCGCTTGAAGGTTCATGCACTTCGTGGGAAATTCGCGTTTGTAATTGGTGTTTATGAACTACGCTCTCAATTTCCTATAAAAAGTGGAGATTTTCTACTTTTTATCCTAAAAGATGAGTCAACGTTATCACTATCTGTTTTTAATCAATATGGTTATGAATTCTTCAAACCTCCAACACCACATATACAAATCCCACAAGGAACGAACAAAAATGAAGGTAATATTCCTTTTATTATTCCTTGATTGAATTACGTTATTTCATATAATGACAGGTTTTAAATAGATGTTAATTAATATATTACATTTAAAATACATTATTTATTTTGTTCGCTATCTATAGTTGCATTTTTTAATTTTTTAATGTGCAGAAGATGCTGCTGCTATGCCTGCCGATGATGATAATCCACAAATCGATGAACGTAATTTACATCATGATGATGCTCCTAATGAAGCACATGAAGGTTCTATTGTTATATTCTTTCAATCTAACATTATTTGAAGAAATTTGAAGAAAATAAATAGTGATATTTTATCATTCATCTGAGCATTCTAATTCTATTATTTTATAGAATATATCTGAAGAAACTGATTAACAACCTATTTAACACTTCCTCATAAACAACCACCTTTAATAGTTAAATTACTTATAAATTATATATGTTACCTTTAATCGCTAAATGCCTTATAAATTATATGTTATCCTGAGACAAAAAATTAAACAGTGATATTTTAATAATTATGCATCATTCTGTTTATGTAATTACATGATATTTCTTAATACCTTCATGCTTATAAAATTTATAAACTACGCTGTCAATTTCCTATAAAAATTGGAGATTTATTACTCTTTATCCTAAAATATGAGTCCACGTTATCACTATCTGTTTTTAATGCTGATGGTTATGATAGTGTCATATTTTAATTTACCTTAATATTAGAACTATTAACTGATATAGTAAGTTAAATTTTTTTTAATTTACATGGATTATACATCATTTGTTGACAAGCCATAATATCATATTACTGTTGGTGTAGAGCATGCTGATGATGGTGGTGCTGATGATGGTGTTCCAGCTTTTAATGATGTTGTTGACGTAGAACATGACAATTACATCACTTTCATACGGATTACCAAAGACCGTCTGGTATTACTTTTTTTTAAACATTTATAGCATACTTTTTCTTAAATTATTTACCTTATAATTTAATGTAATGTGATTGCAGAGGCTTCCTATTAAACTTGCTTTGTATAATGATTTTGAAAATCATCCAATGATAAACATTAGAAATATACAAGGCCATTTAACTCAAATGTTGGTTAGATCAGAACATTCAAGGAATCACAAGCGCTATGCTCTAAGGTCATGGGGAAGGTATATGAAAGCTAATGGCATTATGTATGGGGACACCTGCACATTCCAATATATTGTAAATGAAGGTATGTTGTTTTGATGAATGTCGCAAAGGTATGATTTTTACTTGGTCCTTTAACTTTTTGCTACCAACACGCCTTGCTTTATGTTACAATAAATGGTACTATGTAAACAAAATGGGTTACATTCAAAATAGGTAATGAACACAACTATCATACTGTTGCGTTTTTGGATTTTTTGGCAGTTGTTAATGTTGCTAAATTCCTATTATTACATTGTTTTCATTGTTTTGATAAATTAAACTCTAATTTCTTTAAATATAATGAAACAGATGCTTTCTCTTATCATTATAACCATATTCTTTATATTTGATTTTTTTTAAAACATTATCATAATTATCATAATAACATATATATTAATTAGAACAAACATTAGGAAATTTATAGATTTAATCAACTAGATGTTCTATACCGTTGGAAAAAAAATACTCTTCCGCCTTTAGCTTTTTGATACACTAAACATAATTTGCTTTATGTTTCATGAAATGGTAGTATGTAAAAAAAATGTTACATGCACAAAAGATAGCAATCACAACTATTAACCTGTTGCGTCAGTTGTAATTTTTTACTTTCGCTTATGATGCTAAATTATCATGTATTACATTGTCATAATTTTTATATAAATAGACATTTAATATCTATAAACTTATTGAAATATATAGTCATCACCATCATTCCATAACAATTTTCTTTGTGTTAATATAAATAAAATTATGGAATAAAAACTTATATTTTTGGGTTAATACAAATTTAGATTTTACTATAACCATCACATATATTCTTTAAAGTTAATAACAGTTAATAGAAAAATATAAGGTATCATTATACATTTAAAAAAATTAAATTAATTTTTTATTCCTAACCCCAACACTTAATTTGTAATTATTTAATTGATTTATTGAATTTCACCTTGTAACAAGAAATTTATCAATATTTACCAAATAGTTTAAATATCAGAACCAAATTCACGTTTAATAATTACCATTTTGTTAAATTAAACACATACTTTTTAATATCTTTAAAATTTATATTCTGTTATACTTTAACGCTAAGGATTAAATGTATTTTAATCAATTTTTGATTTGACTTTTAATCCAATATTACATTTGACAATCAAATTGCTTTTCCAAATTTACTTTTGTAACTTAAACTTTAATTTTGTAATTATTTAGAATGTTTCATTTAATTCCACCTTGTAACAAGAAATTATACCATAAATACCAAATTACTTTAAATATTACTCACTGTAAAAAAATTATACGGTTTATAATATTAACTAATTAATTAACTAATTAATACTTATCATTTTTTCTTAAATATTATATTTTTATCCCTCTTTATAATTTTTAATTTGATTAATAGTATCATCGCCATTATAGATTATTATTACTTTTGCATTATCAGTTAACTATATTGACAAACTGCTTTAAAATACAATTTATTAGATTCTTAATTACCATTTTGTTAAATTAAACACATACTTTTTAATATCTTTAAAATTTATATTCTGTTATACTTTAACGCTAAGGATTAAATGTATTTTAATCAATTTTTGATTTGACTTTTAATCTAATATTACATTTGACAATCAAATTGCTTTTCCAAATTTACTTTTGTAACTTAAACTTTAATTTTGTAATTATTTAGAATGTTTCATTTAATTCCACCTTGTAACAAGAAATTATACCATAAATACCAATTACTTTAAATAAGTTAAATATTACTCAATGTTAAAAAATTATACGGTTTATAATATTAACTAATTAATTAACTAATTAATACTTATCATTTTTTCTTAAATATTATATTTTTATCCCTCTTTATAATTTTTAATTTAATTAATAGTATCATCGCCATTATAGATTATTATTACTTTTGCATTATCAGTTAACTATATTGACAAACTGCTTTAAAATACAATTTATTAGATTCTTAATTATATTTTAATCAATTAATCGCAAAACTCCATTTAATCCTTTATATAATTATCAAATTTGAATTTTTATAAGTTAGTAAACTGTCCTTATGTACATCGTTATCTTAAATTTAAAATTAAATATATTTCACACTTATATACAACTGTTATGATCCACATACCATAAATCTATATTATCACAAAATATAAATTTGTTAATTAGTTAATACACAACTGTATAAAATTACATTTTTGGTAAGTTTGATTATTGACCTTTTGTACATGATTAGAATTATTCTGCACAAATTAGAATTAGTTTGTACAAAAATTGAAATTTTGATTAAATTTATTTATGGTAACCCGTGTAATGATCTGTACATAATTACAATTTGGCAAATTTAATGTTTCTAAGTTTCTAATTTATTAATAGAATGGTTTTATACTTTCCAATGATACGAGATCATTTATACCATAAATATGTAATTATCAAATTATATAAATAAATCAATATACAGTTCTTTACATCAATTGAATTCTTCAAACATTCTGCAATATCACAGAAGGTATCAACTTTTTTTTCTATTGATTACAGAACGTATCCATCTTTCTTCATTTGTAACTTCATAATTGCCTTACTTTTTTGAAATAATGCAGTACAATGGCATCTAGGAAAATCACATTGTTCAATGACCTAAATGTTTTATCGCAAGACTATACCATCAAAGTTCGAATTATCAGGGTTTGGACTAGAAAACTCTTCACGGATCCGACAAAGGTGTTTTCTTATGAAATGATAATAATTGATGAAAATGTTTTGCCACACTCTCAATATTTGTACTTATATTTTTCCGTACTTAAAACTTTACAAACAATATATCATTTTTTTAATTAATATATTATCATTTAATTTTATGTTTAGTGTTCAAGACTCGAAGCTTCTGTTCAAAGAAAATACTGTGCCTATGAGGATTTGCTAAATGAGAACATGTGTCTACTTGTAATCAGACCATCTTTGGCAGCAAATAATATAAAAAATAAAGTTTTTAATACACCGCATAAAATTACTTTCACTGAAAAAACTGTTGTTATGAAATGTTCTGGTGCTGTGGGTTCTGAATACGGTTTTAGTTTCACACCTTTTGCTAATCTTACTCCAAAGCAAACGCCTGAGAAAACAACAGTTGGTTAGTTTTTCTATTATTGTAACTTTATATTTGTTGGTTTTACTATTTATATAATAATAATAATTTGCTCATATTAATCAATTTTCTAAAATTTTCTTTATTTTGTTAGATATAATTGGTGCAGTTGTGAGGTTCTCCCCAATTGAAGTAAGAGAAAAGAATGATGGGAAAACATCAAAAATGATCACCCTCGACTTAAAAGATCTACAGTAATCTAATTCTTCCATTAATATAGTTTAATATTTTATTTTACTATATACTATTAAATGTTCGTTTACTGTATTTTATGTCAACAGGAATAAAGATATGAGCGTGACCCTTTGGGATGAGTACGCTGATCAATTTGCAAATTTCCTTTCAGAAAATGAAAGTGATAGAAATTTGGTAGTTATAGTGCAGTTTGGTAAATTTCGGACTTTTAGAGGTATGTAATATGTGTTTAGATTTTTCAACATTCTATAACACTATTAATATTATTCTATCATAACTTAAGTATTCTATAATGTTAACATTAACCAACTCTTTCATTTTTTAGAGCTTAATCAAGTATCAAATGCTTATAATGTAACCAAGGTCTTCATTAATGCCCAGATTCATGAAATTTTAGACTTCAAACAAAGGTTTGTAAACAATTTTATATACTTCGTCTTTTAAATATTATAATATTTTGTTGTTATGCTGTTCTAATGTTTATAACATATATATTAACAAGTATACATAATAATTTTGATTTTTGTATTATTGCCTTTGATTTATAGGTTCATCTCACAATCAATGTCACAATCTTCATCAACTCAATCAGGATTCTCTTCTTCCTTAATGACGTCTTTCAAGGAAGAATTTCTATCAGCCACTGATTTTTGCAACATTAGTGACATTCATGATATCCAGACGGTATGCTATAATCATTTCATAAAAACAATTTTTATGCTTACATATTATTAATTAATCTAACCCCGAATATTATATGTTTCAACATTTCAGGAACAGTCGGTTATTATACTTGGCACCATTAAAGGATTTTGTGATGATAGTCCATGGTATTACACCAGTTGCAGGAAATGCAAGAGTAAAGTTATTGAAAAGGTTCAGTGTACTCTTAAGAAGATGGATCCGGTGACTTTGATGAGGTGACCATTTTGCAATGTAAGCTTTGCAAAGGCGAGACTATCACACCAGTTACTTACTTTAACAAAAATATTGTTAATGCGTCCTTAAGCTCATCCTACCTTTGGAATAAATGCAAGTTACTTACTTTAACAAAAAATATGCGACTAAAAGCCGGGGGACACCCTTATGCCATTGAAGTAATTGAAAACTTTGCTAAATGGCTTCTTGATATAGGAGAGGGCAACGTTGGTGGTTATAACGATGGTGAGGCAACTATTACTATGCCTGATGAACTCCTCATCAAAGACTCGATCGATCCTTTATCAAGTTTGATCGAATTTGTTTACCCATGCATGTTAGAGAACTACAAAGACAAAGAGTACTTTCGTGAGAGAGCAATTCTGGCACCAAAAAACGAGATCGTTCATGAAATTAACGATCGTTTGCTTTCAATTTTCCCTGGTGATGAAATAGAGTATCTTAGTTCAGATAGCATATGTCAAACGGAACATTTTAATATTCCGTTACAGGAAAATTTGTACTCCCCTGATTTTCTAAATGGTCTCAAAATATCCGGACTGCCAAATCACAGGTTAGTATTAAAAGTTGGTGTTCCAGTGATGCTTCTACGTAATATTGACCAACAAAATGGTCTTTGCAATGGTACTCGCCTGCAAATAGTATCTCTTGGAAAAAGGGTTATTGAAGCTGAGATAATATCTGGAAGTAATATTGGATGCCGAACATTTATTCCAAGAATTAATCTTGTGCCATCTGATAAAAAAAATCCCTATTAAGTTTCAAAGAAGACAGTTTCCGCTAAGTGTTTCTTTTGCAATGACGATTAACAAGAGTCAGGGACAATCATTGTCAAGAGTTGGTTTGTATTTAAAAGAGCCAGTTTTTACTCATGGGCAGTTATATGTTGCTTTGCCAAGGGTGAAGACTACAAACGGGGTAAAATTACTCATTTAGATCAAAATGGTAACATTACCAATGTGACTCAAAACGTTGTATACAAAGAGGTGTTTACACATCTACAAGAAACTTTTTAGAGTATGAATTTTATTTATTTCTATTTTCAAACTTTGATATTTATTGTTTTGTATTTTTTTATTATGGTTATTATGTAATCAGTATGTGATGGAAGTCATATTGATTAAATCATCCGTGTATCACACGGGTTCTAACCTAGTATATAGATGTATGTACAGGTTATTCTACGACTATTATATGTTTTAAGAATTTGATTTGATATGATTTTGATTATAATAATAAAAAGACAAATTTAAGTTGAAGTAAAAAGAGAAAAGTAAAAGAAAATATTCATCAATTTTTTTACCAAGACATAAAAACTTGCAACAAATATTAGAGTAAGAATAACAAAGAGTTATTTAAAAATGATAAAAAAATATTTGATACACGTCTCTAAATTAATTTAGCTTTTATCTACTTTGAAGTACTCTATTCAAACTTGCCTTTTTGTAATATGTGAAATGTTAACAATAATTAACTTTTTAAATTAGTCTTTTTTATTAAACTTTACTTTGTGTTGTTTATTTTTTAATTAGCTTAAAATTTTCTTCTTTTATATTTTTTATTTTATTTAGTTAATTTAATTTATTACTTAGTGAAAAACGTATTGTTTATTTAATTAACTTAAAACTTTAGATAGTTTGTTGTCGTTATCTATTCATTTTAATATATTATTATGACCCTCTGATTAGAAGTTTATTGTTCCACCATTAGTTACATTGTAAATGTGAAAGCAAATACTAGTTTCGTAAACATTAATGGGATAGCGGTCTTGTAAAAATGATGGTGGAAAGATGAAAATACATTGATTATTTGTTAGTCTATCATTCACTAAAGTTATCATTTGTTTTACGGGTTGCGATGTCAACTTTTTTGCAACGTTTTACGTCGTATTTTTATCATGTGGCCAACTTGACTCGATCCAAATTGAAAATTTTCATGATTGCTTTTATGAAACTGAATCAATTAAAAACAATGACTCTATGAAAATAAATTTCTAGCTCCCCTCACAATAAGAGTGGATACTTCGATTCGCATAATCCATTAATTCATTTTAATGGTATGTGTAAATTATCAGTTTTAGTTTGGTTTCATATTAAGCTTTGATTCACAAAACGTATTAGAATTTGGCGTCTAACATCGTAACTTTGATTCATCGTTATAACAATTTGTATATTACTCATATTAAAAGATAATTACACTAGTATTTTGTACGCTTAGTACGATAAACACATTTTGTACCATAACATTCCCCTGTACATGAATTACAAACTTTTGTTAACATTGTCTTGTTGTGATTGGCTGGAGTGCCATGTAGCAATCCACGATTGGACCTAAAAAGTTCTTGAATTTACTTTTTTGTTTTCTAGATATTAAGGTTTGTGTAAAATATTTGATTACAGTTGTTAAATAATTTCAAGAGATAGAAAGACATGCTTTGAACCCCCGGGTTCAAACCTTAGGTGGGGTTTATTTATCTAGACTTTTTTAGACTATTTTTTTAGTTTTTTTATCCTGTTTTCTTTAAGAACACAATACAATATTATATTTCAGTTTTTAACAGTAAATCTATCAACTCTTACTTATAAATTAGTTTAAATTAACTTGCATAATATTTAGAATTTTGAAGACAAGACCTTTAATTTAAAATTCAAAATCTTTAACAAGTAAACTAGCCCTACATTTTAATTACCACGTCACATAATACAATATAAGGGTGGAGGGGCACCCTCACCACACATAAACGTATCAATTCAATTTTATCATATCACATTATACTACTTTACATTACACCACACACTCAAATTAAAAGGTGATAGTGTTGACACACTATATCACACAACACCACTATATAGAACATACAGTGGAATCCTTATCTTTATTCACATAATTACACTAAACTCACTATATTTTCTCTCTTCTTTTTAGCTAAATAATATCTTATATACCCTTATCAAAACTTTATTCTTTCTCATCCACTTACAACCACTTTAAAAATATTAAAATATTTATAAGGATTAAACAGTGATTCTTTAAATATACCAATCAACAATAACATTTTCTCTCTTCTTTACTCACAACCACTCAAAACAATTCCATAAAATATACCAAATATAATCACATATTTTTAAAGATTCCACTGTAAATGTTCTCACACACACATAAACACAATCACAAGCTCACAGCGTTCACATGCCATGAAAAGGAAATTTCACGACGTGAAAGGGGGTGTGACGGCAGTAGTGTCACTCGACGCCAACAATGGTGGAGGGTAGTAAGGGCCGGTGTGGCCACCGCCCCTCTATTTTTTTCGTCGGTAGTGTTAAAGTTTAGCTCGCTAGTATAAATTTTTGGACTGGTGATGTAAATTTTTATATAAATATCAAGTTCGCCCCTGTAAAAAAATTAGTTTCGCCCTCGCCCCTACGAGGACGTTCAAGCTCCGCCGCTGGATGCCAACCCTCACCGTGATTGATGCTCCTCCCGCCCAAAACCTAGTTGCATTTATTGATGCATATCCTATTTGTACCGTTAAGAGACTCACCGGTAAAAGACGCGTGGGTGTATCCAGGTAAACGCGTCGCTGCACCACGTGTCCTCCACACGTCCATCTCTCTCTTTCTATATATATAGTTTTACATATATTCAGCGATCGTATGCTTATCTCATTTGTGTGTTTTGACCAGTATCATCTTCTAAAAGCTCTGCATTTTCAGACCAAATCATCCGGTATGAACTTTCACACAGATTTCCCTCTCGTTTTCTTGATTATTACTTCAAATCTGATCGAGTTCAATTGATCGTCAGCATGTCTGTAATTAAATTGATGATCGAACGTGTTGATACAAGTATTATGATGTTCTTTGTTGCTTTTGGGATAAATGGTTAGCAAAAAATAAAACCTTTACCTACTCCTTAAAAAGATTTGTATGTTTGAAAAAAGTTCTTTTGAAATTCATACTCTTTTTGTAAAGAAGTCGAGCTGAATCGACTCGACTCAGTTTGTAGACGAGCGGAACAGAGCCCATGAAACTCGGCTTGTGGCTCACAGGTTTAGAGGCTCATTGGCTCTATCTGTTTGGCTTATTTAAGTACTTAACTCTAAATTATAACGTGTTAACAATTATACATAGCCTGAAATTGTAACATATTTCTAAGCTAGTCTAATACTCTAATCTGATATTTTCTACTGAAAATTAACAAATATGAATTATCGAGTTCTAGAGTTATTTGAAACAAGGGGAAAATTGCCTAACTATATAATATACAAAAGATATTATGTTTCGTTTTATATAACTATGTATGTGTGCATACTAATATAATATGCTTTGGTTTGACTTCATTATTTTTGTTTTCTTGAAGATCAACATTTTCAGCCCATTACTTTTGTTTTCTTATTTGGCTTCAATTGTGGTTGTGGTTTCAGGTAAACACTAAGTTAAGAAAAGAACATGGGTGGAGGAGAACACCATAAAGGCAAAGGACTTGTCTCCAATATAGCTGAACATGTTGTAGGACACAACCATCATGGTCATGGTCATAGTGGAGCCTACCCTCCACAGCAAGGGTATGTCCCACCACAAGGCTATAACCCTGCTGACTACCCTGCTCACACACCTCCACAAACTTCAGGAGGTATAACATCTTACTAGAATCAAACTTTCTTAGGAAAACTTTGGTTTACAATTAAAGTATCTCTCTCTCTCTCTATATATATATATGTACGCTGCTTTTAATGGAGTGAAAGAAGCATACTTTTTTATCCTATACTATGATCGGAGCTTACCCTTGAACCAATTAAGGGAAAAAGTAAACTATTTTAAGCGCAGCTTACAGTTGAACCAACTGAGGGAGAAAATAAACTCTTTTACAGTTGGAGCTTACAGTTGAAGAAAGTAAACTATTTTAAGGGGCGAATTCTATATATATTAAAAAATTTATACTATTGGGCTGAAAATTAACAGAAAAAAAGGGTAAGGGGCCCTCCCAGCTCTTAGTAAGCTTCGCCTCTCTCTAGCTATGATCTTTTGGACTTGGTGATCATCATCATTGTACATAATCGAACATTCATATGGTTTGATCATCAGGGCACGGTGTGGGGGCTATGCTGGCTGGAGGTGCGGCTGCTGCAGCGGCGTACGGGACCCACCATGGACACGGAGGGCATCACGTATCACATGGAACCCATAACTTGATCCCGGGCATGGGGCATTACAGTGGCGGTAAACATGCAGGTAGGCACAGCGGAGGCAAGCTGTTTAAGGGCGGAAAGCATGGCAAGTTCAAGGCTAGTAAGTTTGGGAAACACAAGGGCAAGGGGAAGATGTTGGGCTTCAAGAAATGGAAGTAACCATTGCCCGCTTCATATATGTGTATGTTACTTTATATATGCTCTGTTTTAACTTGCTAAAACTCTGCTTCTTTTCGCTATAGTAAGTTTGTTTTATTGTGTAATAATAATGTCGATCTACGTTGTGCTTTCTTGATGGTTTTAGATACTATGATAATGAAGAGTAACTTATGTATTAGTCTATCACGAGTTGTAATGTACTTGTTGCGTCTTTGGACCCATTATAATGTATTGTTGTGTTGATGCTTTACTGAAACCCTAGTGTCGAGCCTGAAAACATATTTTATGAGGGTTGGGAATTTTTAGGAGGCGGTTTAACATTGTTAAACATTAAAATAATTATGGTCTGTATCGGTTTGGGTTGGACCACATAAAATATCAAATTAAAAATTCAAATGTATAGGTGAAGTAAGTTAATCATTATAAACACATAATTGAAATTAAAAGTCGTATTATTGCCCTCTTGATCGATGTCGTGTGGTCGGTCAATAATATATATTAAAGAGTGCCTAATCACCCTTAATAGTAAAGGCTAAGTATGGTGTCGAATCCACAGCGAATCACGGGAAAGTGCTAGCAACGATTAATTTAAAACTATTAAACATTAAAAGTAAATTGATTTATGGACTTAATTAAGAAATAATTAAATTAACGAAATAAAGTCTAGTTTTTTAACAATCTTGATTAAAAGCAACCCACTTCAGGATCCATGTTTAGTAAAGTTATAATTTTTATTGAATGAAACCTAGTGAGAAGTCATTAACGGTGACTTACACATGATATGATCTAAGTGATAATCATGGATTAAAGTTTAAAGGACCTTATTCACATAATTACCAATTTGAATAATGAAACCCTAATTCTAATAATCAATCACGTAATGATCATAGACAACCAAAGTTAAAGAAGATCAAAATTAGGTTAAATCATAATCAAACCATTTAACTAATCAAATCATAAATTAAATCCAACAAGAACTTAAAATGTTCAAGATTTAATCTCAAATCTAGGTTACAAGCTAAGAAAAATAAGAACTTGCACAAACCCTTCCCCGAAGTGACTCACAATGGATTTAGCCTTGCATCATCATCGATTCTTCAACACGAGTGTATTTGATCATGTAATTCGGATGAAATTGATGTTCTTGATGTTGGAAGAGCTTAAGAATGATCAAAGATTGCCAATTTTCGTCCAAGATTGCTAATTTTCGTCCAAGATTGTTGTGTGTAAAGTTGTAATTCGTAATAGGGTTTTTCCCTTTAAATCCCTTCAACATAGGCCCAATCTCAACAAAAACCCGGACGGCGTCGGTGGTGCCTATGGAGGCGTCGGTGGCGCCACCTTACTGTGCAACCCTGATTTCAATGTGTAACTTTTCGAGACCTTTCTGTTGATAGGTCATGGGTCCCTTAACTCCTTTCCTAGCTCAAGTTATGCCCGTTTTAAGATACCGTTGCCGTACAACTTAGGTTTATCATATCTTGACTTCTCGAGCTCCATTTATCATCCTGTTTTTTCCATTTCTTCGCATTCTTCACGTTTTACCTATAAATACAAAATACTCCCAAAGTAACTCTATTTCTCATGCATTTATACATAAAACCTGGAAATAAAGTCATTAAACGTTGAACTTTCACCACCTGATCACAATCCCCACACTTACCTTTTGCTTGTCCTCAAGCAAAGCTCAATTGTGATTTACAAAACCATCATTAAAAATATATCTCACTAGTCACTTATTAAAGAGTAATTAAGGTCTAAGGTCATGTCCTCATTCACACGACTTACATCGTCTAATAGGTTTACGTTCTAGCAAATCAATTATGAGGAAAATAAGACATCACCCAACTAATATTAAGATGATTTGATTTTTAATCTCAAGTACACACCCCTGACAATAATTCACTCTTCTCGGTTTATATCTGGACTAGTAAAAGATATACTAGTTTAATCACTCAATAATCCAATATACCACACTGTCCACATAAGCTTGTATAACAATCACACCTCCACCATTCGCATGGATCTTGCACACATCTAAAGGACTTACGGGTTTTTAGGCTTAGGAACGGGTAGGAACTTTTTGGCTTTTTAAAAGTGGCTAACACACATAACATTATAACCCAGACCATTAAACCATCCTTATTAACATGACTCAAGAGCTAAATCACTTTGATCATTTTTTTCTTTTTTTTCACTATTTTTTCTCTGTTTTTATAATGTAAGCTTGACTTTGGATGCTCTTTTACTTTGAATGGCTTAATGATCAGTTATCAACTACCAACTTGGGCTTTATGTATTGGGTTTAACAAAAGAATGGTTTAAGGCTCAACATGGCTACTAAGGGGTGAGATGGATGAAACTAACAAACGTTTAACAAGTGAATGGGTTCTTAAATTACCTTTGTCATTCATGTGCAAACACCTTGCTTATGGTATTGGTATGCATTAACAACACAAGTTCTGCAACAACATTAGTATATGCCCTACCCTCAACAAATGAATATATGTATGATGTATTTAAAGTCATAGGCTCAAAATCTCACCAAGTAGGAATTGGGCTACCGATCAAAAACTTGTTAACACTAACTAGGTATCCGTCATATTTCCAAAAATAACATGCTAGAACACTTTTTATATATTTTTTTCTCACTTAAAGAACATGGCCATGACCTAAGATCTATATCAATCTCTAATAAACAATAAGTGATTTATATTAATTTTGCATAACTCCCCTCATCCCCACACTTAGAAGGTGCATTGTCCCCAAAGCACCATTCGGTCTTTCGATGAAATTGTGAATTTAAGGGCATTAGTAACATCATAACCATATTCTCCCAAACATCACATCAGATTATCATTCGGGTTTTACCATAACACACGTGCCACCAGATTCACACACTCCCTTATACATTGTTATTGTTTTACACCCTAACCACATATTAAACACACCAAAAGAAAGTTGATGAAACTAACAGCAAATAACATGTTCGAAAGTGAGACAAATAGATTGGAGAAACACATGGACCTGAGCAAGTGATCAGAGAGTGTTCTGATCTCATCCAAATGGAGGTCTGGGCAGTGGCGGTCCAAAGAAGGATTCCATCAGACTTTGGTGCATGGTGTGCACGTGAAAACTTCCAGCTTCCCCCGTCATGTGCGAGCGTCCATCAGGTGTTGTCTCCGTTGGTATCCACTGCGACGGTTGAGCTTGTGGGTACCTCTCATATTGCTGCCCGGGCATGTATTCTGGTAGAGCACTCCAATTCACCGGCTGTGACCGAGCTTGATACGACAGCCCTGCATTGTAGTCATTGTACTGGCGAACCTGTTCCTGATACAAAAAGTAATCATTAATTGCTTGTTCGCGTGCATACGCGGCGTCACGCGCATACATCCTCATGTCATCACGTAGTTCTCTATCACGTTGTTCTTGTGCTACCCATGCATCTCTTGTTTGTTGTTCATACTCCTCTGTCCTCCCATCATAGCTCTCTCTCCACCTTCTTTGTCGTTCCCTTTCACGTGACTGTTCATCATACATGTGCCTCTGATCCAAGGTCCATCCTGAAAACCCAAATGGTCTAGCCCTAACAACTGCTTCCTGGATCTAATCTTCCTTGCTTCGTCCCCGTGTATCAGCATCCGCGTCTGTCACACCCCGACCGATGACGGAATCATCGAGGCGGACGAATGTGAATCGATTGTTCATAGCACAAGGTAATAAATAAATTGAAATAACATTTAATAGTCATTTATTTATTTAATAATGCCAGTCAAGTCACATATTACAACACAATTAAAATAAAACCATGAAATATAGTATTGTCTTCTTTATTTTTGACTAGGTCCCATCCTATATGAGCACAGAGAATTCCACTAAATAGCATTTCCTGAAATCATGCGAAAAAGTAACGAGTCAGCTATCACATTAGCCGGTGACTAATCATAGGTTTATCTACACATACATAGGTGGATTAAATATCTTAAAATAACAATTCGATTCACATAACAATGTCAGAATAAAATGCAACAGTGAATCATAACAGAAAACCCAACACAATCAACCCTAATGACTGAATTGACTCGGTCCTCAGACGGAGTCTTATAGAATGAATGATTTCCGGTTTCAATCACCACGCGTCTAAACAAATGGGGTGGGTTTGTCAAACCAATAGATTTATCATTGTTACCGTGGTTGTGTGAATTAATGATCATGTTATCAAGTTTATCTAATTATGAACACGTAATTGCAAGTAATAACATATCATGTATTGAATTGAATTTAGAATGAAATAGAATAAAATTGAATAAGTATGATTGAATATTGAATCACATGATTTCTCCAATAATAAAACATGAAAAATGGGCAATAAATACTCACTTGGTAATAAGTTGGTTTGAGTAATTTATGAGAGGTTAGACACCAACGATTTCTTCACGGGTTTAACCTAAGAAATAGTGCCTTAATTTTAAAACAACATAATGATTGAAGGCTAGATTGATTTGAAAAAAAAATAAAATATTAGTTTAAAATGATTTGAAATAGTTCAAGTTTGTTTAAATGTGATTTTCTTTATATAAAATTAAAACTAATAAATAAGTTTTTTATAACATTTAAGCCTTTGATAAAAGTGAGATTAAAAATTTTAGAATTTTCAGAAATTAGTAAATAATTTCTAACATAATATTATTTAGCAAAACATATGTTATAATGGTTTCTGAAATAAAAAAAATAAAATTAAAAAAAAGATAAAATGACTGTTTTAAAAACACATGCGGGTGCCAAGGGTTGAACCCTGGTCGCCCGTATGTATGTTATGCGTTGTTACCAGCGGGCCAAAGCCCCGAATCTGTATTTGTTTGGTTTTTAATTAAGAAAACATTATCTTAACAAATCCTCCAAATCCATAGAACCCTAGATCCAATTCATTCCAAATTGATCTTGAAAACGTGATCAATAACTAAATTAAACTTAGGGCTTTTGATTAACATCCAAAAACGAGTGTGTGTGTGTGTAACTAATTACCTGAATGGTGATGGAATCGATGGGGTGAAGGATGAACAAGTCGCGACAGGTGAGAAATCAGTTCGAGTTGATTTTGTTGATGGAAATCGAATTGCTTGTTCAGGAAGCTTCAATTGGTCCAGATGATCTAAAGCCCTCAAACAATTTCTGTTGAGGTTGCCTCGAATGTGGTGTTCGATCGGTTGCAGGGTGCGAGAGAGAATGGAGATCAAAATCAATGGAGATGTGTGTATAACCGAAATTAGAGGTACAGAAACTTTGAAAAGGTCGTTTAGAAACGTTGTCCTCTATTATATAGGTTCAATTGCATCAGTTTCACATCGGACGAGTTAATGGATCCGGGTTCGAGTGTTTCAACTTGCATCGATGGTTGAATGGTGTTTTCAATTGAAATTAACAGCATGATTTCATTTGAATGATTACAATTACGTTATAGATCGACTCATTAAGTCATTTGATTGTTGTTGTTACGAAATTGATTAAGAATTTCAGTTAGAATCATTCGGTTTGAATTTGAGCACCCATAACGGTCGTTTCTTCGAATTAGTATGAATCATGGGTTCGAATCAGGCTCGCGACCAGATATAACGGTTTAATCGGCTTGAAATAGCTAGATTTGGTGTGGCCGGACCTCGCCGGAGTTCGGCCGGAGGTCTGGTCGGAGACGGTCACGGGACACGGGGGGGGGGGGGGTTTAGGTTGTTTAAAAAAGAATTTACAGGTTTAGCCCTTGTAGTTTAGAGTAGTTGTTATTTTATGTAAAACTTGTAATTTTAAGTTTTATAATTACACTTTCCACCCTAACTTAATTTATATAATAAATCCTCTTGTTTTACAAAATATTTTTTTATAACTTTTATAAATTTTTAATGAATCTTTTAGATTTAGTTATTTAGTATAAAATGATATATCCAACTTCAACCTAAAAATAATAATAATAATAATAATATTAAATGTTTACAACCTTAGTCTAACTTGTTCAAATGATTTAAATAAATGACCATTCTAAATAAAACTATTTTATAATATTGACTATACCGAGTTACAATTGATTCATTGAAGTAAATACTCTAAAAAAACGGGTTCGGGTTAAAATTTGAAAATAGGTCGGATGTTACAATCTCCCCTACTTAAGAAATTTCGTCCCGAAATTTGATCACGAGGAGGTCGAGACCAAAAGGTGAGGATACTTGGATTTCATTTGGTCTTCACGCTCCCAAGTGAACTCTGGGCCACGTTTGTACTCCCAACGAACTTTGACGATAGGTATTCGGCTACGCTTAAGTTGTTTGACTTCACGGTCCATGATCTTCACAGGCCTTTCGATGAAGTGCATGGATTCATCGATTTGAACTTCATCAAGTGGAATATGGAGGTTCTCGTCAGCAAGGCATTTCTTGACATTAGAAACATGGAATGTTGGGTGAATATTGCTGAGTTTTTGAGGCAGTTCAAGCTTGTAAGCTACTTTCCCAATACGTTCAAGCACCTTGAAGGGACCCACATAACGAGGTGCTAGTTTCCCTTTTTTTCCAAAACGGATTACTCCTTTCCAAGGTGATACCTTTAAAAGTACGAGATCACCGATGTTGTATTCCATGGGTTTCCGTCCCTTATCAGCATAATGCTTTTGACGATTCCTAGCAGCTACCAAGTTATCATGAATCTTATGAATCTTATCGGTTGATTCTTGAATCAGTTCAGGACCGGTGATTTGTGCATCTCCTATCTCAGACCAGCATATAGGAGATCGACACTTGCGGCCGTACAAAGCTTCAAATGGTGCCATTTGGATACTTGTATGGTAACTGTTGTTGTATGAAAACTCGATTAATGGTAGATGAGAATCCCAAGAGCCACTAAAGTCAATGACACACGCTCGAAGCATATCCTCAAGCGTCTGTATCGTTCTTTCAGTTTGACCATCGGTTTGGGGGTGATAGGCTGTGCTAAGATTGAGTCGGGTTCCCAAAGACGATTGAAGACTGCCAGAAATGGGAGATGAATCGACCATCACGATCGGAGATAATATTTAATGGTACACCGTGACGGCTGACTATTTCATTGATATAGATACGAGCCAATTTCTCAACTCGAGAATCTTCACGAATCGGTATGAAGTGTGCCGATTTAGTCAATCGATCTACGATGACCCAAATGCTATCATAACCGCTAGAGGTTCGAGGCAATTTGGTAATGAATCCATGGATATGTCTTCCCATTTCCACACAGGAATATCGGGTTGAACAAGTAACCCAGGAGGACGCTGATGTTTGGCTTTAACTTTTGAACAGGTGAGGCATTTGGACACATACAAAGCTATATCCTTTTCATGCCGGGCCACCAATACTGATTACGGAGATTCATAAACATTTTATCCGCTCCGGGATGAATAGAATAGCGAGCTTTATGAGCCTCGCTCATAATGAGGATTCGAAGGTCATTGCGTTTGGGAATCCAAAGACGGTCCAGAAAATACAACAAACCATCAGGTTTTGTTTTCAATTGAAGTTCAGTGCCGCATGACATTTCATCATACATGTTACCTTTAGTGACTGACTCGTGTTGAGCTTCGAGAATACGGGTTTTAAGTTCAGATTGAATGGTAACACTTTGGAGTATGACATAATCCTTACGACTCAATGCATCGGCTACGACATTCGCTTTTCCAGGGTGGTAGCGAATTTCACAGTCATAGTCATTAAGTAATTCAACCCATCGCCGTTGTCTCATGTTTAGTTCTTTTGATTGAAAATGTGCTGAAGACTCTTATGATCAGTGAATACAACACACTTAGTGCCGTAAAGATAGTGTCTCCAGATTTTGAGTGCGAAAACCACAGCACCCAATTCGAGATCATGAGTCGTGTAATTTTTCTCATGGATTTTAAGCTGTCTAGAGGCATAGGCTATGACTTTTCCTCATTGCATGAGGACACAACCAAGACCTTGCTTGGAAGCATCATAGTAAACAACAAAATCATCATTTCCATCAGGGAGGGTCAAGATTGGAGCATTGCATAACTTTGGTTTAAGTGTTTGGAATGCTTTTTCTTGATCTGGTCCCCACTAGAAAGACTTATCCTTATGGGTCATGGCAGTAAGAGGCACAACGATCTTTGAGAAATTTGGGATGAAACGCCGATAGTAGCCGGCCAAGCCAAGGAATGAACGGATCTCCGTGGGAGTTTTAGGTTCTACCCAATTCTTTACCGCCTCAATCTTTGCAGGATCCATATGAATTCCTTTATCATTTACGATATGACCAAGGAATTATACCTCTTTTAGCCAAAATTCGCACTTGGAAAACTTAGCATATAGTTTCTCCTCTTTCAGAAGCTCAAGAATCAAACAGAGATGATGTTCATGCTCGGATCTTGATTTTGAATAAATCAGAATGTCGTCGATGAAGACGATCATGAACTTGTCCAAGTATGGCTTACACACGCGGTTCATTAAATCCATGAACACAGCTGGTGCATTGGTCAAACCAAATGGCATAACCAAAAATTCGTAATAACCATATCTTGTACGGAAGGCTGTTTTGGGAATGTCGTCATCATGCACTCGTGACTGATGATACCCAGAACGAAGGTCGATCTTTGAAAAGTATGAGGCGCCTTGAAGCTGGTCAAACAAGTCATCGATTCTTGGTAGAGGATATCGGTTCTTGACAGTAAGCTTGTTAAGCTCCCGATAATCGATACACATACGGAATGAGCCATCTTTCTTCTTCACAAACAATACCGGGGCTCCCCAAGGTGAGGAACTTGGTCGAATGAAACCTTTATCGGAAAGTTCTTGAAGTTGGCTAACAAGTTCTTGCATCTCAGATGGTGCAAGACGATATGGAGATTTTGCTACAGGTGTTGCACCAGGCACAAGATCGATACAAAACTCAACTTGACGAACAGGAGGGAGACCAGTTAAGTCATCGGGAAACACTTCCGGAAAATCACGAATGATCGGAATATCCTCGATTTTCTTTGACTTCCCATTTGTTTTCATGACATGCGCTAAGAAAGCCACATAGTGCTTGCGAAGGTACTTTTGAGCTTTGGTACATGACATGAGTCGAAGGCCTTTGGAAGGTTTTTCTCCATAGATATTTAACACCTTTTCGGGCGCAAGAGGGATTCGAATGATTTTCTCGAAACAAACAACTTCAGCATGGTTCTTAGATAACCAATCCATGCCTATAATGACATCGAAATTTCCTAGTTGCATCGGTGTGAGATCGATAGGAAAATCATACTCGCTAAGACTAAGGATACAGTTTGGAATAATGGAATCGATTGTGATAGGTTTCCCGTCGGCTATTTCTACCGTAAATGGTTTTCTCAACTTAGTTCGTGCACTAGCAAGTAAAGGCTCAAATTCTAAGGACACAAAACTTTTGTTGGCACCGGTATCAAATAAGACCGAAGCATAATGATTATTGATTAAAAACATACCGTTCACTTAATCGTTATTGGTTTGAGCTTGATGAGCATTGGTGTTAAAAGCGCGTCCTTGAGCCGTAGGCACCGTGCTAACAAGTTGAGGGCATCGATTGCGAAAATGGTTCGGGTCACCATATTGATAGCATGCACGACCCTGAGTAATTGCAGGAGGATGTTGAAGGACAGATGCAGTAGTCGGAGTCTTAGCTACGCTCTTGCACACGTTGAAGGTATGACCGAAACGACCACAGTTGGTGCAACGACGGCATTATGCATTAGCAGGGTAGTGGTACTTGCAAATGTTGCACTGCGGAAAGGTTCCAGTGTAAGGTTTCTTTGCCGGGACTTGATTGTTGGAGACTGGTTGGTAGCTTGGTGCGACTTGATTAACTGGAACAGTAGGGGAAATCACAACAAAGTTTTGGGATCTAGCCTTCCTCTTCTTATTTTGAGAAGATTCAGGTTTCTCCTCCTTAGGTGGTTCAGCTGAAGGTTTCTCGGGCACCTTCTTAGCACCCTTCCTAGTTAGAGTTCCAGCCTTGACATGATTGTCAGTTAACTGAGCAGCTAATCGAATGGTATCTTCTAGAGTTGCAGGATTCCTACCCCACACCGTGTCTTGAATTTTCATGGGTAGACCACCGATGTACTTCTCAATGGCCCGGGATAATGGAGTAACCAAGTGGGGAACAAGTAGGCTCAGTTCATGAAATTGTTGGTGTAAGCTAGATTTTCTCCACTTTCTTGAGTTAAGTCCCAAAACTCAGCTTCTAATTTCTTGATTTCATTTCTTGGACAAAATTCCCGAGTCATGAGGTCCTTGACTTCATCCCACGTTAATGCTAAAGCTACATCAGTTCCACGGGTTCGTTTCTCCCCGTTCCACCAAGTGAGTGCTCTCTTTTGAAGAACACTTGTAGCATAGTGAACCTTGAGATTCTCGGGACACTCACTATTGAGAAAAGTGTTCTCGATACTCTCAAACCACTGTAAAAGACCAGTGGCTCCTTCGGTCCCGCTAAACTTAGTGGGATTGCAAGAACTGAAGTGCTTGTAATACAAGCTCGTGGAGGGTTTGGTGCAGCTTGATTTTGAACAACGTTGTTGCCTTGGTTCAAATGGGTAAGCAGTGTTGGGATGACCGCAGCAACTTCACGTGCCACTATAGCATCAATCTTGCGGCCAGAGTTTCTAGATCGGGAGCGGTTTTGACGAGAAGACATGCTGTATAGTATGGAAAAACCTTTGTGAGAATCGGGTAATGGGTTTTAAAACTTTTCAAAATGGTAAAATCGTTGATGAGTTGTCTAAAATAACAATGATATGTTATGAGTGTAAACGTTCGGCTCACAAACCAACGCGAATACGTTGACTTGTCAAAGTATTTGTGTCGAACACAACCTTAACGAAAACATGCGTACCTATAAGCGAATACTCATCTCGAGGGTTCCCAGGTAAGGTAAACGGATCCATCGGTTGATTTGGATTTATATGAATACCTTGCCTAGACAGAACACTTTAAGATACAGGTATTCCACTCTTACAGCATTGCATGTTCTCAGTCATGTGACACAGACTTTGACGAGATTTAAAAACCATGAATAACAAATTAAAATTTAAAAATTTGAAAACAATTTGATTTAGGCACACAATGCCTTAGAATATGATTTGAGAATTTGTATGTGCAAAGGTAAGAATCAAGATATAAGGAAATGTCATAATCACATAATCATAATAAACATACAAGACACATTAAAAGTCCTACCTAAGCATATAAAATACATGAGAGGACTCATGTGTAAAGGTACTTAGTTATAGTCTAGGTCATTTCATTTCTAATAACCTAATTCCCTATAACCTTGGCTCTGATACCAATCTGTCACACCCCGACCGATGGCGGAATCATCGAGACTGACGAATGTGAATCAATTGTTCATAGCACAAGGTAATAAATACATTGAAGTAACATTTAATAGTCATTATTTATTTGATAATGCCATTCAAGTCACACATTACAACGTAATTAAAATAAAACCATGAAATATAATATTGTCTTCTTTATTTTTGACTAGATCCCATCCTATATGAGCAGAGAGAATTCCACTAAATAGCATTTCCTGAAATCATGCGAAAAAGTAACGAGTCAGCTATCACATTAGCCGGTGAGTAATCATAGGTTTATCTACACATACATAGGTGGATTAAATATCTTAAAAAGAACAATTCAATTCACATGACAATGTTAGAATAAAATGTAACAGTGAATCATAACAGAAAACCCAACACAATCAACCCTAATGACTGAATTGACTCGGTCCTCACACGGAGTCTTATAGAATGAATGATTTCCGGTTTCAATCACCACGTGTCTAAACAAATGAGGTGGGTTTGTCAAACCAATAGATCTATCATTGTTACCGTGGTTGTGTGAATTAGTGATCATGTTATCAAGTTTGTCTAATTATGAACACGTAATTGCAAGTAATAACATATCATGTATTGAATTGAATTTAGAATGAAATAGAATAAAAATTGAATAAGTATGATTGAATATTGAATCACATGATTTTCCCAAATAATAAAACATGAAAAATGGGCAATGAATACTCACTTGGTAATAAGTTGGTTTGAGTAATTTATGAGAGGTTAGACACCAACGATTTCTTCACGGGTTTAACCTAAGAAATAGTGCCTTAATTTTAAAACAACGTAATGATTGAAGGCTAGATTGATTTGAAAAAAAATATAAAATATTAGTTTAAAATGATTTGAAATAGTTCAAGTTTGCTTAAATGTGATTTTCTTTATATAAAATTAAAACTAATAAATAAGTTTTTTTTATAACATTTAAGCCTTTGATAAAAGTGAGATTAAAAATTTTTAGAATTTTCAGAAATTAGTAAATAATTTCTAAAGTAATATTATTTAGCAAAACATATGTTATAATGGTTTCTGAAATAAAAAAATAAAATAAAAAAAAGATAAAATGACTATTTTAAAAATACATGCGGGTGCCAAGGGTCAGGGTTCTCGTATGTATGTTATGCGTTGTTACTAGCGGGCCAAAGCCCCGAATCTGTATTAGTTTGGTTTTTAATTAAGAAAACATCATCTTAACAAATCCCCCAAATCCATAGAACCCTAGATCCAATTCATTCCAAATTGATCTTGAAAACGTGATCAATAACCAAATTAAACTTAGGGCTTTTGATTAACATCCAAAAACAAGTGTGTTTGTGTGTAACTAATTACCTGAATGGTGATGGAATCGATGGGGTGAGGGATGAACAAGTCGCGACAGGTGAGAAATCAGTTCGAGTTGATTTTGTTGATGGAAATCGAATTGCTTGTTCAGGAAGCTTCAATTGGTCCAGATGATCTAAAGCCCTCAAACAATTTCTGTTAAGGTTGCCTCGAATGTGGTGTTCGATCGGTTGCAGGGTGCGAGAGAGAATGGAGATCGAAATCAATGGAGATGTGTGTATAACCGAAATTAGAGGTACAAAAACTTGAAAAGGTCATTTAGAAACGTTGGTCCTCTATTATATAGGTTCAATTGCATCAGTTTCACATCGGATGAGTTAATGGATTCGGGTTCGAGTGTTTCAACTTGCATCGATGGTTGAATGGTGTTTTCAATTGAAATTAACAGCATGATTTCATTTGAATGATTAGAATTACGTTAAGGATCGACTCATTAAGTCATTTGATTGTTGTTGTTACGAAATTGATTAAGAGTTTTAGTTAGAATCATTCGGTTTGAATTTGAGCACCCATAACGGTCGTTTCTTCGAATTAGTATGAATCATGGGTTCGAATCAGGCTCGCGACCAGATATAACGGTTTAATTGGCTTGAAATAGCTAGATTTGGTGTGGCCGGACCTCGCCGGAGTTCGGCCGGAGGTCTGGTCGGAGACGGTCACGGGACACGGGGGGTTTAGGTTGTTTAAAAAAGAATTTACAGGTTTAGCCCCTGTAGTTTAGAGTAGTTGTTATTTTATGTAAAACTTGTAATTTTTAAGTTTTATAATTACACTTTCCACCCTAACTTAATTTATATAGTAAATCCCCTTGTTTTACAAAATATTTTTTAACTTTTATAAATTTTTAATAAATCTTTTAGATTTAGTTATTTAATATAAAATGATATATCCAACTTCAACCTAAAAATAATAATAATATTAAATGTTTACAACCTTAGTCTAACTTGTTCAAATGATTTAAATAAATGACCATTTTAAATAAAGCTATTTTATAATATTGACTATACCGAGTTACAATTGATGCATTGAAGTAAATACTCTAAAAAAAGGGTTCGGGTTACAATTTGAAAATAGGTCGGATGTTACAGCGTCCTCAATTGCTCTCATACCACCTTGGCCCATTGTACCATCATCTGTATCCTCATATTGAGGAGCATCATCTCATCTCACCATCAACACCCGACCACTGTCCTTGTCTAGTAGTTGATAATGAGTGGCCGTCTTCTTATATTCCCATGATTGTCCTCCCAAATTTTGAACTTCAAAATAGTAATTGGAATATCCAAAGCATCATTGGACACGACCTTTTGCTTACACAACAGCATGGTAATTAGTCGGCAGTGAGGAATCATCAATCGGGCCCTGCTTTCTCGACTTTCCCAGATATTCATCATTACCAATTGCCGGTAGGACAGCATGTGTCTACCGGTGAGGAGGGTATGAAGCACTCTCAGCTCATAATATCGCACCCTTCCTCTATCAGAAATTATAGGAATCACATTCTTACTCAGGATTACTGTCAGTAACTTTGGTAGGATCTTCATGTTGCTTCTAGTCACGTTATCGGGTGTTAATGCAGTGATAGGAACAACAAATACATCATTGAATACTTCTCTCAGATACTCCCCAGTTGGGATTCTAAAATTGAGCTTTCATGTGGATATTCATAAGGCCCCGGTGCAGTGTCAAACTTGGCCACTTAAGAGATTGTTTGAAAAGACATAATCATTGTCTTCCCGTCGACCTTGCCAGTTAGTGTAGTGGTATGTGGTGGGTTTGAGCCATCTTTCTTCTCCAAAGTAGACATCCATTCAATAATTTGATTCACATAAACATGTGACCGATCTATCTTAACAAATGTCAATACCTCCTTCCACCCCAATCTTTCAAAGCATTCAACCACGTCAAACATTCGGAATTCCGGAAGTTCCATAGGTCTCTCACGAACCATAAGTGTCGTGAGGTCATTTTTACCCTTGAATTTATCCATGTACAGTTGTGGTTGCATCTCTCGCGAAAAGTTGGACAATGGCTTCTGTACTCCGACCAAACAGGATTCCCATCGGAATCATAATCAATGTCGTCGCCACTAGAGTCGGTCCCCATTGATTCATCCCTTTCGCTATCAGAACTTGTTTCCGTTATGGTGCTTTTGCTTCGTCTCGTGCGTTTTCCCGAGGGTTCCGAGGATGAGGCAGTAGCTTTGCCTTTCCTCTAGAAGTTGATTCCTTGGTTCGTGGCATGGTTCCTACAATTAACAGATCTCAATTTAGCCCCATCATGAGTAAGTGAGCAATTATGTGGATTATGAGCGCTATCGCACTTAATTAACAAGGATTTTTAAGTCTATATTGTGCACATAGACCCCAAATCAATTCTATGCAATAAGAGAAGTATCACTAACCCAAAATCTCAATATTAAGAAACATTCTCACGAGTTTCCCTCAATGTGGATGACTACCATAACGTTCACAATTACACTCATGCAACGCACATAACAAAAGTAGAGTTGTTGGATTTCCACTATATTCCATAGAATTGACAAGGACTTTAAGCTCATTGACATAATAAACACCAAATCATGCATATGAAACAATCTTAGTATCATCATTTGATCAACACTCACTTCTAACATCATAATGTCTCACTTTATTTCCCAAACTCATGTATAGTTAACAACATAGCACAAATCAACACAACTCAACATTCTTATCACAAGTACATACTTCCTTAAGCAATTGGTATGAAATTTAAAATTTTACCGATGAAGATAAGCATACCATGGTCATCTAGAAGCAATCCCATATAATTATGTAAGAGAAATCATACCTTGGCACAATGTGATGTTTTTAGATGAAAAAGAAGAAGAATGAAGTAGTTTTAAGCAAAAACCCCCAAGCTTTCGCACGTTAAACTCCTGTTATCTTGTAGATGAGTGAGAATCTTGCAAAAATAATCGGTGAGATGTGATCCCCTTGAAAAACTAAGCAAGATCCACCTATGATTTGCTTGATTCGGTTAAGAATTAAAGAAGTTGGAAACTAGGGTTTGGTGTGTTCTTGAGAGGATTAGAAGAGAAAGATGGAAGAAGATGATGAAATAATGAACTTCAATCCAGATTTCCTTTAAGTTCTCGGTTGGATTGTGGTTGTGGTTGAGAATTTCCGGGTTACCCACCCAAAAATGGGCCGACCCACGCCCAGCTGGGCTGCGGCGTCGGTGGCGGTGGGCCGGCGCCAAGCCAAGCGTCGGTCACCACCGCCCGGCAGTGAGTTTTGGCCCGACTGACGATGGCGATGTCGGTGGCGGTGGTAGGGGCGTCGGTGGCGGTGGCATAAAAAATATTTTTTTAATAATAACCACTAATGACATGAGAAATAGAGAATAATGAAATAAAATGAAAATATATCACTAACTATAAAACTCGATTAATATTTTTGCTTGTTTTTTTGAAACCGTGCCTCATTTGTGCACCCCACCCAAAAGTCCGGATTCGCCCCGAATCGTCAAAAATGGTGTTCAACATACCTCGTTAGGTATGAGTATCCCCACACTTGGGTGTCTGCATGTCCTTGCATAAAACCAAACGAATTAAAATAACAACTAACAAACGGTAGATAAAAAAACTAAACTCACTTTCGTAGGAATCACGGTTGCATTTAGCGTATGCAACAAGCCTTTTAAACCACCCGGTATGCCTGAGTGGACGAGTGAAGTCTCGTGAGGGTTTCTAGGGAACATACCCACAAAGTTCTCCGAGTTGCCTCTCGGAAAGCGCTAAGTTTTAGGTGTTTAGCCAGACCGTTACCTGATCCTTATTGATTGGTCGGATAAGTTGGTGCACTTACCAACAAGCTCACCAACTCATCATTGTTTCCGCTCATATCCTTACTTTCCAAATAATGTTTTAATCGATTCCCATTCACCATTTGTCATACACCATCTTTAGGGTTTTCAATCTCGACATCACCAAACTTACCAACTCGAATTACAACGTACGGTCCGTCCATTTGCTTTTCAACTTTCCGGGAAATAGCTTCAATCGTGAGTTATACAACCACACCTTCTGGCCGACTTCAAAAGTTTTCTTCCGTAGTTTAGCATCATGCACCTCTTTCATCCTTGCCTTATATGTGGCTGTCGTCTCGTATGCCTCGTTCCTTAATTCTTCCAGTTCGTTCAAACTCAACTTCCTTGCATTTCCTGCAACATTGTAATCAAGATTAACATTTTTAATTGCCCACAGAGCACGATGTGCTAGTTCTACAGGTAAATGACATCCTTTCCCGTAGATCAACAGATAAGGGTTCGTGCCAATAGGCATCTTGAAAGCGGTACGACAGGCCCATAAAGCGTCGTTTAAGTTGATGGACCAATCCTTACAGTCCAATCATACCGTTTTCTATAATATTTCCTTAATTTTCCTATTGGATACCTCCACTTGACCACTCGTTTGAGGGTGGTATGGCGTTGTAATTCGGTGATCTACGCCATAACGTTTTAACAACTTTCCAAAGTGAAAATTCTTAAAATGTGACCCCCATCACTTATGATCACACGGGGAAGACCAAATCATGAGAAAATATTACTTTGAACGAATTTACACACAATGTTATAGTCATTTGTTTTAGTGGCAATTGCCTCCACCCATTTTGACACGTAATCGACTGCCACAAAAATGTATAAGTTGCCATACGAATTTAGGAATGGGCCCATGAAATCAATTCCCCAAACATCAAAGATGTCGACCACAAGAATTGGTTGCATGGGTATTTCATTGCGTTTTGATATACTTCCCATTTGTTGGCTTTTTAAATAATTTTTAGCAAAATTATACGAATCACGAAAGATAGTAGGCCAAAAGAGTCCACAAGAAAGGATCTTATGACCCGTTTTCTATCCGCTAAAATGACCCCCATATGCGGATGAGTGTGCATGTTCTAAGACGTCTGGAATTTCAGATTCGGGAATGCATCGCCGGATGATTTGGTCCACTCCAACCTTGAATAAGTCTGGTTCGTCCCAAATGTAATATTTCACATGCGACATGAATTGTTGCCTCTTCCGCTTGTTCCAATGGTCGGGAGTGGTACCTGCAGCCAAATAATTTTCAAAGTTAGCATACCATGGTTTGGAAGATATGGATAGTAATTGCTCATCTGGGAATGTCTCATTAATCTCTTGATGTGAATCGGTGGTTTGATGCATCACTCTCTATAAATGATCCGCGACTACATTTTCGCTCCCCTTCTTATCACGTATCTCCAAGTCAAATTCTTGTAGTAACAAGATCCATCGTATAAGTCGAGGTTTGGCATCCTTCTTCTCCATCAGATATCTGACTGCACTGTGATCAGAATAAACAATTACTTTACTCCCCCATATATATGATCGGAATTTATCTAAGGCATATACTACTGCAAGCAATTCCTTTTCGGTTGTTGTATAATTTAATTGTGCATCGGCTAATGTTTTGCTTGCATAGTATATGGCAACGGGTTTAAACAGCCCCAATTGCAAAGTCGCTTGCATCACACATAATTTCAAACGGAAGTGACCAATTAGGTGATTGTAAGATTGAGGTTTCCACTAATTTCTCTTTTAAAGTGTTAAAAGTATGTAAACATTCTTTATCGAACACAAAGGGTACGTCTTTTAGAAGTAAGTTACATAAGGGTTTAGTTATAACACTAAAGCCTTTAATGAACCTTCTATAAAACCCTGCATGTCCTAAAAATGATCGCACACCTTTAACATTAACCGGAGGAGGTAGAGTGGAAATTACCGTTATTTTGGCCCAATCTACCTCAATTCCTCGACTTGATATGCCATGCCCTAGAACCGTACCCTCTTGAACCATGAAATGACTTTTCTCCCAACTTAAGACCATATTCATTTCAACGCACCGTTTTAAAACTTTGGTTAATTTGTGTAAACACTTATCAAAAGTAGAACCAAAAATTGAAAAGTCATCCATAAAAATTTCTAGAGACTCCCTGACCATATCTGAAAAGATACTCATCATGCACCTTTGAAAGGTGGCCGGGCATTACACAAACCAGATGGCATTCGCCTAAAAGCGAATGTGCCATAAGGGCAAGTGAATGTAGTATTTTGTTGGTCCTCAGGGTGAATAGCGATTTGATTATATCCGGAATAACCATCTAGAAAACAGTAAAACTTCTGACCTTCCAGTTTCTCAATGATTTGATCAATGAATGGTAGTGGAAAATGATCATTAGATGTGGCAGCATTTAATTTCCTATAATCAAT
This sequence comes from Flaveria linearis, assembly GCA_024085815.1. NCBI lineage: Eukaryota > Viridiplantae > Streptophyta > Magnoliopsida > Asterales > Asteraceae > Flaveria > Flaveria linearis. Next base: position 81,308,312 of record CM044003.1, read on the forward strand.
ACAAACACGCCACCCGGTTACCGGCCGAGTGGCAATTTGCTCACCTTCCTCGCTTTTGACCTCTTGAATACCGACTTTCTTCGGTACCGTTTGAGTTGGACTTACCCACGTGCTGTATGGGTAGATTATACCGGCATCCAACCACTTAAGTACCTCTTTCTTAACTACTTCCCGCATGTTTGGATTCAACCTTCTTTGAGTATCGCGTGACGGTTTGGCATCGGCATCGGTTATGATCTTATGCATCACAATTGAAGGGCTTATACCTTTTAAATCAGCAAGTGTCCACCCTATCGTAGCTTTGTATGTTTGAAGGACTTGTAGCAACGAGGCTTCTTGATCTTCTTCTATATTGGCTGCAATGATTACGGGCAATGTATTATCGTTGCCCAAAAATGCATATTTAAGGTGATTGGGAAGATCTTCAACTCCGACTCCGGTGGGCTTTCCAAGGACGGGTTCATCTTTTTGTCTATATGCTCAGGCAGATTTTCAAATTGATATATTCATGGGGGTCTACCAGCATCAACAACCATCAAGTCCAACTTCTGTTCTTCAATCGCTAGATCCGTCATATGATTCCAACCTGCATCATCATAAACAAAACAAGTCTCTTTGGTGGCATCCTCACTCTTGTGAGGATTACACACCTCAATGACATCCGCCATAAAGCATTCATCATTGGGTAAAGAGTTTAGGGTATTAGAAAATACATTTAAATGCAACTTCCTATTACCAAATGTCATATCCACTGTCCTGGTTCTACAATTTATCAAAGCATTTACGGTGGCCAAGAATGGTCTACCGAGTATGACATTAGGTTGCTTTGTTTTATCATTGGCACATAGTCTAAAACTAAGAAATCAACCTGGTAGTAGAAATCATCAACCATGACAATCACATCAGACACGATTCCTCTAGGAAGCTTAGGTGTCAAATCGGCTACTACGACGGTAGTATCGGCCTTATGAGGTGGACCAAAATCGTATTCATCATATAGGCTTCCCGGAAGAATACTTACACTTGCTCCAAGATCCAATAACGCCCCTGCTATTTTAAAGTCACCAACTTGAATTGGTATCAAGGGCGTTCTAGGATCCCGAAGTTTCAAGGGTAAAGAACCCATTAACACAGCACTCACCTTTACTGTTAAATCGAGCATTTTTGGAAATTTATTGTTGCGTTTTTTAGTACACATGTCCTTAAGATATTTAGCATAAGCTGGCACTTGTTTAATTGCATCGATTAAGGGAATTTTGATTTTAACTTATTTGAAAATTTCCCATATTTTCTTTTGTTGAGGACCTCGTTTGCTTGAAATTTTTGACCTTTCAGGATTTTCTAAAGCCTTTGGATAAGGTATGGTATTAACTTTCATATCCTTACCATTGGTCTTAGGTGATTCTTTTTTAAGCACAGGTTTAGTTGTATCTTGAAAAGTCGTTTTTTTGGTTGTTTAACACTATGCATGTCCGGTTCACACTCATCATCACTTTTCCCGTCCTCGCCAAGGTCCTCCATCACTCCTTCTTCAAATGGTGGTGGAGAGACCACTTTATTGTCATATACTCTACTAGAGCGAAGAATACTTACCTGGTTGATGTTTGCACTCTTTGTATTTCTTGCACCCGACGTTTGATGTTGAGGATTGACGGTGGTGTCACTAGGCAATGTTCCTGGATTTCTTCTCAATTGTGTCATCTTTTCTGCTAGTTGTCCAACTTGCTTTGCTAGTGCCTCCACGGTTTTATCTCGTACCTCATTGTCTTTCTTAATCTCTCTAAGAAAGTCCATGACCTCGGATGAGTTGCTTGAGCCTCCTTGATCGCCATTAGGTTGATAATTTCGTTGGTAACCCTTGTTGTATCCCCCTTGGTTGTAATTCTGGTTATTATACATTGGTTGTCGATTCTGATACGGTTGACCTCCCTGATTTGGTACCTGAAACTGAGGATTAGATTGATTAGATGTATTACCATATTTAAAATTAGGATGATTACGCAAACCTGGATGATATGTATTAGAGTTCATATCATATTGTATTCAATCACCATATACTTGATTAACTTCTTCCTCAGGTCTACCTACTTTCATTGGACAAACCATAATGGCATGTCCCAAATCACCACATCCTTCACACACGGGAAAGATTGGTCTGCCTTGAGGAGTCACATTTCCTCCATTGAGATTCAAACTCGCCAACTGACGTTCCAACATTTGATTTGCTCTCTCCAGCTGTTCTAATCTTTCATTGGCATTAGTAGTAGTTGTAGATCTAACAATGGCATGTTTCTTCTTCCTATTAGATTGAGCTTGCCTTTTCAAGTTCACCGCCATTTTCTCTAAGAATTCCCAATCCACCTCTACATGATTGGAAAGGAATGTTCCGCCCGTAGTAGAGTTCACATCCCAAATGTCGTCAGTGGATAATCCATCATAAAATGCATTGATCAATTCCCATTGTGGAATACCATGATGAGGACAATTCCTTATCAATTGTTTAAACCTTTTCCAAGCTTCATAGAAGAGCTCACCCGGTTGTTATTGGAAGTTCCAAATATTGGCCCTTGCATCACTTGTTCATTGAGGTGTGTAATACTCTTCTAAGAATTGTTGTTGCATATCCTCCCACGTATAAATGCTCGCGGATGGCAATGATAGAAACCATTGTTTTGCAGCGTCCTTCAATGTGAATTGAAATAACACGAGCTTAACTTGATCCGGTGTAAACCCTTGTCCTCCAATTGTGCCACACATCGCTTCAAATTTAGAAATGTGAAGGTAAGGCTCCTCGCTTCCTTTACCATAGAAATATGGCAACATGTTTAATCCTTGTGGTCTCACTTCAAAAGATCGACCATGTGCAACAGGGCTTACTATTGGAGATGAATTGACTGCAATTTGAGGTCTGAAATGGCTTTCAACTCCTTGTATTGGGGCACAAAGATGGACTTGTGGAAGACCATCATGATGTTGAGGAAAACCCGGTTGCGGATGTTGGTTCATTGGTTGCCTTATGGCTCTTGGTGGACCTTGATTAGCCATTTGGAAGACTGGATTAAAATGATTATTGTATCCTCCCGGTTGCTGATAGCCATAATTAAAACCAAATTCATCTTCAACTCCCATTCCACATCCAACATTTAAATTCTCATGCCCCAATCCATCATCCCAATTTGATACCCGATCCCTTATATCTTCATCACCAGTACCACCATCATTCCGGCTCGAGTTTGATTGATTGAATTAAACTGAGGGATTTCTTGGAGCCTCATAGTTAGTATTTCTAACCGGTTCTTATTGAATAGGTGGATTTGGTTGTGGGTATGTACGATTACTTTCACCTATTTGGAATTGTGGTGGTGGAGGTATAGGGTTTCCTTGAACTGGGTTAAATGGTGGAACTTGTTGCTGAGGTGGTGGAGCATTATGTGGAGGGAACAATGGTGGTGGGATGTCACCTAGAGGTTGCTCCTGTTGTGGAAGAGGTTCGTTAGACGGAGCACTTTGATTACCCGAGTTATTCATGTTGTTGAAAGGGTTACTTTCCGGTATTTTGGAAAGTCTTCGTAAGATTTGACTAGCCTTAGCTGATGAAGTTCCTTCTTCAGACCACCTACTTCGTGGAATAGGAGCTGATAAAGGATTTGTCTTGTGAAAAACTTGATTGTCTCGTGCAGTTTTCTCAATCTTAGGATCAAAGAGCAATGGGGAAGTTCTTCCGGAATGTCTCGTATGCATAAGAAATTCAGCTATCTGCACACAAGAAACAAATACCCGTGTAATTCCGAACGACAAAAATAACAAATAAACTAAAAACAAGAAAAGAAAATATTTTTTTTATTTTAAGAAAACAAATAACTATTACTAACACTAAGCGCAACGATTCCCCGGCAACGGCGCCATTTTGATCGATGTCATGTGGTCGGTCAAAAATATATATTAAAGAGTGCCTAATCACCCTTAATAGTAAAGGGTAAGCAGGGTGTCGAATCCACAGGGAATCACGGGAAAGTGCTAGCAATGACTAATTTAAAACTATTAAACATTGAAAAGTAAATTGATTTATGGACTTAATTAAGAAATAATTAAATTAACAAAATAAAGTCTAGGTTTTTAATAATCTTGATTAAAAAGCAACCCACTTCTGGATCTAGGTTTGGCAAAGTTATAATTTTTATTGAATGAAACCTAGTGAGAAGTCATTAATGGTGACTTACACATGATATGATCTAAGTGATAATTATGAATTAAAGTTTAAAGTACCTTATTCACACAATTACGAATTTAAATAATGAAACCCTAATTCTAATAATCAATCATGTAATGATCATAGACAACCAAAGTTAAAGAAGATCATAATTAGGTTAAATCATAATCAAACTGTTTAACTAATCAAATCATAAATTAAATCCAACAAGTACTTAAAAGGTTCAAGATTTAATCTCAAATCTAGGTTACAAGCTAAGAAAAATAAGAACTTGCACAAACCCTTCCCCCGAAGTGAATCAAAATGGATTTAGCCTTGCATCATCATCAATTCTTCAACACGAGTGTATTTGATCATGTAATTCGGATGAAATTGATGTTCTTGATGTTGGAAGAGCTTGATAATGATCCAAGATTGCCAATTTTCGTCCAAGATTGTTGTGTGTAAAGTTGTAATTCGTAATAGGGTTTTTTCCCTTTAAATCCCTTCAACATAGGCCCAATCTCAACAAAAACCCGGACCCCAGTGTCGGTGGCGCCTATGGAGGTGTCGGTGGCGCCACCTTTCTGTGTAACCTTGATTTCAATGTGTAACTTTTCGATACCTTTCTGTTGATAGGTCATGGGTCCCGTAACTCCATTCCTAGCTCAAGTTATGCCCGTTTTAAGATACCGTTGTCGTACAACTTCGGTTTATCATATCTTGACTTCTCGAGCTCCATTTATCATCCCCTTTTTTCCATTTCTTCTCATTCTTCACGTTTTACCTACAAATACAAAATACTCCTAAAGTAACTCTATTTCTCATGCATTTATACATAAAACCCGAAAATAAAGTCATTAAACGTTGAACTTTCACCACCCGATCACCTCTACAGTGTTTTTTTCCCTCTAAAATCTAGTCATTCTTCCCCCTAAATATATTCATTATATCATTAAGAAAAATTTTTCTAAAACATGTACTTTTGAATTCCTAAAACATGTATCGCTCAAATTTTTATAATTAAATAAGTAATTTGGATTTAACATTGTTAAAAAACTTCCTAAGCAGGTACTTTTTATAACAAAACAATTATCACTCAAAATTTTATATTCAAATAAGTAAGTTGGATGTTTGTAAAAAATGGTCCTGATATTTACATATCTGACATCTTATTAAAATTGGTCCTGACATTTAAGCTAGTAAATTGTGTTACCACTTAGGAGATTCTTGTGCTATTAATAAATAGTTGCTACCCCTTGGTGTGTTCCGTTTTCCTAATCAAAAGATAGGAGAGCAACCCTTCTACTGTATTTACGGGGTTTTTTGCCTAGTTCTTTCAACATGGTTCTCTCAAGCACCCTAGTATACTCTATTTGTTCACATGTGTCGGTACAGGGTATAGTCAGTTCAATATAAGGATCACTCTCCTAATTCAAAGTTTGTTCACGGAGTTCCAATCTTGTTAACTATGACAATAGTCATGATTATAAACAGACTCGTGATCATGACAACGCTCTGCTCTCTCATAACCCTACTCTAATTAAAAGATTAAAGTTCCGTACTGAAGATTCAAAGTGCAAGCACTAAAAGAGAAAGGCTTGTAAACTCATGACACTAAATGAGAAATTTGAAAACTAAATAGCACACTAGAAAATGCCTCGAAAGATGTTAGTGGGTGCGGAGTCGGAGTCTGTCATGTTCGCCCGCTAGACATTCTAAGAATAATGTAACATCTCGTAATTCCCGACGTTTAATCTTTTATAATAATAAAAATAATAATAACAACAACAATAATAATAATAATAATGATAATAATAATAATAATAATAATATTAATAAAAATGATAATGATAATAATAATAATATTAATAAAAATGATAATAATAATAATAATAATAATAATAATAATAATAATAATAATAATAATAAAGTCCAGGGGTAACTCTTGTCATTTTTGAAACTTAAAAATAAAAGTTTCTAACATAATTTGTCAAAGATGAAACCGCAGGGACCAGTTGTGTAAATTTTTAAAAACCCAACAGCTTCTCTCTCTCCCCTCTCGATTTTCCGGTGTGTTCTCCGGACACCTCCGGCCAAACTCCGGCGAAACCTAAATCGACCAAATTACCCGATTTCGAACCTCACAACTTGACCGAATCCTTTCTTGGATCCATTTCGAACGGGTATTCAACATTAAAACGCGTTGAAACGGTCAAATTAACGGCTATAATTTCACTTTATTCCCGACCGTTCAATGGTCGGTTAACCCACTCAAACATTAAAAATAATCAAATTAATCCGACACAATCGATTATATAACTGATCCTAATCGATTACAACTCGCAAATCTATCTAAAACACACACATACATCGAATTCGATCATCGTCTTCATCGTGAACCTGCAACCCAGTCGAAACCCATCCCCCAACCAAATTAATTTGAAATGACAGAGGGCTTTTGATCGTGTACACCATTAGAAGATTTCTGTACAATTAATTTGAATATCACCGTGGTTTGAGTACCTAACCAGTGGTACGTTGGTCGCGGGTTGTTCTTCGTAGAATATATCTTCAATCAAACATCAAACAGGTAATTGTACACATATACAAAATCGTTTAAACATGGGGAGCAAAAACCCCATGGTTGATTGGGTTAACAACCACGAATTGATAACCAATTGGACCGATTTTGGTTTCTAGGGTTCATAGATTTGGGGGAGTTCTTTGAAATCTGTTTAAAAGATTTAAAAACCGGGCCCTAATGCGGCTGTATGCCTTTGGCCTACTGGTGTGTGAGTGGGATTATGGGCTGAAGGTCACAGGTTCGAACCCGGGTGACCTCAACTATTTTTTTTAATGCTTTTTCAGCTTCTAAAAAATTATAAAAAAATTCTAAAAATTATAAAAATTAATTTTATAAACTCTGTTTATTTTAAAGGTTATCCAATCATTTTCTATAAAATTATTTCTTTAAAACATGTTAATTCTTATATAAATATCAATTAACAAATATTATAAATAGTTTATCTTTATAAAAAAAACTTTGAATAATTGAATTCACTAAAATATTATTAGTCACTACGTTATCTTTAATTATAGATTAATTATGTCAATTATAGAATTTTATTTACATTTTATAAATTTAATCATTTTATAAGAATTTCTTATAAATTATTATAAAATAGATTAATTAAGCTTTCTTCTATTTTATAAAAACATATACGAGTTCGATAACTAATCGTATTTATAAAAACCACAAATTCCATCTAAAACCCTAGTTCCCATTAAAACGTTAAAGCTTAATATAATTAAACTTAAATCTCGTCGATATATATATATATATATTCTTAGGTATCACGTGAAGGTTTATATTGGAACGTCGCTTATTATCCTTATTAATCGTCATTCATATACCTAATTTCCATGCGAGTATTTCTATACCCATTTTATTATTTCACACACTTTTGGGTGAAACATGTTACATTATAACGTTACACTTGTAAACACGTTGAATCTTGTAAACTTATGGCAATTTACCTGTGTGTTGTGATTAGTTGAATCTTGTAGCTACCATGTAATGTCGAATACATGTACAATCATTAACTATTGCTAGCCTGGCGACGTCATAGATCTATGGGCCTGACAAGCCTGCTTGATTGATCCAAGTACACTTAGCTAATCGTATATACTTATAACTTGGTTGATCCAAGTACACGTTTGAAACTTGTAAAATTTTGTCAAGGTTTGATTGTGCATTCTGTCTTACATCCCTAGTTACTTTGTTCTCTAACTTACAACATGAATTGCCATCTTTTATATACTTATGTATCCAAAACTATAGAATGCTCACCAACATCCTTATGTTGACCTTTTATTTTTAACATGTTTCAGGCAATAGCGTTATGTGGCTGTGAACAATCGTAACTCTCACACTTCGACGATTCCGCCGTCAAGGTTGGTTTGTGACAGATTGGTATCAGAGCCCATAACTATATGGATTTAGGTTATTAGAAATGGTGACCTAGACTATAGTATCTGTATAAACCTTATAGCAATATATTCTCATCTTGTAAATACATGGTTTGCATGCTACATAATGCTATGCCTTTTGTGCAATTTGATGTCTTAGCATAGGATTGCCTTATGTATGCTTAAAACTTAGACTCCCTAAACTTAACTTTGACTCTTTGACTCTCCCCGATAAATGAACTTCCTAAACTTATTCTCAACGACCTGTGGAGACTACACTTATCGTCGTGGGATCAATTCCTTAGACTCTATGTCTATTTTATGAAAATCTCGTCAAAGTCTGTGCCCCACCACTGAATACATGCAATACTGGAAGAGTAAGATGCCTGTATCTCGAGGTGTTCTGTCTAGGCAAGGTATTCGTATAAATCCAAATCAGCCGATGGATCTGTCTACCTTACCCGGGAACCCTTGGGATGAGTATCTACTTATAGGTACGCATGTTTTCAACAAAGTTGTGATTGACATAATACTTTGATTAGTCAACGTACTCGCTTTGATTTACGAATCAAACGATTACACTCGGAACATCTCATTGTTATTATGCCAAATTCCCGATTGTTGTTTTCATGTGATATAACTTCTATTATCCAATTCTCATAAAGTACCTTAATGATATTCCAGAATGTCTTCTCGTCAAATCCGTTCACGGTCTAGAAACTCTGGCTGTAAGATTTCTACTCTTGTAGCCCGGGAGGTTGCTGCAGTCATACCAACTCTCCTAACTCATCTGAATCAAGGTTTGATTCTACGAACCAAAGAGACTTGACACATAGACACCTGTATTCTGGATTTCCTGGCAAAAGGCCTTTGGGCTAAGGCAAGCATATCGTATAAATCTCATTGCGAGACCCGTTATGCTTACCTGGGGATTTCTGGGATGAGTGATAAACTATGGTCAATACACAAGTCTCTAAGGCAAATGGGTCAATTTACCTTGACGTGTCAACGATTCCAAATGGTAATGCGTTACCCAATGGAACCATCCTTTTGTATCTTAAAAATCCTTGAATCCTTGAACTGGTTTATCATCAAAGTTTAAATACTTTCTCATTCTTAACCTAAATAATATTCCTGTTAATATTAAACCCATCCTACAATTCAACTCTTACGTTTAAACGCTCAACGTGTAACGTGTAACAGTATTGAACTCGGCATTTCATGTAACTATCTTCTTATCTTGACCAACATGAACATGGATTTCAATATACCCAAAGATATTGAGAATCTAAACCGTATGGTCTTTAAAACTTTAAACCGTTACTTATGATTCCAAAATCCTCTTAAGGATGTGTCCCATAACTAACATGCAATGCTGTAGGTGGAATTCCTACATCTCGGGATACTTTGCTAATTGAATGATACTTTGTCACCACTTATAAGCACGCGTGTCTTCAAGAAGGTTATGATTGATCTCATATCTTGAGAAGTCCTTGTATTTTCCTTTCGATTATGAATCGAATGTTCACATCTCATCATGGTGTTGAATCATTCTTGTCCTTGATTTCGTCTTCCTGATTTAAGACATCCAAGATTTGAACACCATCATAACAAATTCTGTTACCTCAAACTTTGACCATAAATTCTGTAAGCATGATTTTCCTTTTGGTTACATTGATGTAACTTGAATTTTTTTTTTGAATTTCTAATTGATATACTTTTTCCTTTCGTTGTTAAGTCAAACCTTGAACCGTCTGCCCATGGGAGATGCAAGAGTTTGTAAGTCAACCTATGATGAAGAACACTCATACCTCCTAAACAATTCTAACTCATCAAGCAGAGGTGATTCCCTTACTTTGACGAATCTCTATTCGTTCCGATAAATGGTTTCCAATTATGTGTTTTATGAAATTTCATCCTCTGGATTAGGGTGATTACCTTATCTTGAGGATTGACTTCAAGTATTTTCTTTGGAATGACATTTCACAAGTGACATGATCTCACCAAAATAGGATTGAAAACCCGTACTTTGGTGACAAATGTCAATCTTCGATTGTTTTCTGGTTATTATGAAATTCAATCATCAAGATAGGCGTGAATTCCATACCTTGATGATAATTTCATTTTCATGGATGGCATTTTTTCAAATGGAACGACCTCATCAAAGTAGGAGTGAGTTCTGGATTTTGATGAAGAAGTTCATCCTGTTATATTTTGTTTTTGTAAAACTTCATCGTTAAGATAGGAGTGATTTCCCTTACCTTAATGGTGAGTTACCTCGTCTTATTTCCGTGGATCCTCAACAATGAGTTGGGATCGAACTTTTTGATTGGTAAGTTAATGGTCATACCTTGGGAATACACCATCAAGTTAGGAGTGAAAACCACACCTTGATGACTATTCTCATTTCTTGATCTTCAACATACCATGGTCGTAACCAAGTGACGAGAAGCATGTAGTAACTTGACGGGTGAAACAATGTTAGTGTTTTGACCTATCAAGCCAAAGCATGATCTCTGAACTTGAAAGAAGACCCGATCGTTTTAGGTTGATTTTGACTCCAACCTTGGAGCACTTAAATTCTTAAATCGATTTCTTCCCCTTTATTTTTATTGACTTGATCTAGCTACATCGAACCATTTATTCCTTACTTATCAACTTTCATCTTGAGATATCATCAAACCTATAAGTATAGTCTTCCTAAACAATCTTTTGTCAATAAAGATATTATCAAATACCTATCTTATTGTTTGATGAATTAAGCATGCAAATCTACATTTGGAAATTTGTTACCTTGCAAAATATGGTTACAAATACCTTTCTTATTGTTTGTATCACTTCTTGAATCGCTTTTAAATCCTTAACCTTGGAAATATTTAAAACTCTATCTTGCATTCGAACAATAAGACTCGTTATTATCCTCATTGCAATATGAATATAATGGTTCATAAAACTTCGTAATTTGTAGTCATGGGTTTGGCATAAAAGAAAAGACATAACTTGGCATGCGTCCAAGTGTCTTATCTTTACATATGACAAAATCTAATCTCCGTGTTTTCGAGAATCTTCTGATTAACTTTTCATTCACTAAATGCTTCTTATTTTAAATGGCATGATGATTGGCTAAAAATTCGACTTGATTTATGAGGAATGACGGGTCCAGAAACTTACCTGTATCTGTTCCAAATATTCGTATACCGTGGTATGGTGTTAAAACATCGATCGTTATTATGAACGATTGATTCATTCTATATTCTTAACCATCGTTGTGAACTTATTCCAAGATCTTCGCATAGCGTGTTATTCTTAGACCGATGGTTGGTCAAAGAAGAAATACATAGTCACAAGATATGCGTTAAGATCGTTTCATATGGTGACATTTGGGATTCTTAAAATTCTGACGGTTAACATTTCTTATCATTGTTGGTCTTTTATTGATTTCTAGACATCACCTTACCATAAAAATTATATTCTGGAAGTTGTGATTTATAAGTCTAACATACCATGGTATCTCGTCCTCATTTCCACTGTTCCTCTCAAAACGTCTCGTATTTCACTGGAAGAGTCAAGTTGGCATATATTATGTCAAGAGACTTGAAGGATTCCCTAAAGTGAAACATCCCATGTGTAATCAAACGTCTATCACTGTCCATTCGTACACTTATCCATTTAAACCTTTTGTTCGCTTAGTTCATTTCGAAATGAAATTCTTTAAAGTAGGGGAGACGGTAACATCTTGTATCAACGTTCATTCTTAATCAACGAGAGAGCTTATAATGTTAACTAGAAGCCACACACTTTAGGCTCTCTTTTTACCTCTAATGGCTCTGCCATTGCATATAAAGTAAACACTAAAGCGGTCAGCCTAATCGATGATGAATTTTCTTCTTTTGATACCCTATCAAAACCCGAAAGTTCATCAAAGTGTACCTCAGAAAATGAAAACACAAAGTGCATCAAGAAAGAAAAAGAGAATCACTACGATCTATCTGTGGCTTCATGTTCACCTTCTGATTCACTTGCAAACGTGAGGATCAAATGAAATCCAAGCGTCCTCATCTTTTCGTCTCAGCCTCCTCGTAAACAAATTTCGGGACGAAATTTCCTAAAGTAGGGGAGACTGTAACATCTCGTAATTCCCGATGTTTAATCTTTTATAATAATAAAAAACAATAATAATAATAATAATAATAATAATAATGATAATAATAATAATAATAATAATATTAATAAAACGATAATGATAATAATAATAATAATATTAATAAAAACGATAATGATAATAATAATAATAATAATAATAATAATAATAATAATAATAATAATAACAACAATAATAATAATAATAATAATAATAATAATAATAAAGTCCAGGGGTAACTCTTGTCATTTTTAAAACTTAAAAATAAAAGTTTCTAACATAAAATGTCAAAGATGAAACCGCAGGGACCAGTTGTGTAAATTTTTAAAAACCCAACAGCTTCTCTCTCTCCCCTCTCGATTTTCCGGTGTGTTCTCTGGCCACCTTCGGGCCAAACTCCGGCGAAGCCTAAATCGACCAAATTACCCGATTTCGAACCTCACAACTTGACCGAATCCTTTCTTGGATCCATTTCGAACGGGTATCCAACATTAAAACGCGTTGAAACGGTCAAATTAACGGCTATAATTTCACTTTATTCCCGACCGTTCAACGGTCGGTTAACCCACTCAAACATTAAAAATAATCAAATTAATCTGACACAATCGATTATATAACTGATCCTAATCGATTACAACTCGCAAATCTATCTAAAACACACACATACATCGAATTCGATCATCGTCTTCATCGTGAACCTGCAACCCAGTCGAAACCCATCCCCCAGCCAAATTAATTCGAAATTGACGCAGGGCTTTTAATCGTGTACACCATTAGAAGATTTCTATACAATTAATTTGAATATCATCGTGGTTTGAGTACCTAACCAGTGGTACGTTGGTCGCGGGTTGTTCTTCGTAGAATATATCTCCAATCAAACATCAAACAGGTAATTGTACACATATACAAAATCGTTTAACCATAGGGAGCAAAAGCCCCATGGTTGATTGGGTTAACAACCACGAATTGATAACCAATTGGACCGATTTTGGTTTCTAGGGTTCATAGATTTGGGGGAGTTCTTTGAAATCTGTTTAAAAGATTTAAAAACCGGGCCCTAATGCGGCTGTATGCCTTTGGCCTACTGGTGTGTGAGTGGGATTATGGGCTGAAGGTCACGGGTTCGAACCCGGGTGACCTCAACTATTTTTTTAATGCTTTTTCAGCTTCTAAAAAATTATGAAAAAATTCTAAAAATTATAAAAATTAATTTTATAAACTCTGTATATTTTAAAGGTTATCCAATCATTTTCTGTAAAATTATTTCTTTAAAACATGTTAATTTTTATATAAAATATCAATTAACAAATATTATGAATAGTTTATCTTTATAAAAATAAACTTTGAATAATTGAATTCACTAAAATATTATTAGTCACTACGTTATCTTTAATTATAGATTAATTATGTCAATTATAGAATTTTATTTACATTTTATAAATTTAATCATTTTATAAGAATTTCTTATAAATTATTATAAAATAGATTAATTAAGCTTTCTTCTATTTTATAAAACATATACGAATTCGATAACTAATCGTATTTATAAAAACCACAAATTCCATTTAAAACCCTAGTTCCCGTTAAAACGTTAAAGCTTAATATAATTAAACTTAAATCTCGTCGATATATATATATATATATATATATATATATATATTCTTAGGTATCACGTGAAGGTTTATATTGGAACGTCGCTTATTATCCTTATTAATCGTCATTCATATACCTAATTTCCATGTGAGTATTTCTATACCCATTTTATTATTTCAAACACTTTTGGGTGAAACATGTTACATTATAAACGTTACACTTGTAAACACGTTGAATCTTGTAAACTTATGGCAATTTACTTGTGTGTTGTGATTAGTTGAATCTTGTAGCTACCATGTAATGTCGAATACATGTACAATCATTAACTATTGCTAGCCTGGCGACGTCATAGATCTATGGGCCTGACAAGCCTGCTTGGTTGATCCAAGTACACTTAGCTAATCGTATATACTTATAACTTGGTTGATCCAAGTACACGTTTGAAACTTGTAAAATTTTGTCAAGGTTTGATTGTGCATTCTGTCTTACATCCCTAGTTACTTTGTTCTCTAACTTATAACATGAATTGCCATCTTTTATATACTTATGTATCCAAAACTATAGAATGCTCACCAACATCCTTATGTTGACCTTTTATTTTTAACATGTTTCAGGCAATAGCGTTATGTGGCTGTGAACAATCGTAACTCTCACACTTCGACGATTCCGCCGTCAAGGTTGGGGTGTGACAAATAATCAAGCAAATAATCAAATTATAAAGCATTTGGATAATATTTTAAAAAGAAATACTAAATTTAATGTTTAATATTGTTTAGAATCAAGTGAAAGAACACTTTCAGATGAAAATTATTCGGTGGTTCACCCGAATATCTCAATGTGATACAAGTCAGAATCAAGAACGTAGTATGTGTTTTTGTGTGCGTTTCGAAAACTAGATCAAGAAGCAGAATGACTAAAATATTGTGAGATCAAGATTTGTAGAGATTGGTTGAAAATTGCTGGAGGCAGCTATTATCAAGCTCGACCCCAGCCAGGGGTTGCCATCCTTTGGACCTCGCTCCCAGGGGTGCTGCTCACGGACCCCAGCTTGGAACCCTCATTACTTAGGGCTTCACGCCTAAGACTTTATGAGGTTCTAATGTTGAAGATCATAATAAACTCAAATAAGTAGGGGTGTTTATTCAAATCGAATTCGGTTTATTTGAATTATTCAAATCGGGTTATTCGAATTTGTGATTTCGAAAATTGGATTTGAAATCGAATAAAATTCGACTTATTCGCATCAAACAAAAAATAAAATATTAAAAAACTCTAAATTACTAATTTTCTAAAATTTTAACAATCTAATACATATTTTATTGTTAAATTTTTTTTGAACAACCAACATTTTATTAATGAATTCAAAACTGTACCAGCAAGAAACTGGCACATCCACACCAAAACAAAATACATCATCACCAGTTATACGATATATTACATAGAAATTATAATGCAAAAGAACACCAATCTTCCATTTACGATATATTACATAGAAATTATAGTGCAAAAGAACACCAATCTTCCCATTTTATAACCCCAAAGGAGAACTATTTTTTACCCATAGGTAACTCCAGGACTTGATTTCCTCAATCACTGAAGAGATATCCTTCCTTTTCGCTTTAAAAATCACCTCATTTCGGAATTTCCAAATACACCAAAAGGAGGTCAATATGATCGAGTGAAGTGCTCCTTTCTTAACATGTCCACCATTCATGTGATTTTGAATTTCCAAGAGATCTCGGAGTGAGAAAGCGTAGATCGGTTGGATAGTACACTAGGTAGAGACGAACTACCAAACAATCGTGGCCACCATGTAAGCAGATATAGAAGACACAATGTTTCAGGATAATCACCACATAGAGGGCACATAGTCGACCCAAACCGGACACCCCCATTTGGTTAAAGCTTCCAATGTTGGAACCCGATCTCTTTCTAATCTCCAGTTAGCACATTAACCTTGATGGGAACCCATTTAGTCCAACTCAATATGAAAGAATTCCCTGAGGTTGAGGAGCTCGAGCATAGCATCCTAATAGAATGCACATTGAATAACCCCTCCTTGGATCCAATCCACTTCCATCTGTCACCTCTCGGGTGTATTAATCTGCGAAATCATCTTGTTGGAGGGTAATTTGGACCTTTCATTGACCAAGGATGGGTGAAAAGGTGGTTACTGATTTTATGCAGAATAAAGAGGTGTACATGGGGTGTGTGTGCAGCCACGATTCCATGACCTATTAGTTAGGTTTACTGTTATGCTTTTCTTATAAATAGGATGTCAGTAGGTTGTTTTTTTTCTTGAGCACCTTTAAAAGTTTGTAATCAGTTTGTTTTTAATATAAAGAAAATTCGTCCCAAAATAGTTGTTCTTGTTTTGTTCTGATTGCCTTTTCACGTGGTATCAGAGCGTCGAGTTCTGATCGTTTATGCCAAAGTATCTACAGTTCGAGAATATGTCCATCGTTACAGGCCAGAAGGAGGCGGGTTCGATCTCGTTGCAGTGTCCGATGCTCACAGCAACGAATTACAACACATGGGCAATAAAGATGGAAGCAGTAATGGATGCTCAAGGAGTTTGGGAGGCTGTTGATCCGGAGGCAGACATTGTCGTTGATGAGAAGAAAAGCAAGCTAGCCCGGGCGTTCATTTTTCAGTCAATTCCAGAGGACGTTTTGACGCAGGTGTCCAAGAAGAAAACGGCCAAGGAAATCTGGGAGTCTCTAAAGACGAGATATTTAGGGGCGGATCGAGTGAAGAAAGCCCGGTTGCATTCCTTGAAAAGCAGTTTCGATGCATTGAAGATGGGTGAAACTGAATCCATTGATGACTTTGCGGGAAAGCTGAGTGGAATTAACTCTCAGTACAACAGTCTGGGAGCCACGATGGAACCAGGGTCTTTGGTCCGGAAGTTGCTTGACTCGGTTCCTGAAAAGTTCCTTCAATTGGTAGCCTCCATGGAGCAATATTCCGATACTGATGCAATGCCGTTTGAAGAAGCCATTGGTAGGCTTAAGGCTTATGAAGACCGCTTGAAAGTTCGTCAAGGGAGTTCCAGCAAGGAGAATGCGTTGCTGTTCTCAAAATCCGAAACAGGTTCTAACTCTAAAGGATCTGGGAAGCAGCTGGTTTCGGGTAATCGAGGAAGAGGGTCCTCGGTGCATGAGCGGGGTGGTCGGAGCAATTCAAGGGGACGTGGTCGTGGTAGGGGTTATCGCGGCGGTTACAATGCCAGTCAAGAATCAAGTAGTATTCCACGGAAGACAAAAGATAAGAAACACATTAAGTGTTTTAAGTGTAATATCTATGGTCATTATGCTTCTGAGTGCCCAGGAAGTAAAGAGCAAGGAGATGAATCGCATCTAACTCGGACCGAAGAGGATGAGCCAGCATTGTTGTTGAGTATCTTTGGTGAACAAGAAGAAACTCAGGTGCTGCTCAACGAGGAGAATGTTATTCCACAACAAACTGGCGAAGGAGCAAATCAGTGGTATTTGGATAATGGTGCCAGCAACCATATGACAGGTGTTGCAAGTTTCTTTGCTGAGATTGATAAGAAAGTATCGGGGCAGGTGCGATTTGGAGATGGGTCGAAGGTGCAGATTCAGGGAAAAGGATCTGTTTTGTTTCAGTGTAGAAATGGCGACCAACTTGTGATACCGGATGTGTATTACATACCTGCACTTCGCAGCAATATACTTAGTCTGGGTCAGTTGACAGAACTTGGTTATGAAAGATGATTACTTGAAGTTGCTTGATGACAGGGGCAGGCTTGTCTTGAAGGTTGCACGAGCCCGCAACAGATTGTATGTGGTTTCTCTTAATTCGGTTCAACCGGTGTGCTTATCAACAAGGTTGGATGATCAAGCTTGGTTGTGGCATGCCCGTTTAGGCCACGTTAATTTCCAAGCGTTGGAGTACATGGCGAAGAAAGAGATAGTAGATGGTGTTCCGGGCATCAAACATCCGACACAAATCTGTGAAGGATGTTTGGTTGCAAAGCAAACGAGGAAACCGTTTCCAAAAGAAACCCAATGGCGGGCAGAGAAACCACTCGGGCTACTTCACATCGACCTTTGTGGTCCGATCTCACCAGAAACTCCTGCCGGTAATCGTTATTTTATGTTGGTGGTCGATGATTACAGCAGGTTTATGTGGGTGAAATTCTTGAAGTCAAAAGCTGAAGCATTCACTGCTTTTACAAAACTCAAGACTGAAGTTGAAAGTGAAAGTCCATACAAAGTGAAGGAGCTCCGTTCAGATCGAGGAGGTGAATTTATGTCTGATCAGTTTCGTGAGTTCTGTGAAAAAGAAGGAATAAGAAGACAACTAACGGCGCCTTACACCCCTCAACAGAATGGGGTTGTTGAGCGCCGAAACAGAAGTGTGGTTGAGATGACAAGGTCGATGCTGAAAGCCATGGAGGTACCTGAGGTGTTCTGGGCAGAAGTTGTTCGTCATGCTGTTTATGTGTTAAATAGGGTTCCTTCCAAAGGAACTAAAATCGGAACACCTTACGAAGGATGGACGGGCAGAAAACCAAATTTGTCACACTTGAAAGTCTTTGGTTGTGTTGCCTTCGTGAAAAAACCAGGCAATTTTCTCAGCAAGTTGAGCGACAGAAGTGAATTAATGGTGCACTTTGGAATGGAACCAGGAAGTAAAGCTTATAGGTTTCTGAATCCCTTAACAAATAGGGTGGTGGTAGCACGTGACTCTGCTTTTGATGAATCCAGAAAGTGGAAATGGGCCGAGATTCAAGAAAATAAGTCCAACTCATAAAGTTCTGGGCCCAACTTGCAGGTGCAGACAAGTACAGGAGGTGTGGGTCACGATGAAGACCAAATAGGGTTTCAAACACCCTTATCTGCTGCGACGTCATTTGCTAACCAGGGCAATAATTCTCCAACAACCCCAAACACATTACCTTTTACCCAGATCGCTGGTTCAATCGAAGGAAGAAGAACAGAGATAGCGACTGGAGATCAACCCAGAAACGAGTCACAGATCAGTCGATCGAGCTTTGATGATACACCCCCACGGGGTTTTCGAGGTCTCAGCGACGTTTACGAGAAAACGAGCCAGATTCAAGATCAAGATCTACTCCTGATCGACGATGAACCCACTAAATTCTCTGAAGCTGTGACCGAGATATTGTGGCAGGAGGCAATGGTACGTGAGTTGGAGTCTATTAAAAAAATAAAACCTGGAATTTGGTTGAATTGCCTGCAGGTCACAAAGCAATTGGGCTTAAATGGGTGTATAAGCTAAAGAAAGATGCAGAAGGAAACGTTAAAGCTCACAAGGCCCGTTTGGTTGCAAAAGGTTACGTGCAACAGAAAGGGATAGATTTTGAGGAGGTTTTTGCTCCTGTGGCTCGGTTAGAGACTATTCGGTTGTTGCTGGCATTGGCAGCAAAGGAGGGGTGGCCGGTGTATCACTTAGACGTGAAATCGGCGTTCTTGAATGGTGATCTAGAAGAGGAAGTGTACGTGTCTCAGCCGGAAGGATTTGAAATTAAAGGAAAGGAAAGAATGGTGTACAAGCTGAGAAAGGCCCTGTATGGGTTGCGCCAAGCTCCCCGGGCTTGGAACACAAGACTTCATAAGGCGTTAACACGAGTCGGTTTTCAGAAATGTCCTCAGGAGCATGCAATTTACAAGCTTCAAGATTCAAAAGACACTCTTATAGTTGGTGTTTATGTCGATGACATGATAGTGATGGGTTCAAATGAAGTTCAAGTGGGAAGGTTTAAGGAACAACTTAAGAAGGTCTTTGAAATGAGTGATCTCGGGCAACTGTCTTATTATCTCGGGATTAAGGTGAAGCAGGGCAGAGAAGGCATCACTTTGAGTCAGTGCAGTTATGCCAGGAAGATTCTTGAAACGGCAGGGATGTGGGATTGCAACCCTGCTAAGTATCCTATGGAGTCAAAGCTTACATTGACGAAAGAGGGTACTGGTGATCCGGTTGATGCTACTTTCTTTAGGAAGCTTGTGGGAAGTTTAAGGTACCTACTGCATACCCGTCCCGACTTAGGGTATTCAGTGGGAGTGATCAGTAGGTTTATGGAAGCTCCTAAGGAAGATCATTTTAAAGCAATGAAACAGATCATGCGATATGTCAAGGGGACCATTGAGTTTGGGCTGATTTATATGAGAAAAGGAAGTGGGGAGCTGATCGGTTTCAGTGACAGTAGTCATGGAACTGATGTTGAAGACAGAAAGGGGACGACAGGAACAACATTTTATTTCTCAGGCAGCTTGGTGACGTGGGCTTCACAGAAACAGAAAACCGTAGCTTTGTCATCGTGTGAAGCCGAGTTTATGGCTGCCACAACAGCAGCCTGTCAGGCGTTATGGTTGAAGAGTTTGCTTGCTGAAGTTACAGGTTTGAAGATACCAAGTGTGAAGCTCTATGTTGATAGTGAACCTGCGATTGCACTCATGAAAAACCCGGTGTTTCATGGTAGGAGTAAGCACATAGACACCAAGTATCATTTCATACGGGAATGTGTAGAGAAAGGAGATATCACGGTGATTCATATCAGTGGGGAGCAGCAGCGTGCTGACATTTTAACCAAGCCACTGCCGAGAGTTAAGTTTCTGGAGATGAGGAGTATCCTTGGAGTGAAAGACCTTGGTAATTCAAGTTCAAATTAAGGAGGTGAGTGTTGGAGGGTAATTTGGACCTTTCATTGACCAAGGATGGGTGAAAAGGTGGTTACTGATTTTATGCAGAATAAAGAGGTGTACATGGGGTGTGTGTGCAGCCACGATTCCATGACCTATTAGTTAGGTTTACTGTTATGCTTTTCTTATAAATAGGATGTCAGTAGGTTGTTTTTTTTCTTGAGCACCTTTAAAAGTTTGTAATCAGTTTGTTTTTAATATAAAGAAAATTCGTCCCAAAATAGTTGTTCTTGTTTTGTTCTGATTGCCTTTTCACATCTTCTCACACCTTAATAGTTCATTTATTTCAGTGCCAGAAGAAGGGGGTCTCAACCAATTCCACTAAAAAGATTTCCTTCTATTAATGGTAACAACTCGGTCCCTGGTCAAGCACCTCTTGTTTCACTCTAAAATAAAAAGATTTGGAAATTTAGTGCCCATATGGACATCATCCATCTAGACATCAACCCAAAACAGTAGGTTATCACCTCTGCCCAATTCTCCTCTAAATATTCTGGACAAATTAACATTTAGATTCCTTAGGGAGGACTCAATTTTTACAATATTATTCCATGGACTAGAAATAATCGGCTTGCATGGGATCAAACTTGAGCAAGTAGGGTGATCATGGATAGAATCAATGATTCTTCTCCATAGTTTCGTTGGTTTCACCTTGTACTTCCACCACCATTTCACCAACAGCCCCATATTTAAGTCTTTCAGCCTCCCAATTCCCAGCCCACCATTGGGTTTCTCTGCTGTAACATCCTCCATTTTATCCAATTAATTTTAGTTTTTGTACAGGGAAAAATAGTAAATAGGGAGGCTATTCAGAATTGATTTAATCAATGTGACCCTGCCCCCTAATGAGAGATTCTCCGCTTTCCATAGAGATAGTTTATTCTCGACAATGTCCATAGCTGGTTTCGAATACATACTTAACCCGATTCATATTCGCTCCCACCAGAAGGCCGAGATAAAGAAAAAGAGTAATCCCAACATTATAATTTTGAGATTACATGTTCTTAGATTTATTTTGAGACCCGAGGCAATGTAGAAGCATCTAAGGATTCGAGCTAGATTTTTAATATTACTTGATGACATTCACCCATGATTAGTACATCATCAGCAAACATTAAATGGGATAAATAAGGTCCATTGTTTGGGCACCTAATACCTTGGAAGATCCCCACTTCTAATGCTTTGTTCAGCATACAATTCAGAGCCTCCATCGCCATAATATATAGATAGGGAGATAATGGATCTCCTTGTTTTAACCCCGGAAGCGTTGAAATTCCCATGTCGGAGATAATGCTTTGTCCTAGTAATGATTGTTTGTGTTGAGGTGTTAGAATAGGGTGGATTATGTTGCAAATTTAAGAAAGAAACTTAGTGGCTAAGGTGATGACATTGCATGGGAGTCGGCCGAGGGTTGTGGTGTCTAAGTGGCGGTTTTGGTAGTTAATTATTTATCTAGTTATTAGTTTAGTTCTAATTTGTAGTTTTTAGTTTTGCTTAATGTTCTTATTATTGTGCTATTATATAGGTACAGGGCTACTTATTGAAAGACCAAGACTGGAATTGGAGAGGCTAATGGCTTCAATGTGAGTAATGAGACTTGAGACGATTGTGAAGTTACCTTCTGTTAACTTTTATAATCTTCTTAGAGGACGAAAAATGAAACAAATATACCCATCTTCAACATCTCTTACACTAACATACAACTATTATGAGACTTATTTTGAAAGTTTCTTTGAGGAATGAGTTTGAGTATAAGCACTAGTAGTGAAACTATTTTCTACTTTTAGGGCAGCTTCAACGTTAGTTTACAACTCAAATCTTTTAGGTCTTTTGTAGGTAGAATCCAAAATGGATTGAAAATTGATAAAATTAAACCCATACATGGCACCGGAGGATCGCTACATTTTGATTCCGAAATTCTTTTCTTGGTAAGTTCATAGCTTTAATAATCCCACTTACCTTCCTGGCTAAATCATGTAACTACCACTATTATTTTTACACTTACTCGAATAGACGTTTTTACTAAAAACTTTTGTTATTTTGTATATCTTTTATCTATTTTTGTGCAGCTATTTATAATGGGATTAAAGCTTTCACTAGTAGGTAGGGGTGTGCAAGAAACTAAAATAACCGAACAGCAACCGAAATAACCGACACAACAGAACCGATAAAACCGAAACCAATAAGAAACCGACAGTTTGGTTTAATGATTTTTTAAAAACCGATTTTTTTCGGTTCAGTTTCGGTTTTGCTTGTAATAGAAACCGAAAAAACCGAACCGAAACCATAAAACCGAACTTGTAAATTTAGAGGTGTATTTATACACTTATAAAATGACTAGCCTATAAATTACTTATTTAACTTATCATATCTAAAATATATATAATTTAGGTTTAAAGAATAATTTTTAAACTTTTTTATTTGGTAGATTAAATTATTTTATTGATTTTTTTGTTATTGCATTTTATTAATTGTAATTAATTTTAATATTAAGTAATTATAAGAATCTGGAGATTATGTTTAAAGATTAACAAAATAATATAAGCCTAAACGTTTTAGCTTAAAATTCATTACTTTGAACCAAGTTTTTAAAAAAAATTGAAGCCCAAAAACAAAACCGAAACCGAACCAAAACCGAAGTCTAAACCGAAAACCAAAAATCGAAAAAAACCGAAACCGAATAGTTGTAAAAACCTAAAAACCGATATATCGGTTTTTGATTTTGGTTTTAGGCTAAAACCAAACCAAACCGACCATGCACACCCCTACTAGTAGGCTTGAAAGCTCTTACTAAATTCGCTTTGTGTATAGAAATCAGGTTAGATTTGTTTGAATCCAATTGATATATAATATTTTTGTAAATGGTTTTGTAATATTAGACAACCATCTTTTTTACTAGTGGTTTATTTCTTTATGTTTGTTGAAAGCTATTTTGTCTACTATTGCTTTCATAGCATTTAAATTTCCACCAAATAGGGCTATTATTTTATTATTTATTGAGTACACATCCATCATTTATCTATTCTACTTTATCTTTTTCTTAACCATTTATGGTAGTTGTGTATCCTACTTTATCTTTTTCTTAACCTTTATGGTGGTTGTGTTTCTATTAAATGCTAGTTGTTTTTTAATTTTCTAGTAATTGTACTTTATCTTTTCTTCCCCATTTTATGGTAGTTATCTTTCTGATGGCAGTTGTCTTTCCATTTCCAAGTAATTGTCCCTGCATCACAAGTGGGCAGTTTGTTCTTCTTGAATTATTTTACGCTACTGGGTGATCCGCGTTATGCAGAGAGGTTATAAAAATAATAAGATTTAATTTTGATTATTTATATGTTAGTACTAACTAGCCGAAAAAAATACTTGCTAAACGAGCTCTATTGTAAATTAATTAAAAGAAAATTTGACATAACTCGAATTCTTAAGTATAAAACTTCAAAAAAAGTTCAGGTGACTAAATGTAAATTTGACATAACTCGGAAGCTTAACCATAAAATTTAAAAAATTCAGGTGATTGAATGTAAATTTAACATAACTTGAAAGTTCAAATATAAAATTTCAAAAAAGGCAAAATAATTAGTTATCAATTTGAAAAAAAAACAAAGAGAGAAAAAGTGTTATGGCTAGTTTCAAAAACCTCAGAAGTTTAAATGTAAAATTGTAAAAAAGTAGAGTTTTTATTAGTTTGGAGAAAAAAAATTATTGTGGTAGCATTGAGAAAACTTATATCTTTACTACTTATAATTTTTTTCTATTTGATATATACAGTGATGCGGCGAGTGTTATCGAGCCTCTTTTCTGACTTGTCTTAAGCGTTTATATATTTGGTTATTATTATTATTAATATTATTATTATTATTATTATTATTATTATTATTTATTATTATTATTATTATTATTATAACTATGTATACATTTAATGATTATATACTTAAGTGTTTAAATAAAATAATACTTAAATCAAAAAGTATTAAGTTATAAAAGTATAAATAATAAATGTATATATTTTAATATTATAAATAAGATGATAATTAAAATAATTAAATTAAAGAATGTATTAATTGAGAGAAATTTATTAAATATGGATAAGTTACGAACTATTGTACATAACACTTGTACTTTATGTTTAAAAAATTATATTAGGGGTCTTAAATTTTAAGTAAAATTATAAGTGCGTCTTCAGCAAATGCTTTATATAATAGTGTGGATATAGATAATATAAATATAGATTCTTATTATCATCATTATTATAAAAGTATTTAGTAATTATGTAGTTAAATATTAAAATAAAATAATACTTATTTATAATTTTAATCATTCTTATAAAAGTTTTTAATAATTATATAGTTATGTATTCAAATAAGATAATACTTATTAATGAAATTAAAGTATTATAAATAATATAATATATAATATAGTAAATTATAAAATCTTATATTATTAGATAATATATTAATAATTGTTTTAATTAATGTATTAATTATAATATTTTTATTAAACAATGGGCAAATAGAAATGATTTAATAGAACACTTGTAAGTAATGGTTATGAAGTTATATTAAATGTCTTAATATTTTAATAAAATTACAATTATGCCTCAAGGTTTTGCTTTATATAGCAGTATAGATAAATAATAACATGTCTACGAATATTACTTCAAATATAGTATATTTATAACATTTAACCAGTGTAATACCCGAGTTACGAAGCAAGTCTTTTAATATTTAACTAGTTCGATACCCGAACGCGCGTTGCGCGTTAGAAGGACGACATAAACGGAGGCTCAGAACTCTGTCATGATAGCCGCAATCTAACACTTTCAACAAACGATGAGAGTCGATACAATGACAAATGTAATACCGCCAATGATACCCATAGCCCTCTGATGCACCCAATGACCATCGTCATCAAGCAAACTATGAAAGGCAAACTTGTAAGTATAAGAGCACAAATACTATAAGGCTCAGAAGCAGTTGTTTGTTGCGGCTGCAAACATCAAGTTTACCACACCGTAACAACAAACATATCGTTCTTTTCATCGTCATCGCCTCAAAACCATCCAACATTAACCTCTAAACACTTAATTAACAACCAACAACATGCATATGGTCTCAGATGAGGTTACGCTCATCGTCATCGACTACTACACCATCAAAGAGTCAAATCCAGTGATACCAAAGGTTGACTGACCCCAAGAAGAGGCCTTCAAGCTTCCTCGACCATCACCACCATGAATAACCTCAGATGCGTTGCTTAAAAGATATGTAGTTCAACTCAACACTGAACCAGTGGTTTCATGTCCAGCAACCAAAATTCACAGCAGATCATCGCGTAGCTGCTGACTTGAAACCTGAACATAAAATATGAGGAAAAGGCCGGATATTAACAAATAAGAATGGGTAGTCTCGGATTATGCTTTATCTCTAATGGGTCGACACTAACAATTAAAGGGGAAAAAGGATTAAAGGATAACAGGTTGAAAGTTACCCAGATGTGTAACTTTGCTAAATAAAACCTCTTAAATAATTTTATTAAAAAATTAGGCAATTTCACAATTATTGGAATTAAATAATTTTTTGTAATCCTTTTTACAAAACCATGTTTGAAAAGAGTTAAAATGTTAGGATAAAAAGTATTTCAGGTCAACATGGCCCGTTTCAATCCACACCAAAAGTTACTCACTTGACCCACTACCCAACACGTAACTGCTTGTTCGGCATTTATTTGCCTTGCATTTCTTTGCATTTCATAATGAGTTCTTCAACGGTTTCTCTAATCACAGTAACTGTCGATAGGATTGATCATCCTTCTCACCAATGAAAGAAAATAGTAAGACCTTAATTGACTTCTCACGATTGAGAACTTTAAACTTCAAGTTTTAAAATGAACCCATGTAAATATACATAATCCCTCTTTTTCAGATATCAGAAATGAGTCAACACTTTGATTTTCATGTCACATCTAGTATTCAAATTAATAAACTTTTGTCAAATTTGATGATAACTTTGCACCAACTACTTCATTTTCAGTACTGTTTATGAAATTTAGTCAGCCACCCATATCCACACTGATGGTGAAAAGCAATTCAATTTGACATAAAAAGTTAACTTGCAGCATCTTCTAAAGGGGGATGAAATAGTGAATTACAATAAGCATAGCTAATTAGCTTATAGAAAATTATCAAAAATCTGCATCAAACATAAATCCAACAAATACAGTTCAAAATTCAAGAACAAATTAGAGTGCTTAACAATTAACATTAACTACTAATCTGAACATGGATCGTAACTAAAACAAACATAATTTATTCGACCTATAATTATAATCGATCGCCATCAAACTAAATCCGCTGATAAGAGGGAAAACATTCATACACCAAAATTAGATCAAACAAGCAACAATCCGTTCAATCGAACATCTGATAAACAAAATGAAAACCAAAAGTTGCATACTTTTGCAGTAGTAAACAAACTTACACACACAGGCACACACTCGATAGTTACCTTGAAAGCTTGTGGAGAAAGAGACGATTCAAGGAGGCGATGAAGAGATTCAAATCCACAAATCGAACCATCTTTTAGGGTTTGTGAATCCAAGGATCGCAATTCAGGAATTACCAGTATTAAAATAAATCAATTTAATGATCGCGGAATTATCACTAATTGACGTTTAATTGATTGTAATGATTAATGATGAACACAACCACAGAAACACAATAAATGCGAAATCAATAATAATTCAAATGTATTTCATTAACTATAATGTAATGATTACAAAAGAATAATAATGAATGACTATGAACAATCGAATTCTGTGAATCGAATGATGTTTGATGTTGATGTGACGGCGGCTAGGGTTGCACAATGAACTCTTGACAGCCGTAATAATGATTGATTGTGTTCTCCGAGATGTGAAACCTAGGACTTATATTTATAGATGATTTGAGTCGGCTTAGGAAATACCGAATCTCTCGGGATTTGTTATTGATTGTGTTGACTTGTTTGACTTCTTGGTATTTGCAATCGCACAAGTATAATGTTCTTCCGCAGCATTCTTGTCGTCCGCAGAACTTATGTTCTTCCGTAGGTGACTTGGTCTTCAGTAGAAGATTTGTTCTTCCGTAGGAAATCCTTCTTCCGTAGGAGTCTTCACTTCATGCTACTTGATCATCCGCAGGAACATTCACTTGGTTATTTGGTCTTGTAAGAAACATATCTACGGATTAACAAAATTGTTCATCCGTAGATGTTTCCTACACTTGGTCAATTCCATGAATCCGTCCAAGTATATTGTTTTTCCCTGTCAAGTCACAAATCAACACACATATATATGGGGTTATCTTATAGATTCAAAGCACATATATATATATATTTTGACTGTTACAAGTATTAATTACAAGACTTGATTTTCAAGTACTAAGCCTATACAAAATTGATCTAGCCCTATACAATCTAGACCTAACAATACTCCCCCTTAGGCTTAGCTCCTTGTAATCAGTCTTTCAACACTGCAAGCTCCTTGACTCTTGCTATCATTTTATTGTAGAAGTAAGATACAGCAGTTTTCTGATCATCATATTTGTACTTTATCTGCATCCTGCTAATCTTCTTCAGTGTGTCATAACTGAGCCCCAAAACATCTTCTTCTGTAGTGAGTGTTTCCACTACACTATCATTATGCACTATTTCTAATTCATCTTCTTCAGATATTCTGAGCTCAGACACTTCAGCTATGATTGTTCCTTTTAGTAGCCCAGCCTCATGCTTCCTTCTCTTGTGTGCCTTTGCATGCAGTTTATCTATCACTTGAATCATATGCACATACAAGCAGAGATCATTCTGGGCTTTTTCATCTGTTAGCTTTGGGAAGAATTTATCATGAAGATATGAAGTGTAGCTGGGATGCAGCATCTTTAGCTCCATTGGATCAAAGATTCTTATTTTGTCTCCCTTCTTCCCATCAACATTTCTCAGTAACACCATCTCTTTATTCTTTTCAACGTATCCCCATTCTGAGATAGGACAAGTGAATTGATTTCCAGTGATGCTTTTGATGGTGTGTGAGCTTCTGGTACATCCCACTCTTTTTAGCAGATCATCATCTACAAGGGATGAGACTTCAGCTGTTTTTCTTTTCTGATTTTGTATCATTCTTTTGTGCTCCTTATCATTTCTCTTTGCTTGCATGAGCACATCATCAGTAAAACTGGTCTTCATACCATTTACAGCTGTAGAGAAGTCTCTCCCCCTGAGATGGATTGGGTAGTTGAACATTGGGATGCTCTGTAGATCCCTCATATCTTGCTCCGGAAGGCTGAGCATGTCTTCCACATCATGGAAGTATTGAATCCTTCCAGATGTCCTCTTGATTATTGCACAATCCCAGTCTGGATCATATTTCCAGGCTATAATCCTGTTGTCTTCCACAGAACTAGGAGTTGTGATATGATCGTACAGCTGTACGAGAGTTGATTTCTTCTCGGTAATCTCTCGAACAGTTGTTCCCAGAGGCCATACTTTTCCAGGGATCACTGCCCTTGGCTCTCTGATCAGTGTTTCTTTTTCCTTGTGCTGATCTTTTGGTTCAACTGTTATTGGATCAGCAGCAAGTTTACTTGGTTGTTCTTTTGGATGTGGAGCAGTGGTTCTGAACTTCACACCAGTTTCTAATTCCACCTTCATTACATGCTCCATCATCCTCCGCAGTTCTCCAGTGGTTCTGCCTTTGAGCTCATGCGGTTTGTAGTTTTGGCCCTGTAACCAGTAAGTCATATTGTACTTGGAAAGCTTGGCTGTGTCACAGTGGCCCAGATCCTTCCTTATCTTCTCCAATGATTGAAAAGTTGTAAAGGCTTCATAATCACAGTTTGGGATTATGAACCTTGCAAACTCAAACTCTTTCAAAGCATTCTTCATTTCAGTAGTATTCATCCTCTCAACCATGTCATATGGAAAACCATGGTTGATGAGGGTCATGAACATACTAGAATCAGGCCTCTCTTCCATGATGTCAGCTGTTGTTAGAAGGTCATCGGCCTTTCCACCCTTTTGTTCAGTGGGGGACTCAATTCTTGTCAGTTCCTCCCACTCTTTCTCACTGTCATCATCATCCGTGGATGGTACCTTCACAGTAGACACATCTACTGAAGGTGTAGGTGCAGGGATGGAAGTTTTGGTTTCTTTGGAGAGCTTTCATCTTCATGTTTCTTTTGAGTTGCTCCCATGTATTTTCTTTTCCGGGTGTATGAAATCATTTTCTTATCAGTTTCACCCGACTGTTTTTGTTGATCAGTACTTGGGGCTTCTTTTGTTTGCAGATCAGATATCTTCTTTTTCAGCTCTTCTATTTCTGCATCTTTCTTTTTGATCAGTTCAGCTTTCTCATTTTTTCAGTCTTCAAAGAAGCCTCCAACTCTTGTTCTCTATCCAACAATGCATCAATGACTTCACTGTTGCTTAGAGCATCTTCTCTCAACCGTTTTAATCTAGCATCTTTCTCCATCAGCTCTTCATCCTTTTCTTTGATTATACCTTTCAGCTCTTGAATTCTTTCTTTTCGCTTATTTGATTTGAGTACTAACTTGTTGTACTCAGCAACCAAATAGCTTTTGCTGACAGGAATGTCTTTGTCACTTAAATCATCTTCATGGTATGCAATGACATCCTCAGCAGATCCTTGTACTTCCCCATGCTCATCAGCAATTTGTTCATCTTTTAATGAAGATATGGGCTCAGTATGAGCTGATGCAGCTTGTTCTTCTGTGTGTGTGGGTGATAAAGGAACAGTGCTGGCTTGAGATAATATCTCTGTGTCTCCTGGGTGTACAGAGTGTACAGACTCAGTTATCTCAAAAGGCTCGGTTCCAGCACTTTCCGGGGATGCATGTTTTGGAGATTCTGGTGGTGGTAGTACAGGGGATTGAGCTTGAAGTGGAGAGAAAGGTTGAGTGTGATATGATGATGACTGATAAGCTGATGATGATTGTTGTTTGGCTGGAGATGTTGGCTCAGTGCTTTTGGTGGATGATAAGGATATTAGTAGGGGTGATTAATGTTGATGAATTGGGGAGGTTGGTTCGGTGTTTAAGCTTGTTGGTGATTGAGATTGTTGAGAGGGTGTTTGGCTAGGTGTTTGATGTTGGAGAGGTGGCGTTTGGGTTGGTGATTGTGATTGTGATTGGTGTGATGGTGTTTGGAGAGGAGAGTGAGATGCTTGTGCAGAATCAGCAGATGATTCTGCTTCATCAGCCCAAACCAACTCTTGAGGAAGGTCTGCTTGGGGATCTAAGACATGCGCGAACATTGGCATATCTTCACCCTGATACTTTCCACTCAGCTTGTTTAGCACTGATTTGCTCAAGTGTGCTTGAACAAACACATTGCCAACTCTGTCCACCCTTGGTAATTCTGAGTTGATCACCAGTTGCAGGAATCTCGGGAACATGTACATCTTGTCATTCTTCTGCAGTTTGACTTGTTCACTCAGACAATTGAAGATGTATTTGGCGTAATTATAGATTCTCCCCTCGAATATCCTGATGATCCCAGATGATATGTGCCTGGAGAATCTGTCCAGTCCTGACTTCCTGTTTGACATGCATTTCAGGTAGGTATGGCACAAGAATCTGTACGGTTTGCACAGCCTACCCTTTTTGATTTCCCCTTTCTCGTAGTCACCATCATACCCCATCAGATTGAAAATTTTCTCAATGTATTCATTCTCGAATACATCGGGGTGACCTATCTCTCTATCACCCAGTTCCAAGCATCTTCGTATGATGTTTTCAGTGATTCGTAGACGCTTGTTCCGAATCTCAGCCACAATCACTTCTTCATCATCTTGTTCTTCAACTCGCGCTGAGTTCCAGAAATCGATTATGTGTGCCTGATGGATCACAGGCTCAGCCGTCAAGGCGTAGAAGAGCCTTGATCGTCGGAGATATCTTATGATATCTCGACATCCTTCCGCCGCCAGATCATCAGCGTTTAAGAACGCGCACACATTATGTTCTTTGGCGAATCTATTATCCATCTGTAAAGAAAATCAAGTTAGAAAACATGCAGTTGAATCGTTTGAATGTCAATAACTGATTAAACAGTTTCGTACTGATGTTTAAGACATGATTTACCTTTGCAATAACAGTAATTTATTACAGGATAATGTTGATGATGTGTTCTTGGAAACGGATATTTTGAAATTTGAAAAAGAGGGAAAATGGGCGATTTTCTAGGTTAAAGTGAAAAAGTGCTCTGTAAAAATATCAGAAACCTTATTTATAGGGGAACATATTAATTTCTTTTATTAATTATGTTCTTTTATTAATTATGTTGGACCCACTTCCATTCATTCCTATCCGCATACCAAGTGTTTAGAATGCATTATCTCTTCCGCAGAACATCTGCGGAACCTTGACATCTGCGGATGTCAACATCTGCGGAACCTTAACTTCTGCGGATGTCAACATCTGCGGAACCTTACATCTCCGGATGTAAAAGTTCAAACAATGCATTTGTTTTGTTTTGCTGCTGAAACAGAAATCACATAATACTTCTACGGATGAGAGGTATTACTGAAACTTCTGCGGAACATAAAAAGTTTAAAACTTTAAATGTATGATATCTACTGAGTAGAATTAAATGTTGATGTTGGACATTGTTGACTTTATTTGCATGGAAATTAAGTACAGGGAAGCAAGTTTCCTGTATCCTGCATTCAAGTTAGTGCTCAAGTTCCAATTCCTTCAAAGTAATTCAGATCAATTATCAGCTTTTATTGTTTTTCATGCATGAACTACTCCCCCTAAATTTGTGATCAATGTGAGACTGTTACATTTATCATAAATTTAAGTTGTAAACAGGCATGACAGGCATATGACAGTCTAAATGAGAGAAAGTCAGTTCAGATAACAATTAAACATCTGACTTAAACAGTTACTTTGAGATGATTTCTTAGTGGGTTTGGATGCATAGAAACTTACTTCCACTTCATCATCACTCAAAGTACAAGAGTTATCACTTTCATTGTTTGAGATAAATGCACTTCCAGCATTTTTTGTTTCCTTGAAGTGATATGGTGAGACATGAGTTCTCACACTCTTGTTTCTTGATTGTTCATCCAGTTCAAGAGCTTCTACCTTAGCAACCAATGTATCCAGACCTATTGTCTTGAGATCTATGGTATTCTTGAACATGGAGACTGTTTGCTTCCAACTTTCAGGCAAAGTGTGGAGCATCTTCTTGTTTAATTCCTCAGTGGTATATTTCAACTCCAAGATGTTCATCTCAGTAACAAGCTGCATAAATCTATGGAGTTGCTGAGGAATTGATTCACCCTCAATATGATGAAAAGTTTCATATTATGATCTAAGGGTGTCTTTCCTTATGCTTCGGATCTCATCACTTCCTTCACAGAGAGTATGGAGTATCTTCCACAGGGAATTTGCTGTCTTGTAGTTTTCACACCTGATCAAGATTTCTTCTGGTAAAGCCATACTAAGCAAGCTGTATGCTTTAATATCGACTTTGACCTTCTTGACATCATCAGGTGGCAGGTCTTTAGTGCTGAATGGCTGATTTTTGTCATTATAATCCGGCCCAAGAGTGGGTGGAATATAAGGACCTTGGGTGATGGACTCCCACAAGTCAGAATCTGTGTAGTTCACATGATTCCTGAACTTGATCTTCCAGGATTTAAAATCAGCTTTTGTTTCCAATTTTGGCGGTTGATAAGATCCTCCACCAAAAGTACTCATGTTTAATGCAAAAGAATTAATCAAAAATTAAATGCTAGAATTGATAAATCTATCAAAGACACAGATCTAGTATTCAATTGATTTGAATATAGATCTAAATCAAACAAGCAATGAGACAGTGCTTGCTGAACGACAAGTCATTGATTTAATTGTTTGAAAATCAAGTAAACAATTTTAATACTGATAGATCAATTGATCTAAATCAATGAGCACCAACGCTCTGATACCACCTGTGAATCCAAGGATCGCAATTCAGGAATGACCAGTATTAAAATAAATCAATTTAATGATCGCAGAATTATCACTAATTGACGTTTAATTGATTGTAATGATTAATGATGAACACAACCACAGAAACACAATAAATGCGAAATCAATAATAATTCAAATGTATTTCATTAACTATAATGTAATGATTACAAAAGAATAATAATGAATGACTATGAACAATCGAATTCTGTGAATCGAATGATGTTTGATGTTGATGTGACGGCGGCTAGGGTTGCACAATGAACTCTTGACAGCCGTAATAATGATTGATTGTGTTCTCCGAGATGTGAAACCTAGGACTTATATTTATAGATGATTTGAGTCGGCTTAGGAAACACCGAATCTCTCGGGATTTGTTATTGATTGTGTTGACTTGTTTGACTTCTTGGTATTTGCAATCGCACAAGTATAATGTTCTTCCGCAGCATTCTTGTCGTCCGCAGAACTTATGTTCTTCCGTAGGTGACTTGGTCTTCAGTAGAAGATTTGTTCTTCCGTAGGAAATCCTTCTTCCGTAGGAGTCTTCACTTCATGCTACTTGATCATCCGCAGGAACATTAACTTGGTTATTTGGTCTTGTAAGAAACATATCTACGGATTAACAAAATTGTTCATCCGTAGATGTTTCCTACACTTGGTCAATTCCATGAATCCGTCCAAGTATATTGTTTTTCCCTGTCAAGTCACAAATCAACACACATATATATGGGGTTATCCTATAGATTCAAAGCACATATATATATATATATATATATATATATATATATATATATTTTTTGACTGTTACAAGTATTAATTACAAGACTTGATTTTCAAGTACTAAGCCTATACAAAATTGATCTAGCCCTATACAATCTAGACCTAACAGGGTTCTTGATGATTCTTCTAAATTTCCATTTTCATTAACAGCTTCTTCTTTCGTCTCCATTTTTCTCAACAATCAATTGCGATGTAGATTCACCTGGAAGATGCTTTTGGCTCCTAACCGTGACCGCATGGACTTGGTGTCACGGTTTGGGGTGTTTGTCCCCGTGACAGCATGGTCTTGCTTTCAAGGTTGGGGTGGTAGTCCCCGTGACCGCCTGACAACAAAACGACAAAATGACAAAATAGGCTGTTAAAGTTGAAAAGCGGTCACCAAACCGTCACGTGGAGGACAAACCGTGACCTCTAGGGTACGACGTAGACGTGATTTTGACAAAAGGCCGTGATTCCCGGCACAAACCGTCACGTGGAGGCCAAAGCGTGACGGTTTGTTCCCCAGAATTTCACCTTATATACATTTCACCTTCGAACAATCAGCATATCCATTTACAAACTAAAAATTCGCAATTTCATAATCCACACTCGAGATTTTTCAGCCTTCATCATTCCAAAAACGCGTTAATTCGAAAACAATGTCGGGTTCGGGAGATCATTATCAAAAGCCGAAGCTTCCAGATTTGAATGTCATGACCTCGGTGATTCTGCTCTTGGGCTCGCAATCTCAAGCTTTTTCTTCTTGACTTACCCCGATATCGATGCTGGTAAACTCTCTGAACTCCGTGCGCGCAATGTTAGTGGTGAAAAACTCGCTCGGGTTGCAGTTCGCCTCGGGCTTTACAAGTACATCCGTCACAACAAAGCTGATGTTCTTAGTGATAAGGTATTACATTATCAAGTCTACTGATATTCATGCCAATTATACATTCTGTGTTGCTATTAGATTTGGGGTTTTTTTGGTGTTTGAGGAGTGCATACTATTTGAATTGAGTTTACTATTAGCCTATTAGGCGTACCGATTATACGTCATGCATTGCTATTGAATTTGGGGGTGGTGTTTTGATTTTGTTAGGTTTGGGAGTTTCTTATTGCGGTTGAGGAAGAAGAAGGGATAGTTGTGCACGGTGGAAGAAGGAAACTGACCCTGCATAACCAGTTTTCCAAAGAATCTGCGCTGCGTTTTGTCTCCACAAAGATTAAAGTCAACGCGTTCTGAATCAAGATTAAAGATAACAGATTACAAAGACTAATTAAGCAGATTAAAAAAAAAGATGAACTGAATCGCACGTTTGTTAATGATTAAAACCATTAAATAGTGTTTGTTAATGATTTTAAAAGTATATAAACCTGAGGATAAATCGGTGCACCACCATATGCAACAGCAACTTTCACACCAGTTTTATAGCAGAATTTCTTAGCTTCTTCAAATATCTAACGAAATAATACAGATCATAAGAACAATAGTTATATTATATATTCACGAAAAGATAGAAATGATGTGACGGTGAAACTAGTAATCGATAATCAATCATCAGTGTATCCCGCTGAAGAGCAGGTCTGGGAGGGGTATGTGGTGGCAAGTCTTTCCTCTATCCTGAGAGATAGAGAGACCGCTTCCGAAGAGACCCCCGACTTGTTAACAAATCCCAATGTTTTCCTTTAACCGACGTATGAAACTTCCAAGCTGCTTCAGATGTTGTAAAGTTCACAAACGCATATCTGGCATTCAAACCATGCCTGTACGTATATATCAACGTCAAAACTTAGCTTACAGTGAGTACGTTAATAAAACTCCGATCGAACGGTGTTTTCCGCCTTTTCATTTTCAAGTTTAAGGTGATAAAATTACGAAAATAAAAATAAATGTTTAATGCTGGCCCATTGGCGCGGGCGGGTCTGGTCAGGGCAGCGATTCGGGGATGATGGATTAGATAGATATTTTGTTTGTATTTTATTTCTTTTTGTATGTAAAAACTCGTTGTATATATATATGTGTGCAGTTTCAGTTATGATGATTTGTATATTTGGTTGTGTTTGTTTGGTTGTGTTTCTTTGTTTGTTTACTTTATATTTGCAATGTTGATAATGTTAATTGTATATGTTTGATAACAACTGATTTTTACGATTAGGTTAACCATGTGATAAAATAACAACCAACTTGTTTAAAATTACTTGTAATATGACCATGAATTGCAGCAGATTAAGTTAACCATGTGATAATGTTAATTGTATCTGCGCTGCGTTTTGTCTCCACAAAGATTAAAGTCAACGCGTTCTGAATCAAGATTAAAGATAACAGATTACAAAGACTAATTAAGCAGATTAGAAAAAAAAAGATGAACTGAATCGCACGTTTGTTAATGATTAAAACCATAAAATAGTGTTTGTTAATGATTTTAAAAGTATATAAACCCGAGGATAAATCGGTGCACCACCATATGCAATAGCAACTTTCACACCAGTTTCATAGCAGAATTTCTTAGCTTCTTCAAATATCTAACGAAATAATACAGATCATAAGAATAATAGTTATATTATATATTCACGAAAAGATAGAAATGATGTGACGGTGAAACCAGTAATCGATAATCAATCATCATTTGTACAGACTAATAAAAATAAATGTTTAACGCTTAAGGAAGATACACGAAATCAAACTCCGATCGAACGGTGTTTCCCGCCTTTTCATTCTCAAGTTTACAGTGATAAAATTACGGAAATAAAAATAAATGTTTAATGCTTAAGGGAGATACACGAAATCAAACTCCGATCGAATAATAATAATAAATGTTAGTAGTAGTAATAATATTAGTAGTAATAGTAGTAGTAGTAATAATAATAATAATAATAATAATAATAATAATAATAATAATAATAATAATTATTATTATTATAATAATAATAATAATAATAATAATAATAATAATAATATTATTATAATAATAATAATAATAATAACAATAATATAATAATAATAATAATAATAATATTATTATTATATTATTATTATTATTATTATTATTATTATTATTATAATAATAATAATAACAATAATAATAATAATAATAATAATAATATAATAATAATAATAATAATAATAATAATAATAATAAATAATAATATAAACAGCTGAAGGATTGCTCATCAGTAGTTTTGTAAACAAAGTGTCACGGTTTGATCAAGACGTGAGAGTTAGGGTTTCTCAACCGTCACGGTTAGGGATAACCGTGACCCTTTGGGATATTGCTCATCAGTAGTTTTTTAAACAGCTGAAGAAGCTCATCAGTAGAGGCCAAACTGTGACTGCATGGTCTTGCTGTGACCCTTTGGGGTATTGCTCATCAATAGTTATTTAAACAGCTGAAGAAGCTCATCAGTAGAGGCCAAACCGTGACCGCGTGGTCTTGCTGTCATGGATCGGCCCTGACCTCCTGACAACAAAACGACAAATGACAAAATGGGCTGTTAAAGTTGGTCACCATACCGTCACGTGGAGGCCAAACCGTGACCTCTAGGGTACACGGTCTCAGTTTAAGGTACGACGTAGACGTGATTTTGACGAAAGGCCGGGATTCCCGGCACAAACCGTCACGTGGAGGCCAAACCGTGACGGTTTGTGCCCCAGAATTTCACCTTAAATACATTTCAGCTTTGAACAATCGACATCCAAACTAAAAATTCGCAATTTCGTAATCCACACTCGAGATTTTTCAGCCTTCGTCATTCCAAAAACGCGTAAATTCGAAAACAATGTCGGGTTCGGGAGATCATTATCAAAAGCCGAAGCTTCCAGATTTGAATGAGGTGCCACATATCGAAGATTCGAACCAGGTTAAACTAGTATATGTTTTATTATAACTTATTATTTGAAATATCTAACCATTATCTTTTTTAGGAATATTACGTATACGGGAGTCACCCTCCGTGGGGGGAGGAGGAAACCAACCCGTCGAACACATTTGCTCAAGAGGCGTACAATTCTTTATTTGGACCGACAGGTTACGATGAAGGGTACAGATATCCCCCTTGCAATTCTTACGGGCATGCCCCGAACACGTAAACTCGCAAACAGAGCTGGATTACGGACATCCCCCGTACCAGTCAGAACTAGAAATTACACATGTGTCGGATACTTTTAATGGGGATGACACAGATGAGAGTGACGGTTCGGTTCACCTCAAAGAAAACCATGGGGACACCGCGGAGCATGATGAGGATGAGGATCGGATAAGAAAGGCTACGGTTTCTTATAAAACCAATCAAGTACGAAGAGTTTTTATTCTTTTGTTTATTTTATTTTTTATTTGTTTTATATATTGTTTTTTTTATATCTAGCTTTATCATTTTTTCAGTATTTTGATTCTCGTGAGGACTTGGAGAAGTGGGCTAAAACGAGAGGACGCGAGCATGGGTGCGTCATTGTGGTGGGTCGGTCACGAAAAAAGGATGTGGAACTAATATGCAATCGTAGTGGTGAACCTAAATTCACTGGCACAAGTAGACGTACTGGGAGCATAAAGAAAGGATGTCCCTTTAAACTCGTAGGGAAGTACGTAGGAAAGAGTGACAGTTGGATGTTAGAGGTGAGAAACGAGACGCACAACCACGATCCTGTTTGTACGAGGAGGGCCACGCGTATCTTAGAAAGATGACCGCCGAAGA
This sequence comes from Flaveria linearis, assembly GCA_024085815.1. Classification (NCBI taxonomy): domain Eukaryota; kingdom Viridiplantae; phylum Streptophyta; class Magnoliopsida; order Asterales; family Asteraceae; genus Flaveria; species Flaveria linearis. The sequence goes on from CM044003.1 coordinate 81,347,341, forward strand.
AATTGATCTTGTCGAGAAATTACACAGGCAGCACGTGCGGCCACGACATATCCATTCAGCCGTAAGGGAGCAGTTTCCCCACAGCGTCTGTGTTGTTCAAGACATATACAATCTGACGTCAAAGTTTAGGGTGAGGGGAGAGAAGGCATCATACCAATGCAGGAACTTGAAAACCTGCTACAATCTAAAGAGTTCGTGTATGAAACACGAACGAATGCAACTACTAAGGCGGTGGAAGATGTTTTCTTTTGTCATCCTACTTCGTATAAAATGTGGCGCGCATTCCCGCACGTGATGTTGATAGACACGACGTACAAGACCAACATGTACAACATTCCGTTTGTTCAGGTTATTGGCGTTACGTCGACGTCGAAGTCGTTTTGTATCGCGCATGCATTTATATCGAGAGAACGGCAAGACAACTTCACATGGGTACTGGAGCAGATCAGAGATATGCTCGATGGGTGTGTGGAGCCCCGTGTTATTGTCACAGACAGGGACCTGGCCCTGATGAGTGCGTGTGACACAGTGTTCCCGAGTGCTACTAAAAACCTATGCAGGTGGCACGTTTGGGAGAATATCAAAAGACGGTGGAATATCCTTTTCAAAACCGACATGTGGAAGGATTTTTCATACTGGTGGAAGACCTTGTGTTCGTCTCCCACAAAGGCAATGTACGATTACAATTGCAGGAAGATGGAAGAAAAGTTAAATGAAGATGGTAAAAGTGGTAAGAATTTCATATTTATTTTTACTCTAACAATTTATTTGTTCATTTTCTAAAATTTGTTATTTTCTTTCAGAGGTATGGGAATATATTTGGAATAATTGGTTGGTGCCGTACAAAGAGAAAATTGTTACTTGTTGGATGTACGACCGCCTTAACTTTGGTGAATTTACAACTAATCGGGTTGAGGGCCAACATGCCAACTTCAAGAGTTACCTCACAGGGACCAACAATACGTTGCACACACTTGTCGGATATGTTTGTGACCTCGTGCGCGGCTAGGAGATTGAAATTTGTAGAACATTCGAGGTGTCCCGTGTGAAAATTAAAAAAGACCATCGACTGTCATTGTTCTCAAAGTTGCATTATAAAGTATCAACTCTTTTGCCTTAGCCTCCTTGAATCAGAGTTGACGAAAATGGAAATGATTCAGGAGTCTGGGGGTTCATGTGGACACCAGTTGTTCACGTCCATGGGCTTGCCATGTGCTTGTCGTTTGGAGATACACGTCCGAGAAGGTTATATTTTTCTTAATACTTTTTTTACTGTTGTCACACGATTGTATATTTTTCACTAATAATTTAACCTTTAAATCCAGTCACAAGTATTCCACTCGATGCGGTAGATCCACACTGGAGGAAGCTTGATTTCGAGCCAGCGTACGTGGCGCCGCCTGAACCCGACTACGATGTGAAATTTGATGACTTGAAACAAAAGGTTATGTCGTCTCCCAATCCTCAAGTAAAGAAAAAATTATTTAACAAAGTATTTGACTCTTTGTTTAAGAGTAAGTCAAAACTTAAAGAACCTGAGGTGCGTCATGACCGACGTGGTCGTCCAAATATTAAGGAGCAACAAAGAAGAGCGGACTCCAATACATCACAGTAT